>CM076577.1:775645111-775929245 GCA_034641835.2 Pinus albicaulis | reverse complement strand
TTGTCAAATGTGCTAATTCCTCCTCTCTCTGTCTTCACCAACACTCCAAGCTGCTGTTCAGCCCTTTCATTCTTTTTTTTGGATGTTCTTAACAAACATTTTAGCCACTTTTTTTGTGCTTGAATCTCATTGTCAGCATGCTGTAATTTCAATTCAGCATGTCCTTCTTCTTATTCCTGGGAAATCTTCAGCAATTGCCTTCCTTCTTCTTGAATGATTATGATAATCACCTCAAGTCTTTCAAACACTGAGATTTCATATTTTATCAGAGTAAAACTCTGATTTTCAATTGCTGTAGCAGCCCCAAAAGTCTGACATACAGCCTTCTCTTCAACCTTCTCTTAGCTATTCGAACAAGTCAATTCTTCTCTGCTACTAATAGCAACAATTTTCTGCACATGAGACATGAATGTCTCGTCTTCATTCTTCAGCTGCTCATCTTCATTATGCAACAAATCCACTTCTTTCAAAACAACCCCAAAAGATGGATTGTTCTCTGTCATACCTGTCAACATAGCCAAATTGTTAAAATTTAAATCACAAGACCCAATGGTCATGATTGATGATCCAATAACCAATTCATCTCTGTCTCCATCCCATTGTGTTTTTACATTCTGCAATCCACAATTTTGAGATTGAGGTTTCCTCTCTTGCACAGGATCCTACTGATCCAACATATTCTACAGCAGCTCAATTTCTCCATTCCAGGGATCAAATATTTCCACAAAATTCTCCTCCTTTTTCAATGGACTGCTCAATGCTGTCAACTTATCTCCATCATCAACAGGATCTGCATTCATCAAACAATTGTCAAAACAAAATTCAGAAGGCCTCAGAGCCTTTCCCTTCTCTACCAACATCTCAGTATGTTGTCTTGCAATTCTTTTCTTCTCCATCAGCACATCAGTATGCTGATTCCAACTCTTCAAACAATTCTTGAGACTATTAGTTAGCCTTTGTCCTACACCATCCTCTTCAAGGATGCCTCTCTATTCTAGTTCATGAGAATGAAATCTCTCATCTTCAATCATCCCTTCTCTTACAATATGAACTCCTTCTTTCTGTAGTTCTGTCCTCTGCTCTAGAACACTTAATTCATGCCACAATCTTGTCATCTCAAATGAGAAAACATCTTCACTATCTCCTCAGCCTTCATCAGAACAGGATTCTGATTTCCCATCTCTACAAAAACTCCAGCTATCTGTCCATCACTCTTCATTTGGCCATTTAAAAAAAGAAAATTTTCATTATCAGCATTAATGCCAAACTCATAATCATCAAACACAACTCCCTTGGAATAATCTCTTTCATTAAACAAGGAATTAATGAATTCCCTGTGCTGCAATAACACAATCTGATCTTCATCTGAAATATACTCATCATATCTTGCTTGGAAACCTTCAACTTCATTTTTCACAGTTACATCATGTGAACTGTCTCCATCAACACCCGCACTCATACACAACTTGTCAGTTTTAAAAACATAAGACCCCATGGTCTCACTTGATGATTTGATGATCAATTCTTCTTGTTGTCCCAAGTCTTCTATACACTTCAGAGATTCTTCAATGGTCTATTCTTCAAATCCCTCAAGTTGTTTAACCTCCATCTTCTGGACAATATCATAAACTAAATCTCCTCTGCTTCCAATATGTTGGAAAGAAGAATATTTATCCAACTGTGCATGGACATCTTCAAACCATGTAGCTGCTCCATTTTCTTCCTCGGTGACAACATCAACAGTTTGTTCATCTCCACATGGATTTCCTGCAAACATACAAAATATGTCAGATGTAAGGCTCTTGGACCCCTTGGTCCCACTTGAAGCTCCAGTCTTCAAGTCTTTCTCCAAATACTCAATCATTCTGAACATTTCTTCCTTCTTCTGAGCATTTGTCATTTTCTTCTTCTTTCTTTGTGGCCTCTGCCACTTTACCTTCTTCTTCATGAGCCAACCACCTCTCTGGTTTTCTTCTATCATCCTCTCCAGTTCAATAAGCTGCTTACTGATCTCAGCTAACTCCTTCCATTTCTCTTCATCAGTGAGTTTCTTCCTCATGCCATTTGCTTTGTCATCTTCCCTCACTCTCCTACTGTGGCCTCTCTCAGAACCTCTGCAATCTCTGCTGTGGCTATCAGTATCCATTCTCTCTTCCATGAGTTCTTCACTCACAAGCTGCACTAAGCCTTTGCAACAACAAGATCTCTTGCTGCAACTCACCTCACCAATCCCTTCTCTGGATCCAGCTTTTGGCAAGTACTGGTCCCATATCTGCTGGAACCTTCTGAGCATTCTCTTCTACTCTCTAGGCTTCACTCTGCAACTTCTCTCAAGAACACCTCTATTCTTTTGTCATCCAACCTCAGTTGGGAATCTTCCAGGTTCTGCCACACTCTTTCATCACTTAGAATCCCTTGCTGAACTCTTCTATCACTGCTCTCAAAGCTTGTGATCTACTTCTTGCTGAGATTCTCCCTCAACTGCTGCACTCTGTATTCTGCAAAAAATATCCTTCAAACCAGAGTCAAATAAGGCTCATCATCTTACCTCCCAAGACCTTTGAATGATCTTGCTTCTTTTCACCTGCACTGCAACTCTATCTGCTGCAATCTTCAAGACTCATTTTTTTTTCCTCCAAATTTTTCACATTTGGCTATCAACCTTCACTGTATACTCAATCAAATCTGCAATTCTTTGTTAAACAAATTTAAAACCCAACTTTCTCATTGTTTAGTACATGTGTATTTCAAAATAAAATTTTCAAAGAGCTAATTCAATTCAGGCTCCGATACCACTATGATGGGGGTAAAAACCCACACTTCCGATTTTCCAAAATTTTAATCTCAATCTGTGTGTAAAATGTATCCAAAATTTCATTTCCCAAGCATATTCACAATCTGGCAATCTCATGATTTCCTCTCTTCTTTAGCTAGCAATTAAATAAATATGTGTGGTTTAATATCTTAATTGGAGATTGAGATATTAAATTACATTCCTCTTTTGTTTAAGAAACCACACACTTCAGCCTAGAATTTAACTATGCGGAAGCTTTCTCTTCAAGGTTATAAAACCATACAATACCCAACTTGCATGTAAGCTTCTATAAGAGAATACTATCTTCCCATATCTAATGTTATATAACTCTAAAATGACACGATCTATGGCTCTTTAAAATAAAGCGCCATGATGATATGAAAGCACTTAACTTATAACTTGAACCCTCCCTTGGAGTATGGCATTTTAAATATATGAAACGACGCCGAGCCTTGTTCGATCAAATATCGAAGTTTCACTTAATACAATAACTTCCGATCTTGCACTTAATAATGTATCGATGATTCGAATCCTCCTTACATTAACATGAAATTTTATAACGCAATGGGCCCACCCATCAAAATTCATAACTGAGCGGTTTTCAATGTAATTCAATGGATCATACCTTAAATTATCGCCCTCGCAACTCCTTGCGCAATTTCAATCGGATCCTTTAAGTTCTCGATCGAATGCTCCTCGTCCACATCACGTTATTTCCACAGCCGAGAGATAACTCTTAATATTCACGCGATGAGAGTGGTATTGCCATGACGATGTGGCACCATTCTGTTTGATCGCGTTTTTATTGAGCGGCTTTACCTCCGGGCAAAGGCGGTGTGAAATCGGCAGGTTTTTTCACAAAACCACCTGACTAATACCTTCGGTTTCACGTTTCACCTCTTGATTCCACAATGATCCTTGGCTCAGGTTTCTATTAGGGTCTAAGCTCTGTACTACGACACCTCTATAGCTGAGATTCAGATTCCCTATTCCATCATTTTTGTATTAATCTCACCACTTTTTCGTTGAGTTCTTCAACTGTGTCACGGCCCTTCAGTTCACACTTGTACACTTCACGAGTTACATATAGCCTCCGAATATGAATCATCGATTATAATTTACCCTATGTATACACATCATAACAGAACATCCTCTTCGCTTCGTTTCTCTTAGAGTAGTCAACTTCAAGGTCGTAGCTATTCGAAAAGATTGATACAGGCCATGTCAAATGACCGATCAAAATGACCCACAGAGATTTGGGTTCACAGTACCCAACCTTGACATTTCATAATTTCATCAATGCGTGCAGGACCATCATTTACAACGTATCCTATATACGGGCATTCAACAGAAATACTCTTCTTCATACAGTCTCATCATTAAATAGACAGGAAGTTGTTAAGGAAAATTATCGAATCTTACACACTCATGGAAATTCAAGGCATTTTCACATTGCCACAGGAATTCAATTGTCAAGAACACCTATATATATATACACACAAAATTTAATTTGATCAATGCACAGATAACCCTGAAACAATTTCTTTCTTCATACAGTGAATTTACTTACAAGACTTTTTGGTTCTGGCCAAATCTTTAGTCCAATGGCCCTCTTACTACACTCTACTCTGCCTCCCTAACTCTACAGCCCTATGCAGTTCTCTATGCAGGTCTCTGGACTCTGCCACAGAGGTATATTTTTATACAAATTACAATGAATCGATTCGAATTTCTCAATGACTCACAAACTCTTCAATTTCCTACAGTTCCAAAATTAGACTAACCCTCTGACAGACAGAGACGGACTGTCTCTTCCTATGCCCACTAATCACCTAGGCAGTTACATTTTCCTCTCTAATTAACTAAAAATAACACAATTATTAATAATTTCATGGGGAAATAAAACATGAGACCCCCCTTTATATTTATTTATGTACAAAGGTTGTTTTGAGCCTAATGCCCCTGCATCATTTTTACACTGTAGAAAGCTATAGAACAAGACCTCTCTTTTGTAGATTATTTCCCAACCACGAGGAACCCTCTCAAATCATAATATTGTATGTATCCTAGTTAAGCATGTGTGACACATAGAAGGCAAGGTTTGGAGAAAAGTGGTAAGAACAAAAATAAACTAGAATGTGTTACAACCCCATTTGGAGAAGCCACAATTATATAAAAAAAGTCTGTTATATAAACAAATTATTATGCAGAGAGTAGCTCGAGCAACTCGATGGAATATGGAGAGACTGCTATACAAAAAAATGATTATGGTACTAAAAACCCAATTATTTTTTCAACCTAACCCATAGAAGCTACCAATTAAGCCACAAAATCCACCAATTGAAGCCACAAATACTCCATACATTCTCAGAAGGAAAACAAGCCACCAAAAAACCCAACCAGTACAAAAACCCCAAATTTGTTTTTCAACCTAAGCCACAGAAGCCACCAATTAAGCCACATAAGCCACATATTGAAGCCACAAATACTCCTTACATTCAAAGAAGGCAAACAAGCCACCGAAAAATCCAATCAGTGCAAAAACACAAAAATAGTTTTCAACCTAAGCCACATAAGCCACCAATTAAGCCACAAAAGCCACGAATTGAAGCCACATATACTCCATACATTCATAGAAGGAAAAAAAGCCACCGAAAAACCCAACCAGTGCATAAACCCCATTTTTTAAAAAACTAAGCCACAAAAGCCACCAATTAAGCCACAAAAGCCACAAATTGAATCCAAAGATACTCTGCAGAAGGCACAAAAAGCCAAATATTAACACAAAGAAGAAAAATGGTGTGAATACTGAGCAAATAGATGTTTTACAAACATAGTTGCAGTTATGGCTGGTAGGATGAAGAATCATACTAGGGAATGACAATGCCAAGCTCCTAATCCCTACTGCAGCGAGCCAGCCATGGTGTCCTGTTCCGGGTCAAACAAGGTCGAGCAAGAGACTATGAACACACATCCGTCTGAAACCCAACCACATTTGATGACATACAACCCTACAACTACATGATGCCACCCAAAGGTCGAAACCCTTTACTGCGCCCGCACCCCACCTCTGTGGCTGAAAAACACACCGCATTAGCTGAACAACACAACACAATAGCCGAATAAGATGCTATAACAATTGATAAACCCTCCCTCACCTCACCATTAACCAACAACTCACACACAACTAGAGGTGACACTCACACACAACTACTAACGGAGCATAATTAGCAACTTTCGGGCATGGAAATAAATGAACGAGGTTGAAATAGGGTAACCCTAATCGTTGCATCGAAAGCCCTAATTGGCGCCAAGAACGAAGGTGTGGTCCACTTCGAGAAGGTAACACGTGGAAGCACGTGATGGTTATGTGTCATATCATTGATTGCGCTCCCCAAGTGTCTAAATTGGGCCACGTAGGGAGGCCACACAACTAATGACCTCCCTCCCCTAAATGATCTTAGCAAAATATATTTTGTCTTTTCGCCTCTGTATTGAATGTAACCACTTTCCAGTTTTCATGCTAGGATTCAAGTTGAGACTTATTCCAATCAAATTTATAATCAATTTTGTCTCTCTCTCTATATATATATATGAAAATTTGAAAATTTAACTTGATTTCAATAATATAATAATAGTTTAAAATCAATTTAGATTAATTTTAAATTTGAAAATTTTATTTATAAAATTTATAGATTATAAATTGAAAATCTCTAATCACTTTTGTCTATATATATAGATATGAAAATTTGAAAATTTAACTTGATTTCAATAATATAATAATATATTAAAATCAATTTAGATTAATTTTGAATTTGAAAAATTTATTTATAAGATTTATAAATTTAAAATTTAGAATTAAAAAGAATTTCAAATTATAAAATTGTAAAATAATTTTAAATTTTTTTATTGATAATAAGACATTGTTTTTTTTGTAAGCTTGTTAGGACTACATCTTTATCATATCCAATATATAACCCCGATAAAGCGGGGAATTGAATTGGTGACTTCACATCAAATAATTAACAAAGCACCCATCTATTAAAGATGCTCTCGACTATAATAAAACAATTTTATTAATAATTTTAAATTATTAAAAGATTATTTTAAAACTTTCAACTTATTTTCCTTTCTCCAATCAATATATATATATATATATATATATATATATATATTTCAACTTATTTTCCTTTATCCAATAAATAAATAAATATATATATGACAAAATCTTTCTAGAAGATTTATATTCTAATCTCAGGTAAAAATATTTTTAAAATGATGAAAACACTCGTGAATTATTTTTAAAATGATTAGAATACTCATGAATTGTTCATGGAATATATATTAAACAACACTAAACAACGTCTTCTGCCAAACATTAAATAACCATTTTATTGATAAAACTATTAATCTTAAACAACCATTCTATTGATAAAACTAATAATCTTGTGAAAAAAATTGATGAAACTAATAATTGATGGCCCCATCAAATTAACAATGAACAAAACAAATACAACTTCAAAAGTCCGTCTATTCATTATTCATTCATTCAGTCATCCTTGACAAATTTTTCCAAATAACATAATTCATGCATCAAGTGCACCACATCGACTGAAATGCAATTAAATTTATTTTTGGGCAATAATTTATTCTTTTGGTTAACTTTCGTTGCATTAAATAGAAATGAACGCCCTTATCTATGTGTATTTCCATGCCCCTTGTGAATTTTATCTTTGTTTTTCTCTCTTCTGTGCTCTTCACAAACCCTTTCTCTTCCCAATTTGTGTGTAGCTTGTGGAAAATTGGGTTGGGTTTAGGGAAAATGACGTCCTCAGTCATCGCCCTTGCCATTATGACTTTGCTTCTCGCTGCTTATATTGCTGTAGTTTCCTACTTCATCATTATGATGAACCAGGGCCAGAGATTTCCTTCATACAAGGACTACAGTCCTTACAAGTGTGGCAATTCAACCATCCAATTTCCCTTTGGAAAATGTGGCATTTTATCTGTGGAATGCTTTCAGAATCAGCCCTTCGTTGACTTGCAATTGCAAAACCTTGGGATAGAAAACGGCTGGACAGTAGTGGGAGATATCACAGATTCGTCATACCTTAACCGAATCCTTCAAATCACCCCTTCCAATGAAATTATTAGTTTTAGCGCTGCCACATTAGACTACGATTGGTTAATCGAAAATTGATTCTTTAGTCTTTCCCCAGCGTATAGTGTGGGAACAATTCTGGCCTGTACAGTAGCAACCCAATTACTCAAAGAACTCCATGTCACTCCGCTCGAATGCGAAGAAAGCAGCAATCATTGCTTTTTCTACCCTTCGCCAGATTTCAGCCTTCCAGGGTGCACCTCATCTCCGATAGTCTTTCCAACTCATAAAACCTACAACATTAGCGCCGAAAACAATATTTCCGGCCTCCAACAAACAGGAATCCAAATCACATGGCCTCTTCTTGATTATTGCCAATCTTGTGCACACACCAAAGGACAATGTTACTTTGATGATTCTGATTTTGATTATAGATTTAATTCTAATTATTCTAATCTGCATAATTATGAATTTTATCGTATTTGTAGATCTAATGATGTTCGCAAGCGGAATTGCACTGGTGAGAATCTCCACAAATTATTTTTGTATTTCAAAATTTCAATCTACTTTACGCTATTTAATTCAGCGGTTTTTGTTTCCTCTCATAAAGGAATATCAATTGTGTTGAAATATAAATCCATCTACAAAGTCTGCGTAGAGGACACTGTAGCTACTTTCCAAAATTGTTTCCACAACTTTGGCACAGAGCCGCTAGCTAAATTGGTTGAACAATCAAGTTCGAGCTGAAAACCTTACAGTCCTCTGTATTTTGAAAAACAGAGCTGTATACAGAAAGCAGAGCATTTTATTTTTTGTACGCGGGAGTTCATTTTAGTTTGAAGACTAGTGGTCCCACCGCCAAGTCAGCAGGAACACATGGTGAAATGGTATTCGCTCGCAAAGTTTTGGAGCCGGTCCGCGAAACCAAAATCCGGACTCGAAGTTTTTAACAAACCAAATTGCATAAGGTTTCGGGTTACATTTTGGGCCCGTACCCAAAGCCCGATTCCAGACCTGAAAGGTTATAGGCGCCAATCTATAAACCTTTTCGAATCACATTTTACCCTTACGTCAGTAACCAATTTGCGGACCCGATATGGTTTTATGAGCACGATTTGATAATCCATCACGCGTCCAAGCGATGACGTCACGGTCCTCAGTTTTGTAACGCGAAAACGTTACAATCAGGTTTTATGTTTTGAAGTCTGGTAGAAGAAGGTTTGATAAATTTTGTTTTAAATGTTTTAATGTTTTTTGTTTATCGTGCAATGATAAAGGTTTTTAAAACCTTTGGAATGTTATGTTTTAACATATACATATGCACTATTGTTTTGTGGGCCCCGAGAGGCTTATATCATAGGTTTGTAGTTTAGTTTTTATATATTCGTTTATTTTATAAAATGTGTTGTGCCACATATAAAAGGCTCGAGAGGCAGTGTAATGAAAAGTGAATGTAATTGCGCAGGAGTGCGTAAAAAGGATATTACACAGTAGTGTATTGTTTTTGACAGATAGATTATTTCTTCTGTAACAGAGACAAAGAGACAGTGAAGTGTTTTTAGCACTGTGTTATTGTAGCAGTCTAAATGTTGTAAATCCCTCAATAGAGGAAGAAGTTTTTTTTGTAATAGAATTTTGTAGTGAATGGAATAGAAGAATTTTTGTGAAACTCTGTCTCTCAGAAGAAAATTTTGTTTTTAAATTCTATGTGTTTAGAGGAGAGTATTGTTCTCTCTGTTTTGTTCTGGAATTCTCAGAAATTCCAACATGGTATCAGAGCTAGTCCAGGCTCTTTGAAGGTGTCAAAGGAGCTGAAGGAAGGATTTTTTTTGTTGTTGCAACAACTTCCCAGCAGAGTGAAGGCTCAGTAAAAAAGAATCCAAGGTATTCTCAAGAAAGATTTTTTTTGTGTTACTGTTTGAAGACAGTCAGTATATTTATAAATACACAGTCAAGTGTTTGAAGCATAGTTCAGAGTGCTAGGCATGGCAGGAGCCAGCAGAAGCATGAGTATTGGTAATGCTTAGCTCCCACAATTTAATGGGAAAAACTATGATTATTGGGCAATTACTATGAGAGCCATGTTTGCCTCTCAAGACTTATGGGAACTTGTTGAGGATGGTTTTGAAGAGCCAGTAGATGAAAATGAGTTTAATGCCTTAACACAGGCAGAGAAGGAATTGTTGAAGAGCAATAAGAAGAAGGACTCTAAAACCCTCTTTTATTTGTATCAAGCATTACATGAGAGTGTGTTTCCAAGGATATCAACAACTAGGAGATCAAAATAAGCATGGGAAACACTCAAGACAGCCTATCAAGGCATGGAGAAAGTGAAGACAACAAAACTACAATTGCTGAGGAGAGATTTTGAGACTCTCTGCATGAAGGATTCTGATAACATAGACTCATTCTTCACACATGTGATTGGAATGGTCACAGAGATAAGGTCTCATGGAGAGACACTTGAAGAAAGAATGATTGTGGAGAAAATTTTGAGGAGCTTACCCTCAAGGTTTGATGTTATAGTCACCACCATAGAAGAGACAAAGAATCTCTCAAACTTTTCAGTTGTTGAGCTTCATGCATCACTGATGACACATGAACATAGATTGGGTAGGAATGAAAACTCATCTTTGGATCATTCCTTCAAGACCCAGATGTCCTTTGGAAGAGGAAGAGGTTAAGGCAAAGGAAACAAGAGATGAAGAGGAAGAAGCCAAAATAGAGGAGGAAGAAACAGTCCAGCAAATGCTCAAGGAAGGGGCAGCAATCAAAATCAGAACCAAGGCCAAAGCAACAGTCAGCAAAGTGGACAACAACATGCTCATGGAAAAATGTATGATAAATCCAATGTCCAGTGTCATTATTGTAAAAAATATGGGCACTATGCAAATGAATGTAGGAAGAAGCAGAATGATATGGGTAATATACCAGTGAAAATTTCACTAGAGAAAATATCAGCCAAGAC
The DNA here is from genome assembly GCA_034641835.2 of Pinus albicaulis. Classification (NCBI taxonomy): domain Eukaryota; kingdom Viridiplantae; phylum Streptophyta; class Pinopsida; order Pinales; family Pinaceae; genus Pinus; species Pinus albicaulis. The sequence continues at coordinate 775,918,361 of CM076577.1, read as the reverse complement.
AAATTTTATTTAGCATGTAATATGGCTGAGGAAAAGAGTGAAGACTTATGGTTTCTAAACTCAGGTTATAGTAACCATATGACAAGAAACATAGCCATGTTTTCTATGTTAGATGAGAATGTGAAGTCACAAGAAACATTAGGGACAGATAGTAAAGTTTCTGTTATGGGAAAAGGAGATGTAGGTGTCTTAACAAGGAAAGGAGAGAATAAAACCATATCAGAAGTTTACTATGTGCCTGGAATGAAATGTAACCTCTTAAGTATTGGAAAACTTGTTAAAAAGGGGTACAATGTTGTTTTTGAAGATGATGTATGCACCATCATGGATAAACCACCAAGCAAACAATGTATTGCTGAAATGAAGATGACAAGGGACATAATGTTCCCTCTTAGGATGAGATCTAATTTGAAGAATAGAGAAGAAATGGTAGCAATCACACAAGAGGCTTTCCAAAGAGAAGAAAAAGATGAGAATTGGTTATGGCACTTGAGATTTGGACATCTCAACTTTGGAGGTCTTAATTTGTTACATAGGAAAGGAATGGTAAGAGGATTACCATTGATTGAGAAACCAGACAGCCTATGTGAAGGTTGTATCTTGGGTAAACAACACATAGAAATTTTTCCATCCGGGAAAAGCATAAGGGAAAAATCACCCTTGAAATTGTCCACTTAGATTTATGTGGACCAATGAAAACACCATCAATTGCAAGAAGCCACTATATGTTAACTTTTATTGATGATTTTACAAGAAAAACTTCGGTTTATTTTTTGAAAAATAAAAGTGAAGTGTTTGAAAGATTCTGCAATTTAAAGCACTTATGGAGTACCAAAGTGGGCTGCATATCAAATTCCTAAGAACTGATAGAGGAGGTGAGTACATATATAAATTATTTATGCGTTTTTGTAGAGAAAATGGCATACACAAGCAATTTACAGCAAGGTACACTCCGCAGCAAAATGGAGTTGCCGAAAGGAAAAATAGGACAATCATGGATATGGTAAGGAGTATGCTAAAGGCAAAACATTTTCCAAATGATTATTGGGCTAAAGCTGTACATTGTGCAACGTATATTTTGAATAGATTCCCAACAAAAGTAGTCATGAATAGAGTTCCGGAAGAAGCATGGAGTGGCACAAAGCAAGGAGTCACCCACTTGAAAGTTTTTGGTTGTGTGGCTTATGCACACATTCCAGATCAGCTAAGGAAGAAGTTGGATAGCAAGGGGAAGAAATGTATTTTTATTGAATACAATGACGAATCCAAAGCTTACAGGTTATATAACCTATCCACTAAGAAGTTTATTGTGAGCAGAGATGTTCAATTCATTGAAGAGGAAGCTTGGGATGGAAGCATTGAGAAAACAGTGAATGTTAAAAAACTGTTTGTCTCATGATGAAGATGATGAAGAGATGGCTGAAATACATCCCTCAATAGCAGCACCAACACAAGGACAACAAGGGACACCCTTTAGGAGAAATGAGAGTGCTTCTCCAAGCACACCACAAGGAGGAGATTCGAGTGCTACTTCAAGCACTTGTACACCAAATGAAAGAGGAACAAAGTTCATAAATTTAAATGACATTTATGAGCAAGAGGAAAAAAATGAAGGTTAAACACTTTGTTTGCTTTGTATTGTCATGTTGATGATCCTATTCATTTTGAGGAAACTATTAAAGATAGGAAATGGATAGAAGCTATGGATAAGGAGATTAATGCCATAGAAAGAAATAAGACATGGAATTTGGTTGAACTCCCAAAAGGTAAAGAAGTAATTGGAGTGAAATGGGTCTACAAGACAAAGAGTAATGCTGAAGGAAAAATTGAAAGACACAAGGCCAGACTTGTTGTCAAAGGGTATAAGCAACATCATTGGAGAGACTATGAGGAAACTTTCGCACCGGTTGCAAGAATGGAAACCGTGAGAGAAGTTTTGTCCATAACAACACAAAACAAGTGGAAATTTTACCAAATGGATGTGAAGTCAGCGTTCCTAAACAGAGTTTTAATGGAAGAGGTTTATGTTGAACAACCTCTAGGCTATGAGAAGAAAGGCCAAGATCACAAAGTGTGTAGATTGAAGAAAGCTCTTTATGGGCTGAAGCAAGCACAAAGAGCATAGATTCCTATCTACTGGAAAATGGATTTGAAAAATGTGAGGGAGAACCCACATTATACATCAAGGAGAAAGATGGTAAGATGCTGATTGTTGTGTTATATGTTGATGATGTGATCTTTACAAGTAATGATGATTACCTTGTTGAAAATTTTAAAAAGGTCATGAAAGATGAATTTGAAATGACTGATATGGGTTTTCTGAAATACTTCTTAGAAATAGAAGTAAAGAAAAATAAAAATAAAATTTTTATTTCTCAAGAAAAGTATGTTAATGAAGTTTTGGAGAGATTTAACATGCAGGATTGCAAGGCAACAATTACTCCCACAGTGATGGGATTAAAACTCAGCAAAGAGGACAACAACAAGGATTTTGATCCTAGTTTGTACAAGAGCATAGTTGGTAGCCTCATGTATTTGACTGCAACTAGGCCAGATATTATGCATGCTATAAGTTTGATTTCCAGATTCATGGAGAGGCCAAAAGAAGCACATTGACAGGCAGCAAAAAGAATTCTGAGGTATGTTAAAGGAACTAAAAGGTATGGTATTTTGTATACTACTTCAGAAAATTCAGAGTTAATTGGATACACTAACAGTGATTGGGTTGGAAGTGTAGATGATTGGAAAAGTACTTCTGGTTATGTTTTTCACATGGGTTCAGGAGCCATTTCATGGGTTTAAGAAATGTAAATGTGATAGCATTATCTACAGTAGGCAGTATGTGGCAGCTACAAGCAGCATGTCAAGCAAGATTTGATGAGAAGAATGTTAAGGAGTTTATGTCAAAAACAGGTAAAATGCACAGTAATTTATTGTGACACTAGCTCAGCCATAGCATTGTCAAAAAATTATGTGTTTCACAAAAGGACAAAGCACATAGATGCTAAGTTTCACTACATTAGGGAGTTAGTGAACAATAGAGAAATAATTTTAAAACATTGCAGGACTCAGGAACAATTTGCAGATATACTGACAAAGCCACTGGGGCAGAAGAGTTTTGAATATCTGAGGAAGTGCATGGGTATGACTGATAACTCAGCAGTTGAACTTAAGGGGGAGTGTTGAAGTGTTAACTTCAACTGCCCTACAGAATTGCGCCACTTTCTAATTTTGTTTCAGCAATTTATGACACAGAGCCACTATCCATTTGCATTGAACAGTCATTTTTTTAAAACTTTACAGTCCTTTCTTTTACTATTGAAAACAAAGTTTCTTCGTTTTTATGCGCGGCAAAGTTTTTTTTTTGTTTAGGTCCCACAGACCACATCACATAGGTCCCACAGACCACGTCACAGCAACACGTGGAGGTAGATTATTCGATCGCATTATTTTTGGAGTCGGCTCGCAAGGTTAGTTTCGGACCTGAAGAAGTTATAAGCTACAATGCATAAAGTTTTCGGGTTTTATTTTGGGCCCGTACCCAAAGCCCATTTTCGGACCCGAAAGTTTATAAACTCCAGTGCATAACGTTTTCGCATTACACTTCCGCCCTACATCATCATCCAATTTTGTAATGCGAAGATTCAATTCAATTTAGTTCATTCTTTTTGAAGTCCGAGCGGAAGGCTTGGTATTATGGTTTATTAAGATTTTGTTTTAAATGTTTTTGTTATGTTTTATGTTATCGCGCAATGAAAATTATTGTAAACCATTCGGTATGTTATGTTTTGACATATATCAATGTATATATACGTTTTTTATATTGTGGGCCCTAGGAGGCTTATATGATAGGTTTGTAGTTTAGTTTTTTTTTTAATGTGCTGCGCCACATATGATATAGTCCCAAGACTAATGTAATATATTGTAGTGTGTCAAAAACAGAGGTTAAGAAAATACACACAGCACTGTAATTTTGATAATATAGACAGAGTGTGCATTTTCTGTGAGAGATACAGAGTGTATTTTTTTAGAGAGAGAGAGAGAGAAAGAGTTTTGTGCACTGTGTTATTGCAGCAGTCCATTTTTGTAATCCCTCAACAGAGGAAGACTTTTGTAACAGTTTTTTTTATTAATTATATAGAATTTGAAGTGTGTGCAAACTCTGTCTACCAGTGAAGCAAATTTTTTTTTAATTTCTCAGTGTTAGAAAGAGAGCATTACTCTCTCTGTATTGTTCTGAAACTCTCAGAAATTCCAACCGTTATAACACTGTGTTTCTTGCTCTAAACTGATACCTCATAATACTACGTATATTAACACAAATACCACTGCGTTACATTAACACTACATTATATTAACACTTTGATACCACAACTGTGTTATAAAAAATCCAACCCGGTCTGATATCTGGACTTGTTCGGCACCTCCAACGATACCACTATTCCGCTGCGTTGTATCAACGATACACAGTGGGACATCACATAGAAACACTTTTTTTTCTTGGGGGTAATTGCAATCACTTCATTTGAAGAATGATGGCTTTCAAATAAATATATAATCCTCATCTTATTTATGTGGTTTTTGCACAGAATCAATGACATACAGGCACAGTACTACGTTAACGCTGCTCCATTACCTAATAACGCTTTGTTACCACCGCATGAATTATATTAACATTGCGGTTGCGTTATACCACTGCATACAAACGTTCCTCCAATTATAATAATTTTGTCATATAATTTTGTTCCTATGATTATCTGTCGATGCTTGTCCACTGCTGCCCAAAGTACCAATGTTGTCACTGCCACTATAATAACGCATCCCTCAAGTTTGCATAACCTGTAATACTTCAGATCCGTTGCCCCACAACTCAAGGAAATAATATGCATTCAATTGTAAGGCATGTCATTGGAATAACATTTACCAAAATACTTGTAACGCCAATATAATGATGTTTGGATCTTGGTTGTACAGCGCATATAGGGGTGCCATATTATGTAAACATAAGACTGAATTTAAAAATAGCGCCCAACATAATGGTTATTCAATTGTTCTGCATTCAATGAGTTTAATGGTTCAGCTATCTCAGGTTTGAGTAACATATGCTAGCACATATATTCTTTTATTGCAAAAATAGTAAAATAATAACAATAATACATGTCATTCAAGCATGTCTGAGCACAGGTCTGAAATTCCAGGTGTCTTTCTCAAAATATTTTCATGAATGCCACAAAAATCATAATTGTGCCACGACTGCAATAGAAACCGACGAGAGGAATGCATAGATTTGGCCATGGTAGGAGGGCCAAACAAATAGACAATTCCAACTGTAATATTTCTACGAATGAAAGCATGTACTCTCCATAGTACATTCCAATTACAAGTTGTTCATGAAAGCATGTGTTCTCCATAGTACATTTCAATAGTTGATGCTCAATGCTTCAACCGGTATCCTTGTGATTTTCTCCAACATGAGCAATCTCTTTTTAGATTCACACAACAGTTTGTAGGCAGTCTGTATTTGTCATTTTCTTTTATTTTTCATTCTATGTAATATTCAAGAGGATAAAAGAATGGATTGTATTTTTCATTCCATGTATTTTCTTGTAAAATACATAACTTTTGTTACATCTTCAACAGGGTAAAAGAATGGATTGTAAGAACATAGCCATAGATTTTCAAGATGACTATCCCTAGTGCATCGAAATGTTTTTAATTCAAACTCTATAGCATCCCACCAACTTCTTGTACAATGCCTCCATGAACCACAATACATAACTCCATGCCACTTCTTTTAATGATTTCACTAACCATATTAATAATGTTGTTTTCAACTAACATGAATGATGTCACTTCCAATAACCATACAACGCTTCCAAAAACCATCATTGGAATTTTTTCGCAAACTTGATTCCATCTTTCATTAAAAAAAATGTGGATCCTTACTACGGATATCTCCCTACTAATTCCATGAATAATTTATTTGAATGAATATTTGTGTTCTTTTCTTCCTTTAGTGACATTTTGATTTTTATTGTCAAAGAAATTGTGCAAGTGATGTTGATATTTCTTCTTCGGATTTTGATTTCTTCATATATGGCATCCTATTCTTCTAAATGTGTTGTTAATATACTTGTAGAGACTCCAAATGGTATAATATATTCTCATAACATTATTGGGGCTTCTCTCCCCCTAGGATGTTGTTGCTCTTCTATCACTGACTGAATGACTGCTTTGTTGCTTAGAGAAACTCCCCCTGAAATCATGATGACTTCATTATGTCATTGATGTAACAAGTTTCCCCCTTTTATTCCGCTTCCACACTTTCGTATATTGTCATGCATTTCCTTCATTGTTTGATCTTCTTGCAGTGTCCTTCATCTTATGTATAGAACTCTTTAGGGTATACAGTAGTTTGCAGTCTTTGGCCTTTTGCCCAAAGTTATTACACTCATAACATCTTGTGCAGAAAAAAACTGGAGAAAATGGTGTGTCTTTTCCTGTGCACATAATTTTCTTTGCATACACATTGCATTCAATAGCTTTGAGTCCAAATCCATTGCACAAATAACAATAACCATAAAAATAATTTGTGTAAGTGGTGGATGACTATTTTATTTGCTTACTTGCTTGAGGGAACTTTCTTTGATTGTTTTTTTAGGGATATCTTCTTGTTTGCTTCATGTTATGTTGATTAGTCTTGACTTGTTTATTCTTACAATCTGCTACCACATGGCCATGTTCATGGCAAGAAAAAAATGTGATCGTTTTCCCACGAGTAAGGAATCTCCTTTAAGATATTCCGAATTTGTTCAACTCATTTTCAGGAGAGAATGATCTTCTTGCAGTGAACTCTTTCTTCATCTCATTCATTAGCTTTTGATATTGTTGCTTGTTCTTGTTTTTTTCTTTATTAATCATGGTGTTTGTTTCTTTGTCATTTACTCTACTTGTACCTTCCCCTAATGGTATTTTCAGGGCTACTTCATTATCCTCTATGACTTCCTTTGAGTTGTTGTTCTTGTTGGAGACATTCTCATCTTCTAACTTTTTAAGTAATCTTGTCTTCTCATCTAATTCATTATTTGCTAAGACAACTTCAGTTTCTAACCTTTTACCCTGTACCTCTTTCTCCTTCAGTTGATTGTTCATAACCTCTCATAATCTCCTTACTTCTTCAAGTTGTGCCTTTGGGCCAACAATTTCTTCCTTATGCTCATATTCTCTCTCATCACATATTTGCATCAGTTTCTTAATATCTTTGTTTTCATTCTTCAATCTTCTTATTCGGTCAATACAACGTCAAGTTTTTCTTGCTCTTCAATTGTATTTTCTTCATGGCAATCAAGTCCATTCACACTAGTATATACCTCATTTGACTGAACCTTTTTCTTTTGAAAAGGGTTTTTCTTCTTCATGTTTATCTTCTTTGTCTTGATAGTGCGGCCACTAGTGTCTCCTTCATTCATGAGATGTAATCTATCCCAGATCTCTTTTGCACAATTTAAGTCTATTACAGTGTCAAGATCCTTATTATGAAAATTATTAAACATACCACATTTTTCTTTAGCATTCCACTGTTTTTCTTGCAGAGAGGGAGAGTCTTTGCAGTAACCATGACACACAAGCTTCCATACGCCAAGTCCATAAGCTATCAATTCAGAGTTTACCTTATCCCTCCATTCATGAAATTTTGTTGCACTCAACACAGGTACACTTTGATAGCCCATGACTCAACCAGATCTCCTTCAAGTTGTTAGGCTTACACCAAAGGAACTGGCCCTAATACCAATTGATGAAATCTTGATTAAATGATAGGGGGGGTGAATCAGTTTAGTCCATTCATGGAAATTAAAAATATTTTCATTTAACTCATTAACTGAAATATTACATGAGAAGCTTAACAAATAATGACTAGCAAATTGAATATGTGAACAACAAGTAATAAGCAGACCAATACATCACCTCAGCGCATAATAACAATGCATATGGACACCAAATATAAGTGGAAACCCATAAGGTAGAAAACAATGATTTAATTATTGTTGTGATGCAAAGGCAAGCTCCTACTCCTTATTACATTTGATTTTATGTAGGCTCCAACCTACAGGACATTGCTACCTCAATTTTCTGCAAGCTACAACATGCAAGGAAGCTACAACTCCCATATGTTTTCTATAGGCTACCACCCACAAGAGGATCCTACCTCAACCAACACCAACTAAATATTTATCAAGCCACAGCTTGAAAGGAGACCGCAGTCCCCTCATACAACATGAAAACAATATGTTGATTTACCTGGTCATCAATTCTGCATACCTCCATCTTTACTTCTGCCTCTTCTCCCCTTCAAATCTGCTTCACATTCGATTCATATGTGCCAGGTAACTAATACATAATATATCAATCATATCTCACATATTCTCCCACTCTCTAACTCATTTTTCACTCCAAAATCACATCTTTAATAAAGATAATTTTATGTTTGTTTGTATTCCACATAAGAATATGAAGTGAACATGTTTGACTCTTTGCCTTCCACTCATTCGTTTCCAAACTCTCATATTATATCATAAAATAAAAATCCATCCAATACTAATTCTAGCCACATGTAATGATTAAATGCATCAACCTAATGTCAACATCAAATAAAATTATATATTATTAATGCATCACAACATTTTTTCAACGTCTTTGTCTTTGCCTTGGAGACTTTCCTTTGCCTTGGAGCCTTGCCTTTGCATCACAACAATTCAGCTCAATCAACAATTTCACTTCACAACAAAATCTTCAATATAGAAATCTCAACAAAATTATCAAAACATTTCAATGTATCACAATTCCTCCTCTTTCTTCTGCTCCTTTGCATGGTTGATCTTGTGTTACTTCTTTGCTTGTTTCTCCTTGCCTTGTTGCTCCTTTTCTTGTTGGTTCTTGCCTTGATACTCCTTTGCTTGATTTTCCTTTGCTTTGTTGATTGTTTGCCTTCTTTTCCTTGTTGTTGCTCTTCCATACCGTGTTGTTTCTCTTTGTCTTTATTTCTGCTCTTGTATACCTTTCTTGATCGTGATCTACTCCTTTTTCTCCTTTGCCATCAATGACAATATTACCACCAAGAAGATCGCTACACACTAGACTCAATGAACATTGCACATACATAAAGTATAACTAGATTAAAATAGTTGCCATAGTTGAATAATTCTGTAATATTGACCATCTGATTTGAATAGAAAATGTGAAGATCATTGCTACGATGAGCCACTATGGAAACATATAGGTACATGAAGCCATTGAAATATAATTGAATAATTTTAACATCAATAAAGAAGAAGGGCTTAGAGGTATATAATACATTAAATTATAAATTATAAAATAGAAAAATGGGACAGTATTTACAGTGGTTGGCTCTCTTAATAGTTTTTATCAACTATTTATTTAGGGCTTAAGATCTTAATAGTTTTTATAAACTATTTATTTAGGGCTTAAGAGATCATTAATGATGATCTTAATGACCTCCTGATGACGATCCTAACTCGTGGACCGAAACATTAAGCAATCTAAATATGAATGCAATTACACTCTCTTTTGAATAAAAAGAGCTTTGTAACTTATTATTGATACGTAGTTTCTGATTGAATCAAGTGACCAAACTAGTTGGTCATCATCTTCTCTTATTTTTACATTACTATCTTTTATTGTGTCTTTGAATCTCTTCCATGCCTCAACATATTCTTACCCAAACCTAATCTCCTCCCAATTCATCCAGTGTTGTTAATTTGTAGACCTCTCCTAATTCACCATTTTTTTGAACATTTAATATGCTTTACTTCTTATCTCTTGAATCATATAAGGAAGTAATCTATAGATTCCCTTATTACCTATTTATTGATCAAGACCAATTTTGTTTTGCCTTCTTTTCCAATTTTCCAAATTACCGAGCTTCCAACCAAACAAAAAGTTAAGTTAATATATCTCCCTCTTATTGAGACATGATGTGTTGATTTGATTGGATTCATTAGCCAATCATTTACAATTGTGGGAGTAATTTAATTATTTCTTATTACTTGAACCCATGACCATTTTCCTTGCATTAATCTACAAGAATTATTTTCTGCAAGTGCCTTGGAGAAGAGGAAGGGTTTTTTTAAACCAACCTTATTTTGCTTTTGGTAAAGCCATTTTTTTGCTAATGAAGCCATAACAAACCCTTTCTTCTTTTGATCAACTAACCAAATAAATTTGTAGCATAGTCTTCTAATGATTGGGACTCGATCAATATATAATTTTTCATTCATATCAATTATTTTGGAGTGGAAAATTTGAAGGAATTAGCTTAGAGGAGTAGTTTATTAGTGGGACCCATTTTGGAGAATTGGTGTCTAAAACCTTCTAGGGTGAGTTTGAGGTCGTAGATGACATATTTTGAGGGTAAACATTTTATGCTTAAGTTTCAAACCTTGTGATATTGTTCTACAATTAAATACCTTTCCAATAATGTAAGAATCGTCCCAATTAGAATTTCGATGCAAAAGTTATGCCTCCTAAAATTTGACTTATCGTGAATGACCACAATCATTTGAGAGGATGCCATGTCAACCCCATTACTCATGGAAAATTGGATAGCCACATGGGGAATATGAATAATACTCTAGAAACGTTGAGTTGTAACTCATGTTGAGGGTTCAATGGGTCAAAGCTAACACTTAGTTGGCTATCAAGTTGTATTATAACTGAGCCACTAGGAGGAAAAGGGGTTACATCCTATTGGATTCAATTCTATTCCATAATAGAGAAAAGTAGCTAAGTGTGGATAGAGTGATACCATAAAAGAGGGGTATTATTTCTATAGTACCCCAGGGGCCACATGTCTCATGTAACTCCATAGAGAGTTCCTCCTCCTGTTCATTCGTATCATTTCCATTCTAAACAAAAGAGAGCATAACAACCCCACCTTAATGTTGGGTTTTCTCACAATAGGGTTTCCTGGAGCATATCTTGGTGTTCATTGTGATTGGTGTGTGTTTTTATTTCATTTCTCTCTATTTTTTTACATTTTATTTATTGCATGCAAAAACAATAACAATAGATCTAGAATCTAAAGTAATTAAACTCCATAGTATAGAGTTTAGTTTATTTTAATAGATATGTTGTGACGAAATATTCAGTGGAATATCCAAGGCAGTTTATAGTTCGTCTAATGACTTTCATCACATTTTTCATAGTCTAAGCAAGTGATATCCAATATACTATAATTGCTTCTAGTGATGCTTTTATTAGTATTAGATGTATCCTTTTGGAGTACCACTTATTACACCATGTATTTAACTCCTTTTCCACTTTGGGAATCAACCATTGCAAATCACATTTTTGTACAGGTTTGGCTTAAAATAGAAACCCAAGCACTTCAATCTTCCATTTAGGTTTGTCACTTGCTAGGGAAATAATCCGTAATGCATTCCTTTTCCTTATTCCCCATAAATATATCATATTTTTTTAAGGTTTATAATTACAATTATTGCTTTAAATAGTAAATCCAACATACCTTTGAACTTCTTAATTAACTCTTATTCCCTCCCAAAAAATCAAGATATCATCCACAAACAATAGATGTATAATATTATAGGTTGATCCAATATTTACCATTTTGATACTTCTATTTTATGATGCCTCTTTTATTAAACCTCTCAACCCCTCAACAATTAAAAGGAAAAGGGAGGGGATAAGGTCAGTGTTTTCTTAAACCTCTTCTTGGCTTAAAGAAGGAGCATGTTACCCATTGATTAATATAGAAAAATATGTTGGATTCACAATTATATTGAGAGGGGGGGGTTCGAATTAGTATAATGACAATTTGTACTTATTTAAACATTCAGACATCATAAAACTTCAATCTCATAAACTGAGCAAGTACCACAATATATACGTGGAAACCCTTACTGGAGAAAACCACAAAACTTAGTTATATGAAATATCTTATAGGCACCAACCTACTATTACAAAAATTTGTAGGCACCAATCTACAGAAGACAGTAATCCCCTCTGCTATTTTGCAAGAACCAACCTACAAGAGACATCAATACCCTCTATTGATTCGTAGTCACCAACCAACAAGAGACACCAATCTCCTATGTTTCTTTTTAGGCACCGCCCTACATGAAACACCAATCCCCTCTCCTTCTTTGTAGGCACCAACCTATAGTAGACCCCAATCCCTTGTGTCAGTTTTTAGGAACCAACCTACAGGAGGCACTAATCACATATATTGCTTTGTAGGCACCAACCTATAGGAGACACCAATCACCTCTACTTCTTTGTAGGCAAAAACCTACAGGAGACACCAATCCCCTCTACTGCTTTATACGAACCAACCTAAATGAGACACCAATACCCTCTATTGCAAATATTTGCAGGCACTAACCTACTTCATTGACTATGCTTACTTCTTCACAATATTTCATAACTGCATCTTCTTTCAACAAGTTTGCTTGTTTTTTATGCATTCACTGGGTCTATAAATTACGTATGCCTTCACCAAGTCTACTAGTTACTTCTTCCTTCACCCAAGTATACTTCTCCAAAAATTTGTTACTTTTGGCTTCTTCCCAAGAACGAATTTGCACAACATGCCATGTATCCAATTTTGCAAATATGGTGTTGAAACTTCTTTGATAGGTACCTAGAAATATCTTCTTTGTCTCCTCCATATTAATAAACTGAAACATCTCAAAAATAATGTTATATAAAAATTTCCAAGTTGGATTGTTTGAGGCATGTTTCAAGAGCATCTAAGAAAACTAAATCACTCACATCATATATCTGAAATTATAAAGAAATAATATGTGAAATTTATACTACGGGTACCTTGCGATCTCTTATATGTCTCCTATAGATTCTATAGTCTAAAACATTTCAAAAAGAAATTTATAGCAAAAATTCCAAGTTAAATTGTCTGAAGCATGTTTTAGGATCATTGAAGAATAGTAACTTCATCCTATCATATCTTCGAGATTATAGAGAAACAAGGTCTGAAATTACTATTATGGGTACCTTGAAATCTCTTCTTTGTCTCCTCCAGTTTTAAAAGTCTAAATATTCATAGAAAGAAATGTATAGTAAAAATACCAAGTTGACTTGTTAGTAGTAGATTTTATGAGCATTTAGGAAACTTGATTTCCTTAGACTATATCTCTAAAATCATAGTGAACCAAAGTTTGAAATTTTAACCACATGTATATGAATAAATTTATCAATATCCTCCAAGTTTCACGTTCTGAAACACCCCAGAACAAAAGTTATAGTGAAAATGCCAAGCTAACATGTTTAATGAGCATTCAGGAAGCCTAACTTCCTTAGATGATATCTCAAAAATTATAGCAAACCAAGATCTGAAATATTAATCACGGGTACATGAATATCTTTTATCTATATCCTCCATGTTTCACATTTTGAAACATCCCAAAAGAAAAGTTATAGTTAACATTACAAGATGACTTGTTCGCCCCATAAGTTATATTTTTGCTTCCACCTTTAGATTCCAAGAATCACCCAAAAAATTTAACCTTAACTGCTCTTGTGACCTCTCATCTCTTATTTCTTGGATTGTGTACAAATAAATTATATTTTTGCTTCCACCTTTAGATTCCAAGAATCACCCAAAAAATTTAACCTTAACTCCTCTTGTGACCTCTCATCTCTTATTTCTTGGATTGTGTACAAACAAACTCATATGCTCTTTATTTATAGATTTTTTGCGTTCACTTATGTGGAAAACTTGTAAAAATAGTTGGGTCGGCCTACTTGTACTTTGGATGGGTCACTGTGAAGAAATATTTCATATATCCTCATTCTTATGGAGTTAGATGGAATGTCATATATCATTGGAAAGGTCTTAGAATAAGATTTACAACCATATTTCTTATGATCCAATTTGAACTATGATATTAGAGTATAAATCCCTTCAAAGATAGGGTATCCAAATTGGGCATCAAAAGTCCAAAAACAATATTTCCAATAATTATCTTGGACATATGTAGTTTCCCCATTTATTTGCATCAAGGACAACAACATTTCCAAGAATCTCCCCCTTTTCATTAATAGCAACCCTTAGTCAATTATACAATAATATTGAGAAACTGCCCATGTCTGTAATTTTCCTTGTGCTTGCAACTTTTTTGCCATTGACATCAATGGAAAGGGGATACTCCCGCTAAATTTGTACTTCTTCTTTTCTATAACTTTTTTCTATATGGAACTTCCCTTAGTGACTACAGTTGTTCCTTTATTTGCAACTTTTCTTAGTGACTACAATTGCTCCCCTATGTGCTATCTCTCCTTATTTCCACACATTCTCCCCCTTTGACATCAATGGAAAAGGGTTGTTTTTACTTTTGGATACACTTTATTCTCCTAATATTCAAAAAAATTATTACTTCCTCTGATTTCTTACTTCGTTGTCTGCAGCCAACCTCACCCTATAAAATTTGTATGTCTTTTTCCCTACATGCAACATTTCATCTTTTATAGCTTTATTTTTTAGACGACTTCCCTTGTGCTCGAACTTCATTTTACTTCTTCTTTTTGGGACTTCTCCCCTTATTATGATGCTTCCTTTTGTTTACAACTTAAATATTTTGAAATCAAAGGGTTGTTCCCCCTAAACCGGTGTTTCTCCTTATTTGCAAATCTCCCCCTTTCCCTTTTCTTTCCAATTGAATTTCACCATTCACTTCACTTTAAGCTACTAGTTCATATGATGCAAACTTCCATTTCATAATCCTTATCATGTAGCTCACTCTCAAAGCTTCATATCTTATTAATGTGGCCTAAGGTGTTGCAGTCTCTCACTTCTACTATATTTTTCTTTTATTGATGAGTTGTTAGATATATTACTCCCATGGAATATTTTTTCTTTGTTTTAATTTCAACGAGGACATATACATTGTTTGGAGAACTATTTTTGTTTTTTCCAATCTTCCTGAAATTTCTTTTTTTATTTCATGTCCTTTAGAATTGAATGTGATATCATACCCTTGATCATCCATTTGACCTACACTCAATAGATTATGCTCTAGACCTTTAGCCAACAAAACATTATGAGTTTTTGTCCTTTCATCATAAATATTGCCATTGTGTCTTTTCCAACTATCCATCCCACATCATTATTTCCAATGGTTACACTACCTAGTTTGACTTCCTTTAGAGAGAGAAATTTGTTTCTATCTCTGGTCATATGACTTGAACATCCATTTTCTATATACCATTGTCTATATTTGTTTTGAACACGGAGAGTTATACCACATTCTACTTGCTCCTTTTTCTTCCTTCTCCATACTTTTATTCTTTTATTTATATTTCTATTAATATCCTATATTCTTCTCCTCGTTGATTTGGAGGCCCTGATGTATTGCTTATACGATCATGAGATTTATTCCCAAAATTATTTCACTTGAAGCATTCAACATGATCTAATCAGGGAGAAAATGAATTGTATTTTCTTTCACCATTCTCATTAAAAATTATAGGATTGCTACTCACACAACCATTAATTGAGATCTTATATGATCCCTTGCTCCTATTCCCCATATATTCATTTTACATATTCGCTAAAACCCATTTCCTTATAACCAAAATTATTATATGAGAAGCAATAGATGTAAAAGAGATTTTGATACCTGGAAGTAAAATCCCTTGTTGGGGAAATTATTCTTTTGAATCCATTATTGGGTCTCAACTAGTCTTCACTTCCTTTTCTAGAGTTTCTTTCATTCATTTGAGGGTTAGATCTCTATCAATCCTCTCCTTCTTTCTTGCTGATATTTTCATTGATAGATATTTTAAATAATTTAGAGGAAATTATGAAGTTAATTTCTTCTCTTTTTCATAGAACATATTTTTATTTGAAAATTCTTATTTATAGAAGAAAAAATGCTTATTCAATATTTCAAAAAGAGAAATAAAGCATACATGGTTTGGCCCATGAAACTCAAATAAGTAATATTGGAGACCAAATAGTATAACCGTCTCATGTAATAATTATAGAGTTCCTTGATAAAAAAACACATATAACTATTTTTTTTTAACAATAACAGGGTATATTTTATTATTAAAAATATTGTTGAAGCACAAACAAGATACATTGGTAAGTTCATGTGAGGAAATATTAAAAAGTATTTTAAGACTACACTAGTATGGCCAAATTATCTGCACCTCAATCCTAATACTAAGTTCCAAAAAATGTCATACGAATACAATCTATATAAAATGCCATCAACATCGTAAAATATAGCTAACATCAAAATATAACAAGGTTTGACTCCTAGTCATCTATAATAATCAAATTTTCATCAACAATTACCTAATTCAGATAAGGACGTTCAATTGGGATAGATTGGGTTGAAATTGCGTAAGAGATTTTGTGCTCATTGCCTTGAATGACTCCTTGTTGCACTAGTTGAAGTTTTTGTGAATAAAAAAAAAATATTTGAAATTCATCGTCATATTTTTAAGGTAGCATTGCTTCTTATAAGGTTTCAATGACCTTCAAAATTCTAGGAGGGAGTGGTAAGGATTGATTTTCCAAGTTTTCTATTTCCATGTTCAAGTCTCTTAAAACATATTTAACTTGAATGTGAGGAATCCAAGCAAGTGATATTGAAATTCGTGTGTAAATATGGCAAAGTTTTGAGTCCAGAAGAAATATTCCCAAAGCAATATGACAAATGGAGTTATTAGAGTCACCTATTATAATTAGAGATCTAATTGGTAAAGATTGAGCCAAAACGATGTCTTAGAAGCGAGCATATATTTTAGCTTGGTTGTTAGAGGTTATGCCTAGACTCCATGAGTATTCCAATTCTATTTTTCCTTTGGAACAAAGACAACCCCCCACCAAAAATCACATGTAAATATGATGAGTACACAAACCCTTCATAAAACATGTTGAAAAATTAGGAATTTGGCTTCTGTGACCCATAAAATGTTTATAAAATCTTTTGGTGAAAATCACATTCAACCAGATTTTGTCCTGATGATCAACCACACTAGTTGGTTTGAAACGCGTCGACAAAATATGCTTGAATGTGATTTTCACCAAAATATTTTATACACATGTTGAAAAATTATATTTAAACCTATAAGAGGTCTAGCCCTATTGAAAAGTTGTCCATCCCATACTTGGGATAACAAGAAAAAATATTGAAATTAAAAAACATACTTCAACGGTTCCACATTAATAGGTTATCCTTAATATCCAAACGTGCAAACAAACCCTCTTGCAGAAACAAGGCTTCCTTACACAACTTGTTTGTTGGTGGATTTCCTTTTTTGCTTTTAATGAAAATATTATTTATTTATTTATTTCTCTTTCTCACTTGATGATGTTAAAACATATCAGAACTCAATTGTTAACCAATACTGATAATAATGATCATTAACTCCAATCCATGAATTTGTGTTGAATTATCACCATTATTCAAGGAAAACCATGCCACATGAAAGAAATTATTGGTAGTCTAGAAGAGAGTAAACTCTCACTCACCCTTGTCAGATAATTTTGAGTCCATATCTTAATAGAACATGTCAATAATAAATTAATGAGAAACATTAAAATAATGTTTACAATTTCAAATCAAAATATCCAATTTAAATGTTACACCTTTAAAGAGTGAGAATAGTAAATAAACTAGCACAACCATATGAATTAAATGGAAACATTGAGATGCATCAATTCATAATAAGCATCAAAACACTAACTTCATGATACATCTCATGTTGCTCAAATTTAATTAAAATAAATAAATAAATCATAAAAACTAACTAAATTATAACTAAATTTTCAATTACTTATTAATTGAAAAAGAATTAATATATAGGTTAAGCATACATACATTTAAAAAAACATGGAACAATATTTTTAACCATGGTAATTTACCTCCACCTTACCATGGAGATTCTTAATCTGTAACTAGGATTTGTTAGAATACTATGACTTATCAACACCACATGCCCAAAAAATCATAACTCACTTCATATGGCACTTGTTCATGTGACATTTTTTTTAATTAATCAATTTAATTAAAAGGGAAAAAAGGGCATAACTACTTGGGAAATAAATTTCAACCTTTGATTTGTGTATACTACTAAGAATATTCCACAGAGATTAAATCCCTACCATCCACCTAATAATTACACCTATAGGCATGTCTACTTTGGAATACGGTGTATATAATTTTAATTTAATTACCAACTAGAGAAGCCATATAAATTAAAAATCTCGTAAATATCAATAGGCATAAATCCATAATAAGCATTAAAGCACTTACTTCATAATACATCTCACATTATTAAAATTTAAAAATAAATAAGTAAATAAATCATCAATCTACCCAAATTATAACTTTATTATTATTAAATAAGTTAAAGATGTATACATTTCAAAAAATGTGGAACAAGTTTCTTATCCATGGAGATTTATCCCCACTTTACTATGGAGATTTTTAATTTGTAAATAGGCTTTTGATTAGAAGCTTGGTATTTAGCTCAAAAATTAAAATGCTTAGAAATGCTCCAAACTAGAACGACTGCATAGAGATCGTCGCGAGGATTTCGGCGCAATTTGTTTCGTCCAAATCCGACTCCGAATGAAGAAGTTATGACCTGTTGTCTATTTTCCCAAACAGGTAAAAAATGTGCAAAACAGTGACACACTGATGACTTGGCAGTCTAGTCAGCTTCTCAGGAATATCCAGGGAATATTATCTAATTTTTCAGCCAATGACAGTGTGACAAGTTTCATAGTCAGATTCGCCAATCTTGCTTGGTAATTGAAAATTTTCTTCCTATTATAAGGTTGAAATCTTAATTATGGGTGCATAGTTATTTTTTATATATGGTGGAAATTGGGCTAATGGAGAAAGGACACGTGGAGAAGCCAGGGGATGCCACGTGCCACCCCCCCATGATAATGAAGGTTGGCGCAAACATGTTTTTAACCAAGGTCGACTGCCAAAGTCCAATTCAAAGTTCTGTGTAACAAAATTTATATGTCGGAGGAAGGGCAGAGGTCGAGGTCGACCCTACGACCTCCCCCATGCTAGCGCCTGCGTTAACCAATACACCATCACATGTTTTTTAACATGTATGGGCATGAATTTCTATTTATGTTTTTATAGTTCACCAATGGGCGGAGGAGGGGGCCAGCCCCCTCACCATAAGACCGTGACCCATGACCGTGTCGAGGCCTCCGCACTTAAGACTGCAATTAGCGCTAAGTGGAAGTTAAGTAATAGTTAATCTTCACTTATCTGTTATTTAATGATGTGATTAGTTTGGCAGTGAAGTTGGCGGAGTTTGCCAATTGCAAGGGGACTCCAAATTTACTGGAGCTAACTGGAGTTCTCTCCAGATTTGGAGGAAAAATTGGAGGAGAATTTGTTTTTTCCATAACTGAGGCTATTTTGGACTAATTTTGGCTCAGGAAGAGTCATTCTTGGTATATTTTGATGTTTTGGAGCCATTAGAGTGGGTTGTAGAGGCAATAGGAGATTTTAAACAACATTTTTTCATTATTTATGCTAATACAAAGGCCCATGCCATGGAAGCTAGACCAAGGAGATGTAGCCCAAGAGGGGTGAATTCCTTCATCAAAACCATGTGTATTTGACTTAGTTCTGATGGTTTGATGTGTGTTTATATGCTATTGTTCAACATTTAGTTTCCATGCTTTTATGTTCATGAAATCAACTTAATCTCAACAAGTTTGTTTCTTTATCAATCATAAGCACATCTATAAACCCTTATATAAGAAGCAAACAAAAGCACTTTCATATTAATTTGAAACTGATATTGGCAATGCAATAACTAACAATAAATTTCATATCAATATTGTATCGGAGCAAAGGTTATTTTTTTCCTTTTCTTGAGATCGTGCAAGAAGGGTTTTAATAGTTGGAATTTCGTGGTGCTTACAAGGTTGAAATTGTAGAGAGGAGAAGGGAAACTATTGGTTGTTAGTCCTGAGTTTAGGACCAGAAGAAAGAGAGTTGTGAAAGCATCATCTTCACCCAAATTTCCACTCATAGTTTCACTTTAAGCACCTCAATTTCTATCTCCAGAAGTTGAGATTGAAGAGGTACAAATTGCATAAGAAGCTGAGTTGATTGAAAAGGTACAAGCATCAGAAGTTGAGCTTCAATCCTTAGCCATTATGTAAGGTGTTGGAGAGACTCAAGGACATTTAGAAGAGTAATATTTTAAGAGAGACTTCAATGACATTAAGAGAATGGTTAAAATTATGTTTGATGCATTCACTGCAGAAAGGGCAAGAGAAGGTTCTAAGCCTCCAAACGGAGAAGGAACTTCAGATGATAAGAAGGATGAAGAGAAGAGTTTGAAGGGAAGTGGAGTAAAGCCACCTCCATCTCCACCATCCTCATCCTCATCATATTCATTTGCATTATCTTCTGCTTCCACCATAAAATCACCCACACTCATTCAAAAACCCCAAAAGGAAAAACTCCATTACTCAAGTTGGACATCAAGTTTGAACTTCCCATGTACAATGGTGAAGTAAATGCCAAGAAGTTGGACAATTGGATTGGTCAATTGGAAGTATACTATAGAATTAAGAATCTACAAGAGGACGATATAAAGATCCAGTTGGATTCATTGAGGGTAGAAGAAGCAGCACTAGTTTGGTGGGAGGCAAAGACTCAAGAGGAAATGTGAATCCATTTCTTGGGTTGAATTTATTTATTCCATTAAAAGACAGTTTTATCCATTAGCCTATATGCAAAAACAAATTATGAGTTGGAAAAACTTTAGGAAACTCAAGGGCCAAATAGTTCAAGAGTACACGCAGGATTTTAGAAAGAGGTATTTGTTGTTAGGAGTAAACTTGAATTCCCAAGACACACCCTTGAAATACATTGGGGGTTTACATTCCTATTTGAAACATACTATCCTTATGTTTAACCCAAGTAACTTAGATGAAGTATTTTTGCAAGCCACGCATCTTGAAGCAAGGGGAAAGAACATACCGGAAGAGGGTAGTAAGAACAATCCATTCAAGGGTAAGGGAAAAGAGAAGGGAGGAAAATGGAAGGGAAAGAAGAATGCAAGCATCAAGAAATAAGGGGAGAAAACTACATGCAAACATTGTTCCAAAGAGGGGCATGATGAAGCCCACTGTTGGAAACTACATCTCGAACTAAGGCTTAAGAAACCAAATAACAAGGGGAACTAAAAGATGACTGCCACCACACAAAATGATCTTGGATCTAATTCCGGAGATGAGACCAAGATCGTAGCCATTGTCAAAAAGGGAAAGGAAGCCATAGCAAGTACTAGTTCTTCAAATAGTCACAACAACACTCCAAATGAAGACGCAAGGATAGAATTTTTCCATGTGAGAGTGATTTCAATTCATACAAAGATTGATGCATTGTTTGATAGTGGGTCACAATCAAACATGATTTCAGAAGACTCGGTCAAAAAGCTTAACCTTGAAACCATACCACATGATAAACCATACCCTTTGGATTGGATAGTTAAGAATGTAAATTTACAGGTTACAAGGAAATGCATATTTCGATTTGCTATTACTGCAAACTTTGTTAATGAAGTTGAGTTAGATGTGGTTCCACTTGACATTTCCGGGATTATCTTGGGAATTCCATATTTGTATGACAGGAAAGCGGTGTTTTATCTCCATGAGAACAAATATAATTTGCTTAAGAATGGGGTGGAGTATATTGTGAGTGCTCATCGCAAAAAGTTGAATATTTATTTAGTTAATGCAGGGCAAATGAAGAGGCTAGTTAATGCAAGTAAAAATTTTGTGCTTCTCATGATCAAGAAAAAGGATGATGTTGATCGTTAGTGTCAGTATTTTCATCCTACCACAAGTGATCAAATTAACTCTTTCATGTCATGTTATGGGTCCCATTCTAAATTTTTTTTCATTCCACTAGTTCATGCAAAAATTTGGTCACTTGGTGCAGATTTAAATCAAGTTTCACTCTTTTCAAAAAAATTCATCACTTGCTGGCTCATTTCATCACTATGTTGAGTGTCCATCATTCATGATTTTTTATTACATTTTCAGTCATTTCACCATGAATTTCATTCATTTGGGGTTTCCGTTAGGTCTTAGGGTTTTCAAGGTCCATAAAACTACCATCTGCATACATAAAATACCAGCAATTAAGAGAGTGAAAATAAACACTTACCATCACTCCTATCCCTCAAAATCATCATTTTTCCACAAACCCTAGCCTATCGCTACAATTTGACCTTTTCTAGACTAGGCTTGTGTTTTTCCATTTTGGATCCCTTCCCTTCACTCAATCCTTGAAATTCCACTTTCCCCTACTTCCTAACATCCCTCCCTACAACCAAAAAAATTTCCTGAGAATTTAGAAGCCTCCTATCCCCATTTTTTCCCTTCATTCTTATAAATTTCCCTAATCCCCTGTTTTGCCTACAGTAAACCCTAATTTCCTCTCCCATTGAGCTACTTTTTGCTATGGAATCAGAGACATCTGAGCAAAGGAGGCATAAGGTAGGTCATATCAGCAATTATGAGTCCATTCCAACCCATAAACGTCATGTCTCCGTCATTTTTCAAGAATTCATTCTAAGGGACAAATCATTTGCTACACATAGGTCCAGTCTTGCTTTAAAGTATGTTTCTGACCAAATGGAGATGATTTTCATAAAAATGAAAGAGATTTTTTTTAATCATAGACTAAGGAAGAAAAACCTCCTTCATTTTTTACACAAGTGTTATGGTTTGGGGGGATGCTAAAAATATAGTTGCTACAGGAGAGTTACTGCACTTCTGGAGTAGGCTTGGGAAACCTAACTTATCTCCCTAAATTAATTTACAAATGAATTTTTCGATGATTAAACTAATAACTCCACATCCAAAGCTTTCCAATGAGCTATCATGAGCTCAATTTGGAGTTCGTGAAGGCCTCCAAAAGTGGCCTGCAAGGAGGCACTACGCTCTTAACCAGTCTTGGGAAATTTAACTTTTAGAGGGCTAAAACTCATCATTTTTAAAAACAAAGTATATTTTTAGAAACTAGACAAGATAGGATTTCCAATGATCTATCCTAAGATAAATTTCTACATTGGAAACCCCCTAAAAATTTGGCTTGAAGTTGGCGTTGTGCTCTTGACCAGTGATTGATATTTCTGATTTTTTTTTCTTAGTTTTCTGAGTTTTACCATGGAAAATGTGAATTTTACTGATGTAAATGATGGATGTAAATATAATTATGATTCTTTTTAGTTACTAGGGGTAAATGCATTATCTAAAATTCTTTTTGAGGATTCATGAATCAATTTCACTAAATTTATGGATGAGTCAGTTTGACCTCCCTACACTCTAGATTTGCAGTTCAGACTTTTGTGGATCAGCTCCTCAACTCATGGATTCAACCCCTAAGGTTGGGAGAAGTAGTTTCTTGCCTATATCTTTCACCTCTTCACTCATTAGATAATTTTGGATGTTGTTGTATTGATCAAAGACACTAGTGTATTTAGATTTTGGCAGGAATATATTGGATGAGTTGCAGCTATTTTTTTGGGATTCATGTGTTACTGTACTTTGGCATAGTTTTTTCTTTTGTTTCATATATATGAATGTTTTGTAATTTCATGTTCGTTCGAGTTCTATGATATGTTTGATTCTCAATTTTTATAAGCAGAATACATCTTTTATGCTCTGTTTTGGGAGAATCACCATAATTTGTTTCATTTCTTCAGTTTTAAAAAAAAAAAAATCATGGATTGTCATGCTATTTTTAACACATCACCAGTCTAATCCATCTCACCTAAGAATCCTAAAGTTTTAAAGTACCTACCTACCTTTCCCCATCAGATGACTGCAGTTCTTATCTTATTTTCCCTGACCTAGTTACCTCTTTGACCTAATTCACTCATCCAACACCCAAATCAACAAATAAAAACCCATGTGCTACTATACCTAGCCTAAAACCTAATTGATCCATCCCTCTTGGCTGTGATCCCTTGGAGAGAGCCCTCTCCTTCCTAGTAGGGCTAGCTACTTTGCGAGAGCTTGGTCTGTAGTTACCTTTGTTGGTCTCTTCTCAGCCTCGAAGATACGGTGGAGTGATAACATTGACTATGAATATTTTGAAGGATGTGATGAAAAATTAAAATCTTTTTTTTTTTTATGTGGTAAGTCAGCATGGCGAGATGTTTCAAGAACCAAGTGGGTTACCTCCAAAGAGTGGAATTCAGCATGAGATTCAACTGCAGCAAGATGCTCCACTTCCAAACATTGGTATGTATCATATGTAAATTATGGAGAGTTTGGAAATGAAGAAGAAAATCCAAGAATTTTTGAAAAAAGGTATCATATGCCCATCTACTTCGCCATGTGGTTCACTGATTGTTTTGGTACCAAAGAAGGACGGGACTTGGCGCATGTACATAGATTTTTGTGCACTGAATAAAATCACGGTAAAGAATTGCTAGCCACTCCCACACATTGACGATTTTCTTGATCAGTTAAAGTATGCAAATTATTTCACTAAGCTATACTTATGAAGTGGTTATCATCAAGTTAGAATAGCTGAGGAGGACATTTGGAAAACTGCATTTAAAACTAGACAACGATTGTTTGAGTGGCTAGTTATGCCATTCGGTCTAACAAATGTTCCAGCTACTTTCATGAGAGTTATTAATGATGTATTAAGGCAATTTATAGATGACTTCGTCATTGCTTACTTAGATGATATATTTATATTCAGCAAATCAAGATATGAACATGTCATGATGTGAACGAGGTACTTGATGTCTTGAAAAAAGAGCAGTTATTTTTAAAGATGTCGAAGTGTGAGTTTGGTGATACTTATTTAGTGTATTTGGAACACATTGTTGGAGGAAGTGAGTTGAAGATAGACCCTTCCAAAGTAGAGGTCATTCTGAATTGGCCCAAGCCCAATACAGTTACAGAGGTAAGAAGATTTCTTGGGGAAGCACAGTATTGGAGGAAATTCATTGCTATTTTTTCTTCCATTGCAGCTATGTTACATGCATTAACAAGTGTCAAGAAAGTCTTCCATTGGGGAGATATGTAGCAAAAATCATTTAATGCTTTAAATCAAAAGATCAGTTCAGCACCGGTATTGGCTCTTCTGAATCTTAGACAGCCATTTGAGATCCAAACAGATACAAGTGATTATGCCATGGGAGAAGTTCTCATGTAACATGGTAAGCCTATTTTGTTTCATTCTGAAATTTTTAATGCAGTTGTGACTAATTATCCTACCTATGAAAAAGAGTTATATGCATTGGTACAAAGTGTAAAGAAATGGAAGCACTATTTGATGGGGAAAGAGACCACTATCCATACTGACCATCAGCCATTGTAGTACTTACAATCACAGTTAAAGTTGCAGCAATCAAGACATTTCAGATGGATGGGATTTATGCAACAATTTCATTTGGTTATCAGGTATAAAAAGGGAATCTACAATGAGGTAGTTGATATGCTCCCTAGGCCTATTGTAAATTCATCTATTATACTCAAGCACAATTCAGTTATGCATGAAAATTACATTGAAAAATATGCATATGATAATGCTTTTCAAGATGTGTATTAAAGCTTGAGTCAAGGAAACCGAAACAAAGTGTTAGATTATCATGTGCATAACAGTTTGTTGTATCACTTGGGCAAGTTATATATACCATATGGAGAAAGAAACAGTATCATATGGGAGGCGCACACTTCATTGATTTCTAGACATTTCGGTGTAGGCAAGACCGTAGCGAATATCCAAAGGTATTGTTATTGGCCATGCATGATTGATAATGTATCTTGTTTTATTAGAGGATGTTATTTATGTGCAATAAGTAAGTTTAGTAATAGGAAACTTGGATTGTACACTCCACTTTTGATTCCTTCACATCCTTGGGAGAGTATCTCAATGGATTTTGTAGGTGGCCTTGCAAAGTCAAGGAAAGGTCATGATTACTTGTACATTGTGGTAGATAGATTCAGGAAAATGTGTCTTTTGATGCCATATAAAAAACAATTATATCTGAACAAACAACTCATCTTTTCTTTCAAAATTTATCGGTTCATTTTGGTCTTCCTACTCCTGTTGTAAGTGATCGAGATTCCCGGTTTGTTGGGAATTTTCGGTCAAAATTATGGGACATGATGGACACAAAGTTGAAGAAGAGTATAGAATTTCATCTGCAAAAAAATGGTCAAACCAAGGTCGTTAACAGGACAATCATTCATCTTCTTAGAGGTTATTACAGCAAACATCCCAAGTTGTGGGATGAACAGTTGCATTACATTCAACATGCATAAAACGGGGCAAAGCATTCTTCCACAAATGCATCGCCATTTGAGTCATGTCTTGGGTACTTGCCAAGATCGCCTTTGGACTTCATCTTTGAGAAAGATGTCACTATAGATGGTCATAGTGACATAGATAAGGCAAGGAAGTTCATTGAGAAAAATCATTTGATACATCACACAGTGCAAGAATAACTTGAAACTATTCAAAGCAGCTACAAGGAAAGGCATGATAAACACCGTGTTGATCACAAATTCAAGGATGGAGATGAATTTTGGTTATATATCAAAAAAGAAATATTGCAAGGGGAAGGTAAAAATCTTAAGCCAGTCCGTTATGGTCCATTTAAAATTATGTAAAATATTGGTAGAAATGCATTTAAGCTAGATTTGCCTCCTTATATGCAAATATATTATGTCGTTAATGTTGATAATTTGAGATTTTTTGAGCCTCCTTTCATTTATTATCAAGGAGAGCATGTTCAACTACCATCATTAGATGATTTCTCGCCAGAAGAACCAAAACTTCAAGGAGAGGGAATGTTGAATACCTTAGAGTGGGACTCAAGGGAAAAAATCCTTCCAAGGCCAAATGGATGGACATTTAAAGGGTGAGGGAATTCTACCCTCACCTTCTAAACAATTGATAGTACCTTTTGGGGTCCAAAAGGCTTCCAATGGGGAGGAATGATCAGAGGCTCGGTATTTAGCTCAAAAATGAAAGTGCTTAGAAATTCTCCAAACTATATTGACCATGTAGAGCTTGTAAACAGGATTCCAGCGCAATTCGTTTCATCCAAATCCAACTCCGGATGTAGAAGTTATGAACTGATGTCTATTTTCCCAAACAGGTAAAAAATGTGCAAAACAGTGACACACTGATGACTTGGCAGTCCAGTCAGCATCTCAGGAATATCTAGGGAATATTCTCCAATTTTCAACCAATGACATTGTGACAAGTGTCACAGTCAGACTCGCCAATGTTGCTTGGGAATTAAAATATGTCTTCATATTCTAAGGTTGAAATTTTGATTATGGGTGCATAGTTATTTTTTATATATGGTGGAAATTGGGCCAATGGAGAAAGGACACGTGGAGCATCCAGGGGCTGCCACATCCCTCCCCCCCACACCCCCCATGACAATGAAGGTTGGCGCAAACAAGTTTTTAACCAAGGTCGAATGCCAAAGTCCAATTCAAAGTTCTGTGTAACAAAATTTATATGTTGGAGGAAGGGCGGAGGTCAGGGTCGACCCCACGACCTCTCCCATGCTAGCACTCACGTTAACCAATACACCATCAGATTTTTCTTAAAATTTATGGGAGCGAATTTCTATTTATTTTTTTTATAGTTCACCAATGGGTGGAGGAGGGGGTTGTCCCGCTCACCATAGGACCGTGACCCATGACTGTGTCGGGGCCTCCGCACTTAAGACCGCAATTAGAGCTAAGTGGAAGTTAATTAATAGTTAATTTGCACTTATATGTTAGTTAATGACATGATTAGTTTGGCGGCGGATTTGGCATAGTTCTCCAGTTGTGGCGGAACTCCAAATTTAGTGGACCTAACTGGAGTTCTCTCTAGATTTGGAGGAAAAATTGCTGGAGAATTTATTTTTTCCATAACTTAGGAAATTTTTGACCAATTTCGGCTCAGGAAGAGTCATTCTTGGTAGATTTTTATGTTTTGGAGCCATTGGAGTAGGTTTCAAAGGCAACAGGAGATCTTAAACAACATTTTTGCACTATTTAATCTAATACAAAGGCTCGTGCCATGGAAGCTGGACCAAGGAGATGTAGCGCAGGATGGGTGAACTCCTTCATCAAAACCATGTGTATTTGACTAAGTTGTAATGGTTTGATGTGTGTTTATATTTTGTTGTTCAGAATTTAGTTTCCATGCTTTTATGTTCATGAAATCAACTTAATCTCAACAAGTTTGTTTGTTTATCAATCATAAGCACATATATAAACCCTTGTACAAGAAGCAAACATAAGCACTTTCATATTAAATATAAAACTAATATTAGCACAGCAATAACTAACAACCAATTTTAGATTATCTTTATTACAATACCATGGCTTATGATTACCACATGCCCATACAATACCATGGCAACTAATCTCTGCTTCCTGTTGTACCAAAAAATTATTGTCGATCCTATGCTGAAGATCCTTCCTGATGTTCTCTTCCTGTCTGATGGACTGCCTCCCCATTCTGTATTGGTGAAGCCTTGAAGCTCTACTCCCTCTATTCGTCTATACCATAATCCATACTTTGTAGTGCCCCTAAGATATCTCAAGACAAGCTTCCCCGCCTTCCAAAAGAGCTTGGTTGGCTTAACCATAGCTTGACTAAGCTAGTTAAATATGTTACATATGTTTGGTCGTGTGTTCACGAAGTACATGAGTGAACCCACAAGTTGCCTGTAAATAGTAGCGTCCACTACCTCACCTAAAGTAGCATCCTCGTTCCTCCAGTTTCCTACAAGAGGAGTCTCCATGGGTTTACAGCTCTCCATGTGGAACTTCCTAAAAATATCTTTTGCATAATTTCCTTGAGAAACAAATAGCTCCCCATCCCACTGCCATATCCCCAAACCAATAAAATAGTGAAGGAGTCCCATGTCCTTCATCTCAAACTCTCTTGCAAGATCCTCTTTGCAAGAATTAATGAGTTGCTCATCACCTGTCAGAATAAGATCATCAACATAAAGTACGATAATCAAAATCTTACCATCAACCACAATTGGGTACAGGTTCGCATCTGCTTCACTCTTTGTGAAGCCTAACCCGGTGAAATAGCTGTCAATCATGGTGTACCAAGCACGAGGTGCTTGCTTCAGCCCATACAGTGCTCTCTTGATCTTGCACACATGTGAATCCCTGTCGAAGGTATCAAAACCTTCTGCTTGCTCAATGTACACTTCTTCCTCAATAACTCCATTGAGAAATGTAGTCTTCAAATCCATTTGTTGTATCTACCAACCCATTTGTGCTGAGAGTGCAAGGATAGATCTAACCGATGAGTACCATGCAACTGGTGCAAAAGTATCCTCATACTCAATCCCCTCAACCTGTAAGAATCCTCGAGCTACAAATATAGCCTTGTACTTCTCCACAATCCCATATGCTTCCTGCTTCACATTATAGATCCATTTAAATCCAACCACTAACTTCCTAACTGGCCTTGGGACAACTTCCCATGCATTGTTCCTGATGATGAAGTCATACTCCTCAACCATGGCGTCAACCCAAGTTGGTTGATGCACTGATTCCTCAAAAGAAGATGGTTTTGTCACAATACACTCACTCATAAGAGCCATGTATCCAGTATACATGTCTGGTGATTGTCTCTGTCTACGCTGTGATGTAGGTGCTCCTACATGTTCTGTCACATCAAGTCTCAATCTGTCAGCCTCTGTGGTAAAGCCTCCTACCATGTCTGGTGGATGGCTCTACACGAGTGGTTTCTGCCACTCCATGATCCTCCTCATGTGGCTACTCTACATTTTGATGTTCATCCTTTGGAACCAAGCATTCCTCATCTGCATGAAAATCAAGCTCCCTCTCAAGGGACAATCGCACGGCTTTCTCCTCATCAAATTTTACATCCTGTCTGACAAATGTAATCCTGTTGTTCAGCAAATACAACCGATAGTTATGGGGAGTATAATTGTACCCCACAAATATCCCAATCTTTGTTGTTGGTTCTAGCTTCTTTCTGGAATCTTTGGTCACATGGAAATAAACAGATTAGCCAAAAATTTTAAAATATGAAACATCAGGTTTCTTACCGGAAAAAGCCTCCTCTAGTGTACGCATGCCAAGTATCCAATGAGGACTACGGTTCTGCACAAATACTATTGTGTTGCATGCCTCTGCCCACAAATGCAATGGTAGGCCCTGATCATGTAACATAGCTTGTGTTGCACCCACAATTGTTCTCTTCTTTCTTTCTGCAACCCCATTCTGTTGTGGGTTATGAGGTGCAATCAACTCTCTCTGAATTCCTTCTTTCCTACAGAAGTTCTTGAATTCATTGGAGATGTACTCACTACCATTGTCGGTCCTTAGAGCCCTCACCTACTTCCCTGTATCTTTCTCAGCCAGTGCTTTGAACTCACAAAATTTTGAAAATGTCTGATAGTTCTTTTACATGAAGTAGATCCAACACTTTCTAGAAAAATCATCAACAAAAATCACATTATACTTATGCTTTGTTGTAGAAGTTGTAGAGAATGGTCCACACACATCTGAGTGAACTCTCCCAAGGATTTCCACTGCTCGGTTCTCCTTCTCGTGAAAAGTGGCCTTTGTATACTTCCCCATGGTACATCCCTTGCATGTGTCTATCTGCGCAAGAGTACCCTTTGGAAGCCTCGTAGAAATATGTTGCATGACCTTCAAAGCACTGTAGTGTAGATGGCCCAATCTCATGTGCCATAACTCACCCTCATCCCGGCTCACCACTCTGTCTACTTTACTCATCAATGTTGCACAGCCATCTACATCAAGTTTGTATAGTTTCTTCACATGAACCCCAATCTTCTTAACCTGTCCTGTGTCTTTGTGATGAAGGAATGCTTTCCCTTCACTAAAAACCACATTGCATCCTCTATCCTCCAACATAGCAACTGAAACTAAATTATTTTTCAAGCCTGGTACATGCATGACATCTTTTAATAAGAAATTTTTACCTTATTATCTCTGGAAATTAACTGTACCAATCTCAGTAGCGTTATACCTCCCTTCATCACCCATCTCGATGTGCATCTGAAGATCCTTCTCCTCCAAGCTACTAAAGAGTTCTTTGTCTCCTGTCATGTGGAAAGATGCACCGTTGTCCAAGTATGACACTGATCCCATTGCAATAGACACCATGCATGCGATGAGTGGGAAGTCCAACTCGAATTGTGAAGCCAAAGCATCAACCAATGCAGATCCTGAAGCCTTCTTGTTGTTCTTCTTCTTCTGTGGACAATTAGTGGCATAATTTCCTTGCTCCTGATAGTGAAAACATTTCACTCAGGAAATGTCATGCTTCTTGCCTTCTTTGTCAGTCTCATATTTGGAATAGGATTTCTTTCCCTTCCCCTTCTTTTCCTTACCAGCCAAGACGAAATTTTCCTCATCATTTTTCTTGGATAAGGATCCATCCCTGGTATTCCGCCTGAATTCTTCTTGTACCAAATCCGACCAAAGTTGCTCCCAATATGGTAGCTTCTCCCTCCCATTGATGGAGTCCTGATAACTATGC
Organism: Pinus albicaulis; assembly: GCA_034641835.2. NCBI lineage: Eukaryota > Viridiplantae > Streptophyta > Pinopsida > Pinales > Pinaceae > Pinus > Pinus albicaulis. Next base: position 775,886,763 of record CM076577.1, on the reverse strand, counting down.
CAGCTCTTGGGAAGGCCTAGAAGTACTAGGCTCACCAAGTCATGATTCGCTACAGTAATACCGACACTTCAAAGCTCATCTCAACATTGCATGAACTTGGTTAAGTATTTCAGAATAGTGTCGCCTTTCTCCATTTTGATTTTCCTAAGCTTATCCTTCAATGCCAATTTTTTGTGGTCATTATTATTCTGAAATAGATCTGTCAAGGCCTTCCACGTTGCATATGGAGTTGCCTTGCCATGGAGACTCGAGAAAATGTTATCGCGAACTCCCTCTAATAAGATCCTCCTCACCTTTGCAACCTTCTTTTGCCAAGCATGAAGAAGAGTGGTGTCTGCTGCTGCGGGCCTTAGAATATCAGTGTCGATAAATTCTTTCAACCCGTTGTCTTCCATAACTACCTCCATTATGTCTTTCCATGAAATATAATTAGAACTGCCCTCGAGTGCATATTCCAATCTTAATCGATTGAAAGCCATCTTGATCTGCCTGTCGCACCAAAGAATATTTTTGCAAATTCGAATGTTGTTCAACACAAACTCAATTTCTTCTCCACTATAGTGATTTATAGTGCTCTGATACCATGTATAAATTATGCAAACAATATGTATACCAATGGATTCAATCCAATCATGCAATATTTTAGAGCAAGATATCGAATCCTTCTACAATTAATTTGAGGAAATTAAACATGATCGCACAATCACACCAAGTAAGAGAAAGAATCAAATCCACAACACATGAAATTTTATGGGGAAAGAAATCTGCTCAAAGGTCCTCTATCTGTATTGTATAAAACTAAGGAATCATGAAACAATTACAATGCACTCTTCTCACAAGAGTCTGATGCACTCTACCAACTGTCTCACACCAATCCGAAAAAAATCGACCAACACTTAGCTACCTCTTCTCAGCCTACCTTGCTTGTAAAATTCTAATAACAATTGATCTCTATTAATTAGAAAATTCAACCTTCCAAAACTGCGCAATACATCATGGGAAATCCTATGTTTGTCTAATTGTGCATTGGCGATTTTCTAATAATACAACTGATAGATAACACCCCTTTAACCTCTGTCTCAACTGGGTCTTCATCAGAACTAAAATGCATGTAGCTATTAATAGTAAATCATCAGCCACTTGACACATCACTACATGTGAATTAAATCTGATTTAATTCACTTGACCTCTCACTAGTGCAACAATCAGTTACAACTAGTTAGACTGACTTTAACTCACTTAATTGAGTTAACTTATTTCTCATGCATTGAACTAATACACTCACTACAACTTGGACTCTAAAACAAACAGAATCACTCTACATGCCTCACCAACCACCCTAAACTCAATTTTCATGACATAACTGAGTCTATCAAACCCAGTTGTCTATTACAAGTGATTATGAGATAAGATTACAATTTATTGTCCAATTTAATTAAGGGAAAATTAAATTAGACACACATTTCTTGTTGAATTTTCAACATGGGTCGATCTATTAAAAGTCTTAACAAAATGAAAGACAAATTTTTTATTTTCTAAGATCAGGATAATCATGTGAATCACAGAGCATCCATCTATGTCTTTCTTACATAATCAATACACACTCATGACAAGAAAAAGGGTTTTGATATGTTAGGATTCATAAGATTACAAAGCGTAGAACATACCCTTGGTTTCTATTGTAGACTCAAATGTTGACTAACTCCCTATTTACTCTCCCAATTCTTCATGTTGAATGAATTGATGAGTTATTATATACTCATTTCATGGTAAATTGATATAACAAAACTTAAAAATGGTAGTTCCCAAAAGATGTTAAAATCTCCTTTAAAGGTTGATGAGGTACCATATATAGTCTGATATTATCTCGTCCCTTGCAGTATTTTGATATATGGGGACTCATCAAGTTTTAATACAAGAATATTTGGTTTATTTGTGTCGTGGATATCTATAATAAAATTTACACAATGGAGATTTTATTGTAATCCCACGATACCAGTCACACTCACTGTCAGTGACTAGACATGACTTAGCCAACCATGCTTCCTTTCATAGATTCATTTCATCATTATTATCACTGGAGTAATACAAATGTTTTGGGCTCAAAAAGATATGACCTCGACACGAGGTAGCATATAGTTGTAACACGAAAATAAAGGAGAAACATACATTATTGGCACTCATTCATCCATTTGATTACATATTATTCCATAGAATTGTGACATTTTTGTATAGATGAGTTTCTTTAGTGGTATGATTATTTTTAATCTGAGAATGTTGAACAGGTGTTCTAACTAGAAGAAAATCCATACTTTGGAAGTTTTTTTTGTTAATATGTCCTCCCAAAGATAGTCGATGGATTCATTATGTCTAATGCGACATAAATCTTCATCTCTTGGACAATAATCGTGTAGAAATATTTTGAACGAGGGTGACCAGTGTTTATAGGATTGCTCATAGATCTATATTCAAACATAAACAATACATTTTTGGTGTGTTTTACATATCTCATTATATTACAATAGTCTATGTACGTTATCCACGACTCATATAGACAAATATACCATTGATTTTCAAATGGGTCAAACATAATAGTTGCTTGATACGTTTTAGTAGATTCGCTAAAATACATTATATTACTTGCATTATTATGACTACCATTGATCGAGTGTTTTAGAATACATCCATATGAAAAAATTTATTTAGATCTATCTACAATACAATCAAGACAATAATTTTCATAATAATATTTACATAAGAGGGGGGATCGTACTAGAGTAGTTGTTGAAACTAAAGCCTTTGAACAACTGAACGTCTTGATTTATTTAGGTACTACCTCCCTTGTGAGAAGATCTGATAGACAAGTATCTTTTTATTTTTTGTATTCAATTTCAAAATCAAATCCATCAAGCCATAGACTCCATCTAAATATCCTATTATTGCCTTGTTCAAGCAAGATTTTTTTTCATAGCATTCTTGCCCTGTGTTTCGAATCTATTCTTACAATGAATTTGAATAGTTTGAGGAATCTCATGATCCCATTATTTACAACAAGAATTTCTTTTTGAGATGAAGGATATTTTACTTCAGTGTCACTAAAACATCCTAACGCGTAAGAACACACTTCTTCTCATTGGGAATGCTTCTACATTAAATTAATTGCCCAAACATCAATCGAGGCATTTGTCTCCAGTATATATGGTAATTCATGTCGAGGAATAACCAAAGTTGGAAAATTTTAGACCTTTTGCTTGATGACTTGAAATGAAATTATCATAACATGTGTCCATTGAGCTCCTCTAAGTCTTTTCTGCAAGATTTTTACATCTTTATCCTAGTTCTCATAAAATTTGCATAAGTAGTTAAGACTACCTAAGAACATTTATGGTTGTCGTTGATCATCAATTGTGTCCATAAATTCTGATAAGGTCTTCAACACATGATCCTGTAATTCAAACTTTACATGAAACAAGATCAATCCTAAATATTCAAATATGGTTTTATCAAATTCAAGTTTAGGTTTGTTAAGGATTAATCCATGTTTAAAGATCGTGTCACTGAAATAACTCTAAATATTTCATGTGCTCTTTCAAATCAAATGAACATATTATCAAATCATATTTATATATAATTACGAAATGTAAATCACCAAAAATAGCTTATGTCCTCTTCTAGAATTCTCAGGGTGCATTTTTAATCTAAATGGCATGACTCACCATTGGAATTTTCCATGTGGCACCACAAATCCTGTCTTATACCTCTTAGAAGGCTTGACTCCTATTTGCCAAAATCTACACTTTAGGTTAAATTTGCTAAATAAATTTGTATTGTTGATTTTCTAGAATAGGGCATATTTTGGTGGAAGAGGATATCTAATAGGTAAAATATCATCATTAAGTGCTCTAAGTTGATGACCATGCCAGGCTTTCCTCTTTTCTACTTTGAATGTTTATTTATGTAGAATTCCAAACAACCCCAAGGGCTACAACTCTATTTAATCATATTTCTTGTTAATATCTCTACAATCTATATTTTAAGAAGTTCAAGTTTTTGTGGAAACATTTGATTTGTAAAGGAATTTTGAGTAGTACCCGAGTAGTGTTCTGTATAAGGGAGATTTATAAAGTAATGTTTCCTTCGCCAAAATACATTTGATAATCTGCAATGCACTAGGCTTCAATTTTTTATTTTATCTCTTTAATGTATTCAGTACCTTGAAGCTCCACAGTTTTATAACTTTATTAATATTAGCTAGCTTTTCAAAAGAGCATTCTACTACATGTGGAACAAGATCTATAATTCTGATGACATAACTAGATTTGATTGGTATTTTTACAATACTTCCTTGAATGTTGAGACTTATGTGTTTGGAATCTACAATAAGGGGCAAATGTATTCTCACAAAATCCGGTCAAAATAAGACATCACTATTTGTGTCAGAAGTGTACAAATTTATTGAAGTTGAAACTCCATTTAGGAGGATTGGGAAATCTAGAGCCATAAGTTTGAGAGTCATCAAAGTTTTGTTGACTGCTCTAAACTGCAAGTTTGTGGGTTGCCAATAATGTTTTGCTAGGAATTCATGGCTCCTATGTCTACTTGGGAATCAAGTGAACATTTTTTATAACCACTAACCTTTACATATATTCTTATAACTATCATATCGTCATGCCCTTTAATTTTTAGAATACATGTACCTTGTGTTAGATGTTGTTCCTCTAGGATGCACTGCAATGCTTATTTTTCTTGGTCTTGATATTCTGCCATTGAGTGCATCTTTTAATTCTTCAATCATCACAAAAAAAAAATCAAATTTGATAATTGCTTCTATTTTTCATCCAGTGCCTTTTGATCTGATCTCATTGGTTATATTTTCTTTGACCGTATTTTCTCTTCAATTGTGGTTTTTAGATGCAATATTTCTTCTTGCAATTTACCAATAATGGAAAATTATCCTTCTCCTTTAAACAATATTTCAAAAATTGGGGTAGCTTTCTCAAGTCAATAGGATTTTCTTTCATGAAGGAAACTTTCTTTGTCTCTGCTTATGGTAGAACGATCGTACGATGGTTTTCTTGGAAAAACTATATATGAGGAGGTATGATGATTTTGTTTAGAGGTGGCAGATATGTCGAATGGATAGTAAGCACCAAGATTCAACATGTTTAATTGTGTGGGTTTGGAAAGTTAGCACTAAAGAAGTAATAGACGTTCAATAAGACGATGAAAAACTGCAAAATCACCAAGGGTGTGTTGAAATATGTAACTAGGTTTGGTCTTCATAATGACATATATAATCATGATTTTATGTATTTAATGAAACGATAAAAATAAATGTATTATCGTTATTCTTGAGGCATGGGTTTCATGCTCAAGGGAAATTTATTTTTAGGTCAAGCACCCATTGAGTGATTCTAGGTTTGTCATAAATTCAATTGAGTCATTGTCATGTATTGAAGACCCATTTGCGCATGTTACATATTGTAAATAAAATTTATTAGAGTCAAAAGACCCTCTAAGACCTCGTCATGGTGAAAATATCAAGTCGGCCTACATGAAGAAACAAGTTTTCCTAAACATATCAATTTGTACCCCTCACAACCCTATAAATAAGAAGGAAACCGACCTCATTTGGAGACTCACTCAAGAAAGTTCAATATTCTCAAGACAGAATCTGGAAAAGGACAAAAAAGAAGGAGAAGAACAAGATCAAAGTTTTTCATTCTCTCTCTCTCTCTCTCTCTCTCTCTCTCTCTCTCTCTCTCATGGTAGGGTTTCTACATTTGTTAGGCAGAATAAATTTTCAAACATACGAATCTTCTAGGTAGGTTGAATTTATAGAAGAATTTTTGAGAAGTTCGAAGTTGCAAAAGAGTTTCTTAGGCATATAGAAGTTGCAGAATAATTTGTTGGGAAGTTCAAAGTTCCAAAAGGATGTGTTGGGCACGTCAAACTTGCAGAAGTTGTTGGAATCAATGTTTTACCTGGTCTTGGAGGGTCTTGGTCAAGGGTAATAGGTCTTGCAATTCGTTAATTGAAGTTCTATAAGAAGAGAAGAACTCTTGTGGGTTTTCCTCTCAATTGGATAGGTTTTGGCCCTGGCTGATAGCCTACATCTTGTGCCTTATTGTCTCATTAATTTTATTGTTTGGTAGTTGTTTGATGATAAATAACACTAATAATAATAAAGTGTAAGAATAATTTAATCAATTTAAGTAAAAATACATCACAAGCAGCTATCAAAGTAAGAGAAATCACGTAATCTATCTACCCCTAGATGTTTCAATAGGGTGAATGTAGAAATACAATTTTGGAGGAAATAAATCCCAGAACATAGGTTTGAGGTATTTTCTAAATGAAACATATTGACATCATAGATTAATTCGTGATTAGATGTTGTATCGGAACAAGATAATTCTTCAGAGGGGGGAGATAGAGGATTGGAGTCATCAAAATCAGTAACTGAAAAAATTTCTTCATCAAATGGGGGAAGATAAACTAGATCCCATTCAGTGGGATCATAAACATTTGAAAATATATCAAACAATTTATTTTGAAACTAAGAATTACCTTTCAATGAGAATTTACTTGCCCAATGTGTTGGCTTCTTGTAGATGAAAAAGTTTCTGCCTTTGTCCTTTGAGCATGAAATTTTCTTCTATTGAAATAATCTTCTTTTGGATTTTGGAACATCTCACTTTTGGGATCAAATCTTTGGATTTGCGTTTTATTTGTGCACTAGATGCACTGGAAATATTTTTCACAATGTTTTCTAGTAGCATATTTCTTCTTATTGTGACAACCAAAATGATATGTTTCAACATATATATCACATACACTTGTATTGAATCCAAGTTGTTTATTCACAGATTTTGTTGTCTTCTTCCGTAGACACTCTTTCTATAATGTATAGGAAATTTTTTCATGGAGTCTTATAGGACACAATTTTTATATATCTATAGATTCAGCTTCAAATCTTGCCCTTACTAAATTTTATATTCTACCAAACATAACAAATAAATGTTTTCTTAAAGAAGATGTGTTCTAAGGATCTCTTGCTTTGTAGAAAAGATCTTCCATGGTGCAAAAAAATTATAGGAGTTACTTTATGTCACAATTCTTTAACTCATGAACATGTCAACATAGTGTCAACCATCAACCTTGACTTCTCCATTAAATCCATGGAGTACTACTTCAATGAGTTCGGCAATAGGCTTATCATGATTCATGATGTTAAGCTTATCTGATTCATCCATTCTTGCCCACCAAAGTTCTAAGTTACCTTGGAATACCCAAGTGATTCTTAAGGATAACTCAAACCTTGATAATATGTTCCAATGTTTTGACTTTTGAGTGCTTTCCCATGCACTCCAGGTGTGGATTTCCATCAATATTTCATTCTTTAACTCAAAATTCAAGTTTCTAACAAGAACTTGATTAATGTTTTCTTTGTTGAGCGTAGAAAATTCATTAGTGTTGGAGGGATCATTAGGAGATTTTCCATAGGAACCATATTTATAATTGCACCACTTATCCCATGATAATTCAAACGGTTGATATATATTTTCACCATCTACACTCCTTTGCCTTTTACTAAATTATCCTTCTTCTACTTTCACCATCTTAATTTTTGCCTCTTCATGTTGTGGCAAATCTATAACAAGAATCTGAGACTAGAAAAAATACAACTTCTCTTTGGAAAATGCTATAAAAAATTCAAATTGGAAAATCCTAAGGTCATGTATAGAAAATTTCTTAAGTAGAATTGGATAATCTTTCGTTTTATGATTTTTCTCTTCAAATTAAAATGTTTGGTTATAAATTTAGTCTACGCTCAATGCTTCCTCTATTTTAGGCTTTTCTTTTTCTAGACTCAATTTTAAATCAACTACCACTTCAACGATTTTATCAAATTTCATATTTATTTCTTTCAAACTATCAGAATTAGCACATGCTTTAAGAATTAATTCATCCAAGATAGAATGTAGTCCTGACACATGAGGTTGAAGCTTTAGAATATCTTGTGTCAATTCATCCAAATTATGGGCTAAACAAGTTAATTTTTCATCATTATGGTTATGTAGCCTTATTATTTCTTGATTTTTTTAATCCATAAGTTTCCTATAATTTACGAAATCCAAATCAGCTACTACATTACCATCTTTAAACTTGGGAGAAAAGTTACCAAGGGCTCATTTTTTTTTCTGGAAGCATATGCTTTTCTGGATCTTCTCGTGCCTTTTCTCTTAGCAAATTATATCTCATAAATTTTATATCTCTTGGAGAAACTATCTATATGAATTTATAACCAATGGATGAACATGTGCCAAGCATGTATGGTTATCCTTTCTTTCCATGTTACAATTGTATCCCACATCATGCCAAGGATCATTTATTTTCCAGCCCAAAACATTTGGACTACTCCAGTGACAATGGTGATTAAATAAATCTATGTATGGAGGCATGGTGGGCTAAGTCATGTCTAGTCATCTAACAGTGAGTGTGATTGATATCATGGGATTTTGATAAAATATCCATTATGTAAATATTTTTTTTCAAAGGAAATGATCCTAGCTCTCATATTGAGGGAAAGAGTGAGTTTTTATAAAACAATATTCGTAAGCATGTAGCCATCACATCAATATTTTTAATCATCATGTCTGTTATAGGCCATTTTGTCACATTTGTTCAATAGGTCTACAAACCGGATCAATCAACATCCATGAACACCTTGTCATAATCCCTACACAAAGCCCTAGATGTGACTCTCTCAAATCCCTGATTTTTTGGGCTTAACTGCTTCATTTCCATGCTTTTAAGGCCCAACACTCCTTGGATATTTAGGAACCTGCGTTCAGTGCAGGTTGCTCCACTCTGAACCTACACTGATCATTAGTAGGTTGTCCCTTGCTTGGGGTGCACTAATTCTAGAAATTTGGGAAAAATAAAAAGGATCCCAAAGCTTCCTCTTCCATAAGCTTCCAGGAGTTGTTTCAACCATTTACCTTGGATAAGAACTTTGAATCCTATATAATCCTACCTTGCATATTTCACTCTTATCCCTTGAGCTCATCCTAACATCAAGTGTGGATCTCAAGCCTAGATTGGTAAATGGACATGAATTACTAAACTACCATCCTCTCATATATATTTACTGCCATCCACAAGCTAGGGGTTGGATTTTGGAGATTGATTACCCTCATGTTGTTGCCTTGGATCTAAGAGAGTCATCATTCCATGCATTAAGGTGACATAGAGGTGTGCTTTGTGGCAAGGAAGGACAAGTCAACTTGGGCTGTTCTCTACATGATCAACTTCTGTATTTGGTTGTAACTCTCTCCAATTCTATTAATACAAAGAGTACATCGTTTTCCTATATATGATGTTTACAGTCATATGTTTCAATGCTTTGTTGATCCATTTAATAGAGTGATTGGATAATGCTACATAGATGTCATAGATCTTTCGATTGTTGTGTTTGTATGGAAAGGTTCTAATTATAGCAATTATAGCTAGGATTGGAGCATACAAGTCAAGAAGAGAGCGAAGCTTGTGACATATTCTAAGTAAGTCTCATCTCATTGTTTGATTACTTTAATGGAAACATTATATTCTTTGCTTTCTATTGTTCTAGGCCAGGCCACTACTTCTAGGGAAGATAATTATGTTTGAAGTCATAGTTTTTTCATAAAAAATTAGTGACTCTACTGAGGAATGGTTCACTCCCTTGGTGGTTTCCTTCTCCTTAGTACTTTCTTTTTCCTCTTGTTCAGACCTGCATTGTCTCACTCAATCCTAAATAAACCTAGGAAGACTTTTCATTCAGCTTCAGTCGCATTTTTTGTGTCAGAACTTGACATTCCTCAATCAATGCTCCCCCTCTCTAGAGACAGAGTGTTGCAATTCACCCTAGCCTTCTCTGCACTGGCGTTTCAGAGCACTAGTGCCCTTCCGGCATCTACGGTGACCCCTATTTCATGCAAAAATTTTCCCTTTTTGTGATTTTATCTCTGTTCAAATTTTTTCCATCTGCTCTTCCTTGTGTCCATGAGTATCTTTTGGTCTCTTACAAGCCTCCATATTGTTTTATTTTGGTTGTGTCTGCCTTTGATGAAAATTTGTTTAGATGTTGCATTGTTCTTATCATTAGGTCACTAGCAAACTGACTTGTTTGAGCATTGATCGCTTGAAATAATTGGTGTTTATTCATCATTCTGAATAGTTTCTTTTATCAATGATTAGACATGCATCTTAGTTTTCTCTCATTTGAAAATTAAGTGGAATTGAAAATAAAATTCTCTTTGCATTGGAATATAGGGTTTTGTGTGTGAATTGGAATTGGAAAATTTGAATTTAAGTGAATTGCACTTAGCATAGCATATTTTTTACTACATTTTGTGAGTTTCATACTTTTTTTCCCTTCCCTCCTTTAGATAGATTTTCATTGAAAAGGAAAGTTTCATTTCTTCATGCTAGCTTGCATTTTAGGATATTCAGGTGAAATTTGCGGTGAGCCCTCAAACTCAAACTTAATTAAAGATAAACCTTAAAATGTATTGAATAAACATAAGGATCATTTGTAACATTAACACAACATTTAGAGGTCTAGGATAGAGAGGTGTTACGGTGTCTATAAACATAGGAGTTATCATTTTTTTCCAACGTTACATCCCAGGGGTAAAATCTCGTTCCACATATGTAAGTGTATCAAACCATTCTCCATGTACCTTTGGGTATATTGGAAGGTGCTCCGCGCATGAAAAGTATATGGGAACACTCTCATCGCACAGCTATGCATTAGACAACACTAACATGAATTTCACTTCCATGTATCGTCGAGTATATTTTGGAAGTCTACCATAGGTTTCCATCCTCGCCACAGGTAATTGAGTCAACCGCATTGTATACTCTGATACACTGAACACAGAATTCGGGGAGATTGCCTACCTGTACGTAAATCCTTGGCTATCTGAGGTTGTATATTGAATTTCACAGTTGCTTGGTAAACCTTTATGCCTAGTTTAACCCTTTTTTAATTTATTTTTGTGTTAGTTGTTAAAATTTATTAATCCAATGTGGAAGAACAACACCCTACTCTTCGTTCGCGTAGAATGAAAAACAAGCCTCCTCTTCCACCAGAGGCAACTCCTTACAGTCATCATAAGAACAAGAAGACACAAACTACCGAATTAGGAACTTCGGGAACTATTTCTGGTCTTCCTCCTTAAATCGATCCACTAGAATCATCCTTTCCTATGAGTACTGAGCTCGAGATTGCTTCTTATTTTTCTGGTGAATCTGATACAGTCGTAACAAAAGCATCTGAGACTTTATTTCCTTAGGTTATTGATCGTGACTTTACTGAATCAGACACCTTACAACCTAAGGTTATACATCTTAAGGTACCTCATCCATATTCACCTGTTACTTCATGACTTTCCTCTTCTCTTCCTTTTTCTCAGACACAACCACAAACTATATATCTTGGACCTAACAATGAACCATTTCCACCTGGCCTTGTGATTATTGAAGAGATCCAACACGAAGAACCTCATCAATATTCCCCTATTCATTTGAGAGGTTTTTTTCATCTTTATCAGATTTATCTTGTTCCCCCTCCTCAAACTCCATCGCAAGCTCCTTTTCCTGACTCTTTTCCTTTCAACTCACCCATGAGTTTCTCGTGACAATCATCTTTGGGACCGTTAACCATGAATGAATCCATTATGGTTTCGAAACTTGTATCCACTACTATGGTTAGACAACCAATGTTGCTACCTCGTGCATGTTTGTGACATCGCTAGAGACAAATTTATATGGTAGCCTATCTGTCCCACTGGTTATCAATTGTTGTCTGGTACCTTCTCTGGTGAAGCATCTAGTCCATGGACCTCTCCTATGTCATCTACTTCTGAAATTCCATCTGGCACTTATTTAATGAACACTACACAGTATTCTCTTTATCCTCCACCTACACCTATATTTTAACAGGAAGCTAGCCCTTATGTTAGTGGGAATGGATACCTACAACAACCCAATTCTCCTTATTTTGGATACCCTCCACCTGGGGGCATTTTCCTCCATCATCCCCTCCTACATTGGCAGGGGGGAAACTTGTCGTCGATATACCATAGATTATCGCTCAGCCTTATTTTAATCCTCCATATCCTAGGATGGCTTCTAATATTTGGAAACCTACTTTACCCATACAACTTGGTTCAATTGTGGATCCATCCTTAAATTCTCAAACTATGCCATTTGCATCTCAAATTGCTACCTATCAATTTATACCTCAACAAGCTCAAATCAATGTAAGCCAAAAAACTACATTTATTAGTCAACCGATCCCATTAGTATCTGTTATCTCCTAAGTTGCACGAGCCCAACCTTCACAAGGTAACTTATAGTCCCAACCACTTGGACAAGGAATTCCACAAATTCTGGTAGTTCAGACTGCATATGGTATAGAAAAGCCACCACTGAATCCCTCTTATGTTTGGATGATGTGAAATCCCATAGGGCAGCAATATCAACCCTATCAAGGTATCCCTCAGGTTCCTTATCAGGGCCAGAAAATCCAAACATAGCCATTCCAACATTTGCAAGGTTATCATGGATATGGACAACAAAGTTATGCATATCCTTTTTATTTTGGTACCCAGGTTCCTGTTTATCAAAACCCTCCTTATCATGGAGAGCAGATACTTGTTTCCCGGGCCATCCCATCTTATCCAGGGTATCCTCCACCGGATTTAAATAGGCAATTTCCTTTTTTGACCACTCTTGAATTGCCATATTTGACTCGGCTCACCAATTATCCCATTGCTCATTCTCCAAATTGCCTTATGATATCCCAAATTTCAATCGGAATATTGAAGAATACACATCCATGCATGTCACAACTTATCATTTTTGGTGTTATTCGAACTCCCTCAATGATGATTCTATTCGTTTACATCTTCTCCAATGCACACTTACTAGTTCAACATTACCTAGAGCTTCGTTCAATAACTTCGGCTCCTTTGCCACTACATTCATAACACATTTCCAGTTACCCATACGGTATGAGACTAGAGCAGAACTTTTGACCAATTTCAAACACAATAATGCTACTCACATTTCCGATCATATTCATGAGTGTAACAACCTTGGTTAAAAATCCATATTAAAAAATATAAGACCAAGGTCATTGGACACGTATTCCAAGTTGAATGGTGGGCCAAACAACCTAGTGGGTGTCACCTTAGTTTATTATGGCTAAGGAAAATGGAAAAGGAAATGGAAAAGGATTTAGAAAGGCAAGGAGGCATTTATTAGCCTTTATTTATGAAAATAATGAAAATAGGAGAAAAGGAAGGTGAAAGGTCACAGGTTGCATGTGAGGAGGAAAATGAAGGAAAATAATGGAAAATGAGGAAAATAGAGGCCTCAATAATAAAAAAGCCTTTGAGGATTAGTTCATATACTTGTGTCAGTTATATGGTGGATCTCTCTCTATTCTCTCTCTCTCTCTCTCTCTCTCTCTCTCTCTCTCTCTCTCTCTCTATCATACTCTTGGACGCTTGGAATTTTCTTGGAACACTCTTGGAGGAGTGTGGCATATGTGGGATTTGGAACACGAAGGAAAAGGAAAATCATGAAAGTGCAAGAGGACATCAGGATCATCATCTACAACTGGATTTCTTTGCAGGTATCAAGTTGCATGTATGGTTTCCTTTCTAGGTTTGGCATGCATGGCACATGCATGTAGTTTCCTGGTTATTATTTGTCATTGGAATGGAGGATTTCCTGAATTGACAGTGGTTTTGCTTAGCCTTGACATTTCTTGGTAACCATGGTGTTGTGGGTTTTACCTTTTTTTTCTAATTGGTTTTCATGTTGTTTTGGATATGGGTTGAGTTATTAGTTCCTGGAAGCCTTGGTTGGACAAACACTCTGGAAGCCCTGTAACAGTTTAGGTTGAGCTACTAGTCCTAGAAGCCTTGGTTGGACAAACACTCTGGAAGCCTTGGTGAGTTGAGTTACTAGTCCTAGAAGACCTAGTTGGACAAATGCTCTGGAATATCGACGACAATTGTGGGTTGAGTTACTAGTCTTGGAAGCCCTGGTTGGAACAAATGCTTTAGAGCCCTGGACAACTTGGGTAGAGACCAATCTGGTGATGGTTAGTGATGTCCGACTGTGAGGTGGAATAATTGGTTTAGGGTTGAGGTATTTTGGCCTTTGAAATCCTTTGTTTGGTTTTAATTGATGTGTTTTATGAGATACCACATTCATGCTTGGCATATGGCACGGGGGTGGCTGGCTGAAAGAAATATTTTGTTCAACCTATTCTATGGTTGAGTGGTTCGTGGAAGTCCCATACATGTTCAGCCTATGCAATCATCAATAAGATATGTTTCTCCTTGGCATTTTATGGGTAAATATACTTTTTTATATGTGGTTTATATGGCTTTTATATCATTGATATTTCTATTGGTTATATGTTGGTTATGACCGAGATTTATGACAGTGATAATGTATGGCTCTCATCATGTTTTGGTTAAACATTGAATGTACAATGAATGTATTGATTAATAGATGGTAATGCAGTTATTGTGATGAGGCATCATTGCTTCTTAATGATTCTCAAATAAGTGTGAGACCCATATTCTCAAATCTATTGTTTAAACCTGTAGAATGCATATTTGTGTCATGTTTGATGAAATGTTTGTCATGGATAGTAGAGGTCCAGTCAAGTCCTTGTTCAAGTATTTACATTTGTATCATTGTTCCAATTTTATTTTTCATTTCTAAAAGTTTCATGGAGTTCTGGGCAGTGGCCTGAGTCTTGGGCCTGAAAAAGTGGCATAGAAAATTTCCAAGTTGCATGCATGCCATATTGTGGGAGCGACTAGAGGGTCCCAGTCACATGCATGCCCATCTTAAGGGAGTGAATGAGGCTTTAATGCAGAAAATTGTCAGTTTATCTCAGGTGTTGGTCACCTGGATGGGTTGGTTGGCTCCTGGGGGTTCTGTTGCAGGTGTAGAAGGTCAGGTTGTCTATGTTCCATCGGTTCCACTTCCTCAACTGACACATAGTGAGTTTAATCATATCATAGTAACTTTTCGTGACATGTTTACCCTGGCTGGTTAATTACTTGGGTAGATGTGGGAGGAGGGTGTTATAGGGTGGTATCAGAGCAAGTTTCCTTCTCTTTAGGTAGTGTCTAGTTTATGTTCTCTTTGTATGATATCTAATACCATAGAGTGGTATCAGAGCATGGTTCAACACGTGGACTATATGGGCATAATGTGTTTTGCATGCATACATGTCAGTTCCATATGTGTTATTTATGCTTGTAGTCTATGTGCTTGTTGTGTATGCATGGTGGTGGTTATGGTTGCAGTTGTGTCGCCATGAGAAATTTGAAGGTGTTGCTTATTGGATGTGGCCGTCATGAGTGTATGGAGGTTATTCATTTGTTATGCATGTTAGTGTCTATCAGTTTTTTTGCATGCATTGTTATGGTTATGGTTATGCATGCATAATAGGTTAGATATGCATTGTTATGGTTATGGTTATGCCTACATAATAGGTTAGATATGCATTGTGAGGTAATGTCATTGTGATGTTGTTGATAAGATATGATGTTGATATGTTGGCTAAGATAGATCGGGAGATGCATACTATTAGAGCAAGGTCGCAACATTAGACTTTGGGGTAAGAGCGGATCGTCATACAGGTATTGTATGTTTGACATGCAGGTATGTTAGTTAATGGATTGTTATAGGCATTAGGGTTACTTATATGCTTGTCATTTTATTGTTATTGTGGTTACATGTATGATAAATTCTAGTTAATCAGTGTGATCATATGCACATGCATCAGATACTCATCAATGATAGTAACTCATTGTTATATGAATTATGGTCATATACATGAGGGTTTTGGTCAATGTACTTAGGATCTTGATCTTATATGTATTGTGGTAGTTTGGATTGACCTATACAGATGGTCAGGGTTATGGAATTCAGGTATGAGTCTACCTATTTGTGATATGGTGTTGTACTAATCTAGATTGATTGTGCATATGTGATTGTTATGAATGAAAGACAATTGTATATAAGTTTATGATATGAACATGTTAGCTAGTTACTGTTATGGATATCATGAACTTATTTGTCTTGATTTGATGTGTTGTGAAGTTATATCATGCTAAACTAGATTGATTGTGTACACAAGATAGCCTCCTTGATATACATTGAGGTATGAATTTGCTTATGTCATCTAATTGGTGTTTGAATGTTTTATTTTGTTGTTTATTTGGTGTTTGAGTGTCTGATTATGTCATCTAGTTTATTTATCTAACATGGTATGTTTACAGTATCTTTGAATGTTTGATTAATTACATGATATGAATATGTGTCTGTGAGATTGTGTGAACGAATGATATTGTTCTAAGATTGTTCAACTAACACATATGTGTTGAGACAACCGATATGTACTTGAGTTTAAGTAGGTGATAGTTGTAGCATTATGTATTATGATTAAGGAATGTGTGTTTACTTTTGATTATGGCATGGTTGTTAGTCCTGAAAAATGATGATTTCAATTAATAGATATGATGTCTTGATATTTGGAACACGTAGTTAACATGTGTGAGCAGTTTCAAGGCAACATATTTGGTATTAGTGGGATAAGGTAATAGTTGATGTGTTTATATAACTAATAGTCGGGTCATGTGACAGTACATAGTAAGACTTGATTGAAACAAGGTAAAAATGGTAAAGGAAAGGAATTGAGTAAGAATTTCTTTGACTATGTTTGGAAACCCTAATTCCAAATGAATAAGTGCTTTGCATACATGAAGTCTTCTTAACCTTGATTTTGTCTGACATTATGTGGATATATGTTATATTCATGAGCATGTACTTGACAGGTATATTAGCTAGTTTCTAGTTATAGCTAGGTCCGTCAAGGGAATTGGATTTTCTTGAGAGACGATATGTGTACGTGTTCAGTTACAAGGTAGTGTGCTTAGCGCAACAAGGTAAGATAACATGTATATTGTTATATTTGTTTGTACACTGAAAATTATTTTTTTATGGTAGTATGATGCAGGGGATTGCATGGAAAAAGATAATGCCATGAAATCTTTAAGAAGGCTCGGGTTGAGCTTTCCTTAGGAATTACCATGGGGATTGAATCATGTTTTTTGTTGCTAGTCTTTTGTTTTTGGTATTTTGTTATTTGTTTCTCTTAATTTGTAATCTTGATTGCATCTAGTGCATGGCCATGCCACTTTGTTTGTGGTATCGTATTGTTATTGGTTCTTCATGGTTTTCTTCTTGTTGCTTATTGTTCTTTCCTTTTATGTTTCGAGGGTATTGGAATTGGTTTGGAAAAGAGGAAATTTAACTAAGCTCGGGAAGGGATGAATGGAACCTTATAGGTAATGTAAGACTCAAATGAATCATGGTGCATGTATAAGGGTAGCGAAAGGTAAGAATATGATATCTAGTTAGACTGGATGAGTCCATTGTGGTAAATGAACAGGGACAGGACAGACATGAGAAAGGCAACCAAAAAGGAAAAGTAAATGGATCTGAGGCGTTAGATACCTTGGCTATGTTGGGAAATATTGTTCTCAATGTTGTGCATGTTGTGCATGGATAAAGGGTGTTAGCTTAACCTTGACCTTAAGCTCTCTGGTAATTATGTTGTGATCAATACAATGTTGATGTTTATATATGTATATATGTATGTATGTATGTATGTCATGTCTAACAGGGTCATCATGGATCATGATTGTTTAATGCTAATTTTTCCTGTGGAGGAATGATTTCTTATGCAGGTGAATGGCATGAAGAGGTTCCTGGTCTTATGAGGAATCAAGTGGGAAGAGTAGCCCTGACAAATTTATGAGGTCAGTATCATGTGGATATTAGCTGATATTATGTGTTTATACTATGCCTATGTGTTGGATAGGTAATGAGAGACACATCAACGAAATGAAAAGAATGTGATTCGTGGCATACTAGGATAAGCATGGATGGCAAACAGACACTCGAAGCAAGGTTGCTTGGTAGAGACAATGTGGTTTTGGATGTTGTCTATCTAGTGATTGTACCTATGGTGATGTGTAAACGTTGTATATGTATTATTGTGTACATATGATGTTGTGTGCATGTTCTGTAAATGGTTTTGTGTGTATATTGCATGTGTAGTGTTGGGTATAGATGGTGTTATGTACATGTTTGGTATGCGGTGTTGTGTACATATCCTGCTACGCAAATGTTGGATGTGCGGCGTTGTGTGCATATGGCATTGTGCATATGTTGGGTATGCGGTGTTGTGTACATATGGTGCTATGTACATGTTGTATATGCAATGCTATGTACATATGGTGTTATGTGCATGTTTTACATATGGTGATATGTACATATGTTGTTGTCTACATGATTGTGCATGTGGTGTTTGTAAAAATTATCCAAAGGGATTCAATATGATCTTGTAATGTACTAAAACAAAATAT
Source organism: Pinus albicaulis (assembly GCA_034641835.2). Lineage (NCBI taxonomy): Eukaryota > Viridiplantae > Streptophyta > Pinopsida > Pinales > Pinaceae > Pinus > Pinus albicaulis. The sequence goes on along the minus strand of CM076577.1, from coordinate 775,868,245 downwards.
CGAATCCTTCTACAAATTTGCAGAAACCAAATTCGATATCACAATCACATAACAAGTAAGAGAAAGAAATTATCAATCGTACAACACAAGATGTATCTAGGGAAATCCACTACTCAAAACCCCACTATATGTATATTTCATAAATTCAGTACCATGAAACAATACAATGTTATTTCCCTCACTGAGAAACCTCTGCTCTATGATGGTTGTCTCACTCCAATCTAGGCAAAATCAGTCAAATACTTAACCAATTCTTAGCCTCTGTCTGACAAGTCTTGCTTACGAATTATTGGAGGAATTCTGGCCCTATTAATAAGGAAATTCCAAAGAACTGATTGTGAAACTCATCCAAGGCTTTCTGATGACCTCATACATGACCTGTATAATTTTCTAATTATAAAATTAAACTCAACTAGGCCTTCCTTAGAACTGACATGCAACAACTATTTATAGTGAATTATCAATTAATTAATTGATCACTACTTGTGAATTAATTCATATTTAATTCATTGAACCTCTCACTAGCTCATCTCTCAGTTAGAACTAGTTAAACTGATTTTAACTCAATTAATTGAGTTAAATAATTACAACTCACAAATAATTGTAATTGGACCCCCTAAAATCATGGGATAACTCTACATGCCTCCTATATGACCCTCAACTCAATTTTCCTAAGCTAACTAAGTCTTCCTGACTCAGTTAGCTAATACAAGTTGTCATGAGATGAAATTGTAATTTATCTTCTAATTTAATTGAGGGGAAATTAAATCAGAAGCCCCCTTTGGGTCCCATTTAAACACTCCCTCTCAATAAGAAATGAATTAGCTGCTACTTCGATCTTGTCTCTGTGGAACTGGAATTTTCTTCTTTCTAGTTCCTCCGTTAAGATTTTGCATCCTGCTCCTCCGTGGGAATGTACTCTAATGACATAATTCGCCTTTGCACACAATCTCTGAGATGGTGATACTAGATATCAATATGCTTGGACTTGTCATGAAAAATTGGATTAACAAAGAGTTTGATGCAAATCTGGTTATCACAATGTATCACCTACAGATCCATCTATCGAACAAACAAACCAACGAGTATCTTCCTCATCCATATGGTCTCATATGTTGCCTGAATGGCCGCCATGTACTCTGCCTCTGTTGAACTAAGTGCAAATGATCTATGTTTCTTGTTGTACCAGGAAACTATTATTGATCCTATGCTGAATATTCCTCCTGATGTGCTATTCATGTTAGATGGACTCCTTGCCTAATCTGCATCGGTGAAGCCTTGAAGCTTCACTTCCTCTATATTTCTATACCATAGCCCATACTCTATAGTGCCTCTGAGGTATCTCAACACATGTTTGTCTGCCTTCCCAAAAAGAGCTTGGTAAGCTTAACCATAGATTTACTAAGATGGTTAACTACGTAGCATATGTCTGGTCCTGTGTTCACCAAATACATGAGTGAACCCACAACCTTCCTGTAAACAGTAGCATCCACTACTTCGGCTGAAGTACCATCCTCCTTCCTCTAGTTTCCTGCTAGAGGAGTCTCTATGGGTTTGCTTCCCTCCATGTGGAACTTCCTAAGGATCTCTTTTTCATACTTGCCCTGAGATACAAATAGATCCCCATCTCTTTGCCATATTTCCAATCCCAGGAAATAGTGCAAGAGCCCCATGTCATTCATCTCAAATTATCTTGCAATATCATCTTTGCAAGACTTGATGAGCTACTCATTACCTGTCAGTATCAGATCATCGACATAACATACAATAATCAAAATCTTGCTATCTACCACAATATGATATAGGTTTTCATCCGCTTCACTTTTAGTGAAGCCCAACCCAGTGAAATAGTTGTCGATCCTCATGTACCAAGCAAGAGGTGCTTGCTTCAGCCCATACAGTGCTCTCTTGAGTCTACACACATGTGACTCCCTATATAAGGTCTCAAAACCTTTCAGCTACTCAATGTACACCTACTCCTCAATAACTCCATCGACAAAAGCTATCTTTACATCCATCTGATGTATCTACCATCCCATTTGCGCTAAGAGTGCAGGGATGTATCTGATAGATGAGTACCTTGAAAGTCTCATCATAGTCAATCCCCTCCATTTCAGAGAACATTATGGCCATAAATTTGTCCTTGTGCTTCTCCACACTCCCATCAGTTTCCTACTCCACCTTATAGACCCACCTAGATCCTACAATTGACCTCCCCACTCATCTTGGGACAACTTCCCATGCACTGTTGTTGATAATGGAGTCATACTCGTCAACCATGGAATCAACCCACACTGGCTACTACATTGCTTCCTCAAAAGAGGATGGTTCTATCTGTATACCTTCGCTCATAAGATCCATGGATCCAGTGTACTGCTCTGGGGACCTTCTCTTCCTACGCTGTGATATGGGTGCTCCCACATTCTCTCTCACATCTATCAATAAATTTTCATCCTCTCTGGTGTGCTTCCTTCCATCTTTAGTGGATGGATCTGCATGACTGGTTTCTACCACTCTCTGTTCCTGTTCTTGTGGCTGATTCAGATCCTGAGGTTCTTATTTTGGATCCAATAGCTCATCAACTACTTGCAACTCAATCTCCCTCTCAAGGGACAATCACATGGCTTTCTCTTCATAGAGTTTCACATCTCCTTTGAAAAATGTCATCATGTGTGTTGGAAAGTACACCCGATAGTTGCGAGGTGTATCAAGGTACCCCAAAAATATCCCCAACTCTGTTATTGGCTCTAGATTCTTCCTGGCATATTTTGTTACATGAAAATAAACAGATGAACCAAAAATTTTAAAATACGATGCATCTGGTCTCTTACCTAAAAAATCCTCCTCTGGTGTACTCATCTCAAGTATCTGATGAGGACTTATTTTCCATACAAATATTTTTGCTTTTCATGCTTCCACCTAAAGATGCTATAGTAAGCCCTAATCATGCAACATAGCTGATGTTGCTCCCATAATAGTTCTGTTCTTTCTTTTTGCAACCACACTCTATTGTGGGTTATGAGGTTCTATAAATTCTCTTCGAATTCCTTCTGAGACACAAAATTTTTTGAATTCATTAGAGATGTATTCTCTGTTGTTGTTTCTCCTTAGAGCCTTCACCTTCTTCCCTGTATCTTTCTTGACAAGTGTCATGAACTCACAAAACTTGGAGAACGTCTGATCTTTCTTCTACATGAATAAAATCCAACACTTTCTTGAAAAATCATCAACAAAAATCACATAATACCTGTTTTTTTCCATGGAAGTTGTCGAGAACGGTCCACACATGTCTGAGTGAACTCTCTCAAGGATTTCCTTGGCTCAACTTTCCTTATCATGAAAGGTGCCTTTGGTATACTTCCCCCATGTACACCCTTTCCATGTATCTCTCTGTGCAAGTGTATCCTTTAAAATTCATATAGAAATATGTTGCACTAACTTCAAAGCATTATGGTGTAGATGGACCAATATCTTGTGCCATAACTCACCGATGTCTCGGTTCTCCACCTTCTCTGATTTCGTGCTTAAGGCAGCACATTCTTCTACATCTAGTTTGTAGAGGTTCTTGACTCGAACCCCAATCTTTTTCACCTGTCTCGTGGCTTTCTGATGAAGCAACACATTTCCTTCACTGAAGATCACATCATAGCCATGATCTTCCAACATAGAAATAGAGACCAAATTCTTCTTTAAAATAGGAACATACATGACATCTTTTAATGTTAGTGGATTACCTGACTCCCTCCGAAAGGTAATTGTACCTACATCGGTAGCGTTATACCTCCCATCATCACCCATCTCGATGTGCATTTAGAGATCCTTCTCCTCCAAGCTACTAAAGAATATTTATTTCTAGTCATATAGAATGAAGCTCCACTATCAAAGTACCATACATAAACCATCACCAATCACACCATGCATGCAATTATAGTGAAATCCAACTCGAATTGTGAAGCAAGTGCTTCACCTACTTCTCCTATTGTGGCCTTCTTGTTGGTATTATTTTGTGGACAATTTGTGGCCTAATGTCCATGCTCACGACAGTGAAAACATTTCCCTTTGAAAAGTCTCACTTATTTCCTGCGTTTCTGGACTCCGATTTGGAATGGGACTCCTTCCCTTTCCCTTTCTTCACCTTTCCAGCCATGGCACAATTCTCCTCATCATCATTCTTTGAAGAGGATCCGTCTCTGGTGCTCCGTCGAATCTCTTCTTGTACCAAGTCTGACCATAATCATTCCGAGTATGATAGCTTCTCCATCCCATTCACAAAGTCTCGGTAGCTATGCCAGCTCTTGGGAAGACCTAAAAGAGCTAGGCTCACCAAATCATCCTGGGAAACTGTTATCCCAACACTTCCAACCTCATCTCGAAATTGAGTGAATTTCATCAAGTATTTTTGGATAGTGTATCCCTTCACCATATTTATCTTTTTGAGATTTTCTTTCAGTGCCAACTTCCTATGGTCACTGTTGTTCTAAAACAGATCTGTAAAGGCCTTCCACATAGCATATGGAGTTACCTTTCCATGGATACTCAAGACAATATGATCTAGAACTCCCTCTAACAAAATCATTTTCGCCTTTTCTACATTCTTCTTCCATGCATCAATAAGTTGAGCATCTCCTGTTGTTGGTTGGGGAATATCACTGTCTATAAATGCCTTCAGTCTGTTGTCCTCGAGAACTGCCTCCATCCTGTCCTTCCATGCTATGTAATTCTAATTTACCTCAAGTGAATATTTGAGTCTCAAGCCATTGAAAAACGTCTTGATCTACTGTTGGGTCCTGAAGAATAAATCTACAAATTTGATGTACCATTCAAAACAAAATCTGGTTCTTTTATTGTGATTCATAGTGCTCTTATACCATGTATAAATTATCCAAAGGGATTCAATCTCATCTTGTAATGTAAAAAAACAAAATATTTAATCCTTCTACAAATTTGTGGAAACCAAATTCGATCGCACAATCACATAACAAGTAAGATAAAGAAATTATCAATTGCACAACACAAGATGTATCTGGGGAAAGCCACTCTCTATATTTCATAAATGCAAGACCATGAAACAATAAAATCTTATTTCCCTCACTGAGAAAGCTATGCACTCTGTTGACTGTCTCACTCTGATCTAGGCAAAATCAGTCAAATACTTAACCAATTCTTAGCCTTTGTCTGACCAGCATTGCTTACGCATTATTGGAGGAATTATGACCCTATTAATAAGGAAATTCCCAAGAATCGATTGTGCAATTCATCCAAGGATTCCTGACGACCTCATACATGACCTATACAATTTTCTAATTATACAATTGACAATTATCTTCCCTTTAACCTCAAACTCAACTAGGCCTTCCTTAGAACTCACATGCAACAACTATTTATAGCAAATTATCATTTAACTGATTGATCACTACTTGTGAATTAATTCAGATTTAATTCACTGGACCTCTCACTAGCTCATCTCTCAGTTAGAACTAGTTAAATTGATTTTAACTCAATTAATTGAGTTAGCTAATTACAACTCACAAATAATGGTAACTACACCCCCTAAAATCATGGGAGAACTCTACATGTCTCCTCTCTGACCCTCAACTCAAATTTCCTAAGCTAACTAAGCCTTCCTGACTTAGTTAACTAATACAAGTTGTCATGAGATGAAATTACAATTTCTCTTCCAATTTAATTAAGGGAAAATTAAATCAGAAGCCCCCTTTGGGTGCCATTTAAACACTCCCTCTCAAAAATAAAGGGTTTATCTGCGACCCCGATCCTATATTTGTGGAACTCAAATTTTATTCTTTCCAGCGGCTTCGTTAATATGTTTTCATCCTACTCCTTTGTAGGAATGTACTCTAATGACATAATGAGCCTCTTCACACAATCTCTGAGATGGGGATACCAGATGTCGATATCCTTGGACTTGTCATGACAAAATGGATTAATCTAGAGTTTGATGAAACTCTGGTTATCACAATGTATCACTGTCAAACAAACAAACAAGTATATTCCTCATACAGATGGCCTCACATGCTGCCTGATTAGTCACCATGTACTCTGCCTCTGCTGAACTCAGTGCAATTGATCTCTATTTCCTACTATACCAAGAAATTGTTTTCGATTCTATGTTGTAGATGCCTCTTGATGTGATATCCCTATCGGATGGACTCCCTGCCCAATCTGCATTGGTGAAGCCTTGAAGCTTCACTCCCTTTGACTGTTTGTACCATATCCCATACTTTGTAGTGCCTCTGAGGTATCTAAACACATGCTTGCCTACCTTCCAAAAGAGCTTGGTAGGCTTAAACATAGTTTGACTAAGTACACCTCTTCCTCAATAACTCCATTTAGAAAGGCTATATTTACATCCATCTGATGTATCTTCCATCCCATCTATGTTGAGAGTTCAAGCATGGATTTGATAGATGAGTACCTTGCGATTGGTGAAAAAGTCTCATCATAGTTAATCCCCTCCCCCTGAGAGAACCCTTTGGCCAAAAATATGGTGTTGTGCTTCTCCACACTCCCATATGCTGCTCGTTTCACTTTGTAGACCTGCCTACATACTACAACTGACTTCCCCACTAGTCTTGGGACAACTTCCCCATGCACTACTTCTAATAATGGAGGCATACTCCTCAGCCATGGCATCAACCCACACTGGCTACTGCACTGCTTCCTCAAAATAGGATGGTTATATCTCTATACCTTCGCTCATAAGATCCATGTATCCAGTGTACCACTCTGGGGACCTTCTTTTCCTATGTTTTGATGTTGGTGCTCCCACATTCTCTCTCGCATATAGCAATAATATGTCAACCTCTTTGGTGCGCTTCCTTCCATCTCTGGTGGATGGCTCTGCATGATTAGTTTCTACCACTCTCTGTTCCTCTACTTGTGGCTTCTCCACATGCTCAGGTTATTCTTTTCGATCCAAGAGCTCCTCAACTACATGCAACTCAAGCTACCTCTTAAGGGACAATCGCATGGCATTATCTTCATCAAATTTTACATCTCTTCTGGACATTTTCATCTTGTGTGTTGGAAAGTAGACCCGATATTTGTGAGGTGTATCAGTGTTCCCCACAAATATCCCCAACTCTGTTGTTGGCTCTAGATTCTTCTTGGAATATTTGGTTACATGGAAATAAATAGATGAACCAAAAAAATTAAAATACGACACATATAGTCTCTTACCTGAAAAAGCCTCCTCTAGTATACTCATCCCAATTATTCGATGAGGACTTATGTTCTGCACAAATAATGTCAAATTTCATGCTTCCACCCACAGATGCAACAATACGCCCTGATCATGCAACATATATCATGTTGCTCCCACAATAGTTTTGTTCTTTCTTCCTACAACCCCATTCTGTTGTGAGCTATGAGGTGCTATTAATTCTCTTCGAATTCCTTCTGAGGCACAAAAGTTCTTGAATTCATTAGAGATGTATTCTCCACCATTGTCGCTCCTCATAGCCTTGACCTTCTTCCTTTTCTATTTATCTACAAGTGCCTTGAACTCGCAAAACTTGGAGAACGTATGATATCTATTCTGCATGAATAAAATCCAACACTTTCTTGAAAAATCATTAACAAAAATCACATAATACTTGTGTTTTGTCGTGGAAGCTGTCGAGAATAGTCCACACACGTCTGAGTGAAATCTCTCAAGGATCGCCTTGGTTCAAATTTCCTTATTGTGAAAGGTGGATTTGGTATACTTCCCCAATGTACACCCTTTGCAGGTATCTCTCTGCGCAATTGTAGCTTAAGAAGTCCTGTAGAAATCTGTTACATGATATTCAAAGTGTTGTGGTCTAGATGGTCTAATCACCTGTGCCATAACTCACTGATGTCTCTACTCTCTACCTTCTCTACTTTCGTGCTTAAGGAAACACATTCTTTGACATCTAGTTTGTAGAGGTTCTTTACTTGAACCCTAATCTTTTTCACCTGGCCCGTGGATTTGTGATGAAGGAACTCTTTCCTTCACTGAAGATCACATCATAGCCATAATCTTCTAACATACCAAGAGAAACTAAATTCTTCTTTAAACCAAGAACATACAGGACATATTTTCATGTGAGTGGATTACCTGACTCCCTCTGAAAGGTAAATGTGCCTACACCAGTAGTGGTATACCTCCCATCATCACCCATCTTGATGTGCATCTGGAAATCCTTCTCCTCCAAGCTACTGAAGAATTATTTGTTGTCAGTCATATGGAACGAAGCTCCACTATCCAAGTACCACATATAACCCATCACCGATGACACCATGCATGCGATGAAAGTGAAATCCAACTCGAACTGTGATGCAAGTGTTTCACTTGCTTCTCTGTCTGAGCTCTTCTTGTTGGTCTTCTTTTGTGGACAATTTGTGGCATAGTATCCATGCTCATGACCGCGAAAAAATTTCGCCTTTGACAAGTCTCCCTTATTACCTACCTTACTAGACTCCGATTTGGAATGGGACGCCTTCCCTTTCCCTTTCTTTGCCTTTCCAACCAAGGCATGGTTCTCCTTATCATTAGCCTAAGATGAGGATCCATCTCTGGTGCTCCACTGAATCTCTTCTTTTACTAAGTCAAACCACAATCTTTCCTAATCTCGTAGCTTCTCCCTCATTGTCACAGATTCCTGGTAGCTATGCCAGCTCTTTGGAAGGCCTAAAAGAGCTAGGCTCACCAAATCATCCTAGGAAACTATTATCCCAACATTTCCAAACTCATATTGACATTGAGTGAACTTCATCGAGTATTTTTGGATTGTTTCGCCCTTCACCATATTTATCTGTGAGCTTCCTGTGGTCATTGTTATTCTTAAATAGATATGTCAAGGCCTTCCACATATCATATGGACTTTCCTTTCCTGCATGGAGACTCAATACAATATGATCTCAAACTCCCACTAACGAGATCCTTCTCGCCTTTGATACATTCTTCTTCCATGCTTCAATAAGTTGAGCATATGCTACTGCACGTTGGGGAATATCATTGTCTATGAATTCCTTCAGTGTGTTGTCCTCGAGCACTGCCTCCATCATGTCCTTCTTATGTAATTCGAATTTCCATCAAGGTTATATTCGATTCTCAAGCCATTGAAAGACATATTGATCTGTTGTTGGGTCCTGAAGAACAAATCTTCAAATTCGATGTACCTATTCCAAACAAACTCTGGTTATTCTCTTATACTGTGATTCTTGGCACTCTAATACCATGTAGAATTATCCAAAGGGATTCACTCTGATCTTTAAATGTATTAAAACAAAATATTGAACCTTTCTACAAATTTCTGGAAATCAAATTTGATCGCACAATCACATAACAAGTAAGAGAAATAAATTATCAATCACACAACACAATATGTATTTGGGGAAAGTCACTACTCAAAACCCGACTATATATATATTGCATAAATTCAATATGGAAAAACAATACAATGTTATTTCCCTCACTGAGAAACCTCTGCACTCTCCTAGTTGTTTCACTCTAATCTAGGAAAAATCAGTCAAATACTTAACCAATTCTCAACCTCTGTATGACCAGCCTTGCTTACGCATTCTTATAGGAAATGTGGCCCTATTAATAAGTAAATTCCCAAGAATTGATTGCCAAATTCATCCAAGGCTTCCCGATGACCTCATACATGACTTGTACAATTTTATAATCATACAACTGATAGTTATCTTCCCTTTAACCTCAAACTTAATTGGGTCTTCCTTAGAACTGACATGAAACAACTATTTATAGTGAATTATCAGTTAGCTGATTGATTCACTGGACCTCTCACTAGCTCATCTCTCAATTATAACTAGTTAAACTTATTTTAACTCAATTAATTGAGTTAACTAATTACAACTCATAAATAATTGTAACTAGACTACCTAAAATCATGGGATAACTATACATGCCTCTTTTATGACCCTCAACTCGAATTTCCTCAGCTAACTAAGTCTTCCTGACTCGGTTAATGAATACAAGTTTTCATGAGGTGCAATTACAATTTCTATTCCAATTTAATTAAGGGAAAATTAAATCATAAGCCCCCTTTGGGTGTCATTTCAACAGTTATGTGTGCATGTGGCGTTGTTTACATGTTGTACATGTGGTGTTGTGTGTGGGTGGTGATGTGTACATGTCGATAATGTGGCATGTGTACATGTGGTGTTGTGTACATGTCGTGCATGTGGTGTTTTGTACATGTGGTATTGTGTACACGTTCTACAAGTGGTATGGTGTACATGTGGCGTTGTGTACATGCTTTGTATGTGGTGTTGTGTACATGTGATGTTGTGCACACGTTGTGCAGGTGGTGCTATGTACAGGTGGTATTATGTTCATGTTGTGCATATGGTACTGGTATACATGCAGTATTGTGTGCACATCGTAAATAATGTGTTTTAGGCATTTGGTACTATGTATGTGCATTGTGTAGACGTGGTATCGTGACATGTGTATTCGTTGTGTTGTACTTTGTGTACATATATGTATTGTGTTGCTTCGAACCCTGGGTGTAGGTGTATGTGTTGTATGTCAAGTGTAGGTGCATGTATTATATGGTGATGTATGTCGTGTGTGGTTGAATGTATGTGATGCACACTATGTGTATGTGTACGTGGTTGAAGATAAGGTGTTGGGTGCTTGTAGGTTGTGGTAATTGATTCAATGTGCATACAGAAAGGATTGATTGAAGGATAAGTATTAATGTTTTATTTTAGTTTTAGTTATGCATGTGATCTATGACTCTAGTGTATGATGGTTACATGTGATCTATGATTATGATTTATTATTTTTGTGTTTGAGCTAACTCGATGTCATATGTTTATACATGGTAATTTGAGCAAACAACTAATATGAATTGTTGTGACAGGAAGTGAATAGAATTGCAAGTGTGCCTCGTTGACGAGATACCAATGAGGTGCGACATGAATTTATTTCAATTTGTTTTGAATCTAATGGAAGTTATGTGCTTGGTATAGAAATGCATGGACATTCCCGGTTGGGTGGTTGAAAGTGGCTGCAAGGATTAGAAGCAACAATAAAAAGGAATTTAAACAAGTAGTAGTATGTTGGTAAATCATTTCATGAGAGGGTCAATGTGGGACACTGGTACCCAATAGTGTCCATTGATTAAAACGAGCATGCTATGACCAGTATGATGGTTTTGAGGTAGGAATATGCCTTGGTTTTTGGAACTTTTGATGCAAGGAAGCCTTGCCAAGGGAGGGGTCACCCAAGGGACTATGTAGTAGAGAAGGGGATGCCCGCAGAACTTGGAAGGTGTGTGACTGCATGGAAGGTGGTGATTGAATTGCCTGAGGGACTGTGTAGCAGAGAAGGGAAGGTCAGGGATGTATTTGTTTTGGTGATTAGCATTGCTAGATGGAATCATATGCACATTAGGAGTGCTCCTTTGAACAATGATTTGGTAGTTCATTGAGGGAATAACTGGCGCACGATTACAGCACTGGATATTGGATGCAAATTTTACTTTGCATTAGATTTTGGATTTCTTCGGAAGGAGATGAATCCTGGTACTAATTTGAGGGTGGAGGTGTGATCCTCTGGATTCCCTTGTTTTTGATACGGGCATCATATCCTTTTATTTGTTGGTTGAGAAAATGTGCATATGTGTATATTATTGTAAATATTGTATTGAGATGGATTTATAAATATCTATAAACAGTATGCTCATATATGTGGTTTTTATTGTAAATATCGTAATGATTTGTGTTATAAAGCTACAGTAAGTGATATGCTTGTCATGTTTTTAATAGTGACCATTGTAAATAATGCAATGATATGTGTTATAAAGCTCCATGTGAATTTTGTTTTGCTTTCAATAGTCTTGTTGGTTGTAGGTGTCATTGAACACTTAGGACGATGTTCCCCCAATGGGGAGGGTTATGTAACAGACCCGGTTAAAAATCCATGTAAAAAAATATAAGACCAAGTTCATGGGGCATGTATTCCAAGTTGAATGGTGGGTAAAACATCCTAGTGGGTGTCACCTCGGTTTACTATGGCTAAAAGAAATTGGAAAAGGAAATGGCAAAGGCTTTGGAAAGGAAAAGCAGCATTTAATTATGAAAATAATGAAAATAGGAGAAAAGGAAGGTGAAAGGTCACAGGTTGTATGTGAGGAGGAAAATGAAGGAAAATAATGGAAAATTAAGAAAATAGAGGGCTCATTAATAAAAATACTTCTAAGGATCAGTTTATAGAATTTTGTCAGTTTTATGGTGGGGATCTCTCTATTCTCTTTATCTCTCATACTCTTGGACACTTAGAGTTATCTTGGAACACTCTTGGAGGAGTGTGGAATACTTTGGATTTGGATCAAGAAGGCAAAGGAAAAGCAGGAAAGTGCAAGAGGACATCGGGATCAACAGCTACAGTTGGATTTCTTTGCAGGTATCGAGTTGCATCTATGGTTTCCTTGATAGTTTTGGAATGACTGGCACATGAATGTGGTTTCCTGGTTAGGATATGTCATTGGAATCGATTATTTCCTATATCAAAAGGAGTTTTTCCTAGCCTTGCCATTTCCTGGATAGTCATGGTTTTGTGGGTTTTTCCTTTGTTTTACTGGTTGGTTTTCATGTGCCTTTGGTTTTGGTTTAAGTTATTAGTTCCTTGAAGACTTTCATTAGGGTAATTTGGAGATATAAAATGGGCCTCCTAAGGAAATTATGAAATAATAGTGGAAATGATAAAATAACATTATATTACATCATCAAATTTTAGAAGGAAAAAAGAAAAACTACTTTTTCAACACGTATTTTAAACGTATCTCCCTATGAGTTTGCTCGAATTTCGAGCAGGAACACTCGTTGGATGCGAAATTTGATTCCTCATCCAAGGAGTACCCATGTTGCATACTTTTAATGGAACCTGCTACATGAAAAATGAGAAATACATGAAACAACGTGATTGCAATCACATTTTTTCATGTATTTCTCATTTTTCGTGTAGCATGGTCCACCGAAAGTATACAATATGGGTATTCCTTGGATGAGGAATTAAATTTTTCATCCAATGAGTACTCTTGCTCAAAATTTGAGTAAAACCTTAGGGAGAGTTGAAAATACAAGTTGAAAAAGTAGTTTTATTATAATCTTTTTACTTTTTTACCCCAAAAATGGTGAATCATCCCCCATGGTTGACATCATCATCTTGAATCCTATTGGTTCTTATAAATTTTATTTTGGTTGTACATTTTACTTAGGAGGCCCATTTTAGACCTCAAAATTTATCTAATGGTTGGACAAATACTTTGGAAGCCTTGTAATAGCTTGGGTTGAGTTACTTGTCCTAGAAGCCTTGGTTGGACAAATGCTCTGGAAGCCCTTGGTGGGTTGAGTTACTAGTCCTAGAAGCCCTGGTTGGAAAAATGATCTGGAAGCCTGACGACAAATGTGGGTTGAGTTAATATTCCTCGAAGTATTGGTTGGACAAATGCTCTGGAAGCCCTAGGTGGGTTGAGCTACTAGTCCTAGAAGCTTCGGTTGGACAAATTCCCTGGAAGCCCGACGACATATGTGGGTTGAGTTACTAGTCCTAGAATCCCTCGTTGGAACAAATTATCTGGAGCCCTGGACAACTTGGTTAGAGTCCAATTTGGTGATGGTTAGTGATGTCCAAACGTGAGTTGGAATCATTGGTTTAGGTTTGAGGTATTTTGGCCTCTAGAAGCCATGCTTTGGTTTTGATTGATACGTTTTATGAGATCCCATATTCATGCTTGGAATATGGCAGGGGGGGTTGACTGAAAGAAATATATTATTCATCCTAGTCTAAGGTCGGGTGCAACTCCCATACTTGGTCGACCTATGAAATCATCAATAAGAGCTCTTTATCCTTGGTATTTTATGGGTAAATATACTTGTTTATATGTGGTTTATCTGGTTTTTATATCCTTGATATTTTTGTTGGTTATATGTTGGATATGATTGAGATTTATAACAGTGATAACGTATGGCTCTCATCATGTTTGGGTTAAACATTGAATGTACCATGAATGTATGGATTAATAGATGGTAATGTTATTATTTTGATGAGGCATCATTACTTCTTAATGATTCTCAGATAAGCATGAGACCCCTATGCTCAAATCTATTGTTTAAAGCCATAGAATGGATATTTGTGACATGTTTGAAAAAATGTTTTTCATGGCTAGTAGGGGTCCATTCAAGTCCTTGTTATAGTATTTCATTTGTATCATTGTTCCAATGTTATTTTTCACATCTAAAAGTTTCATTGAGTTTTGGGAAGTGGCCTGAGTCCTAGCCCTGAAAAAGTGGCATAGAATCCATAGTCGCTAGCATAGACCTACCCATAAAATTCCCCAGTCACATGCATGCCTTGTTGTGGGAGCGACTGGAGGGTCCTAGTCGCATGCATGCCCATGTCAAGGGAGCAACTAAGGCTTTAATGAAATAAACTATCAATTTTTCTCACCTGGATGGCTTGGGTGGCTCCTGGGGGTTTTGTTGCAGGTGTAGAAGGTCAAGTTGTTTGTGTTTTGTCGGTTCCACTTCCTCAACTAATATGTGGGGAGTTGAACCATATCATAGTAAATTTTCGTCACATGTTTACCCTGTTTGGCCAATAACTTGGGAATATGTGGGAGGAGGGTGTTACAATGAGTGGCGACGTCATCATCAATTGATTAAAACATATGTTCCTAACCAATTGTTAGTTGAATGGTTCATTAAATCTCTATTACCATCCATCACAAAGGATGTAGCTAAGGGCGGAGTTGTGACTGAAAATCAAGTAATTTCTAGTGCCCAGTATTTAGATCTCATTTATACCCAATCTGGCACTCTTTAAGAGAAAATACCATTTTCTCTCTGACCCTCCAACATTATTCCTCAGCCTCTTGGTATAGAATCACACACTGCTGATGGCATGATTGGTTCTGCCAGCTCGCACTCGGAGAGTAATCCATTTAGCGTTGCTCTTGTCGCAACTTCACAAAACCCTCCATCCACTCCTCCTGCAGCTTCTACTTTCGATATCAATGTTGTTTAATCCAATAAAGGAAAATCTCAACATCAACTAGGAAGTAAGAAGTAAGGCAATGGAAAGAAGAAGAAATATTCTCCTCTGTAATATTAAAAAAACAATCAGTCTTCTGACGAAAAATGGAAACCTAGTTATCCATGTTTGATCTGTAATGAGGAGGACTTCACTCATTGTCCCCATCAGGCATAAGTGAACCAATTTCTGGAATCTTCTACTTTGCCTATTGTTTTGACTGATCTATTTCCAAATCAGGAGACTCATATGGTTGCTCGAGACCCTACTTCCTCTAACTCAGTTTTAATGCTTTCCTCCGCTAAGTCGAAATATGATGTTATGGTGGCCCCCCAAAGTAAAGACTATGGTAATATGAATCCCCTGAATGATTAATCTACTGATCAACCTACTAGTTTGGCTGCATATCCATCGGATCCTAATACGCCTACAATTCTTATAGATTTAACCATCAATCCTCCCAAAGGCATTATTCATAAATATGATTTCAACACTCACGTGAGAGCCACCCAAAATTTTAAAGTAGTAGAGGAATTGGCTTAGTCTCCATCCACCATCTCCACTCTCAAGTTGTTGCAAAATTGTCTCACCCAAAAGAAGGCTTCGCTTTTTTTATCGGATGTATTGATCCTTCGGATTCCAACCTACTCCTTTTCAATCATCACAAATATTCTCCTTGACTCCCGGTCCAATTAGATTTCATGATCCAAGTTGTTGTTCTCAGTAATAACAACCATCATTCTATTGTGGACAAGGGAGCCCTCAACCTGTATTATGTCCTTACTTGTTGGAAGGCCATTGTTTCTCCTCAATTAAGTTAGTCACTGAGCACCTTGAAGGCTTTTGATGAAATAACTTATAAACCTTGTGTAATTTTGAATTCATTACAAGTAGAATTAGGAGGTAAATATGTATCCATAGAAGTTGTAGTTGTGGATGGGTTGCTAAACTATAATCTTCTATTGGGTCGCACACGGGTTTACGTCATGGCTATTGTAGTTTCGACTTATTTCTGAATAATCGCTTTTCCTCATAAAGGCAGTATAGTAACCATCAATCAACTCACTTTCTTTGCCTCTATTCTCAAGTTATTGGAATTTTCCCTCTCATAGGGGAAACTCTACACCCATATCAGCCTATCGGGGTTGGACTACTTAAGGACTCGTCTCTCATGGGAAATTTTTCGCTTCCTCCTCCTTCGCTTCCCATCAACTCTCCTTTGGTTTCCTAATATCAATATGATATCTTCTCCTACTTTTCCAATTGACCCTTGGATAGTACCAGATGAGACTAATATCGACCGTTTTGGTGACTTTATGTCGCTTAGCCCCATCGAGCTTAATTATGAAGCCATTTATTTAGCTTGCACAGCTTGTTCTGATTTCTCTTCTTCAATCAATCGGGTTGATCATTCATTGGATTATGGCACATACTGTGATCCTTTCTCTTGCACATTTCCTACCAATGAGGGCATCATGGAGATCATAATGCCAGACGATGCACCGTGGGATGATCATCACCATAGTCCCTCCATACCAGATTCCATTGAGGATAATCTAATGACCTATGTTAGCCCAATATCGTTGAGTTATCTTGAATTTTGTACCCATTCATGAAGTTGATTCTCAGAAGAACCTATCGAATATTGAAGAGACTATCCCTCTTGATATCTCGACCAAACCCAACATTGTCGATAATCTACACATTGGTGTGTATTTCTCTCTGGATAATATTAATACCTATAAATCCTAGTCCAATAATTTTGAGATGTCATCACCTGGTCTTATGATGAAATTCCAGGTATCGACCCAAAAATTGTGGTGCATGAAATCAAAACTTATCATGATGTCAAACCAATTTGGCAACGCCTCTGTCTGGTCCATCCCACGAAGGTCCTCATGATTAAAGCTGGATTTTAAAAAAATTTATGTGTTGGATTCATCTACCCAGTACCTTTAACTAATTTGGTGTCAGGAATTATTCCGTCATGAAGAAATAGGTAACAATTCGTGTGTGTGTCAATTATCGTGATGTAAATCGCGCTTGTCAAAGGGAAAATTACCCCATCATTGACCAGATTGCTGATGACTGTGTTGGTTGTGAGATATATTTTTTTATGAACGGTTTGCAACGCCTTTGTCTGGTCCATCCCATGAAGGTCCTCGTGATTAAAGCTGGATTTTAAAAACTTTTATGTGTTGGATTCATCTACCCAGTACCTTTAACTAATTTGGTGTCAGGAATTGTTCCGTCATGAAGAAATAGGTAACAATTCGTGTGTGTGTCAATTATCGTGATGTAAATCGCGCTTGTCAAAGGGAAAATTACCCCATCATTAACCATATTGTTGATGACTGTGTTGGTTGTGAGATATATTTTTTTATGAACGGTTTCTCCAACTATAATCAATTCAACATTCTCCCGATGCACCAACATAAAACTACATTCATTTTTCCCTGGGGCACATTTGCATACTGGAAACTCCCTTTTGGATTAAAGAATGTTAGGGCTGCTTTTCAGAGGGCAATGGATTATGCCTTCCATGACATCAAACATATCATGGAGCCTTATTTAGATGATTTTCCTGCTCACCAAAAACATCGGGTTGATCACCTGATGCTTCTCAGGGCCATATTTTTACTATGTGGACATTATATTATTCGACTCAATCCTCACAAATGTGTGTTTTGTGTTAGTTTTGGTCTAATTCTCATTTTTTTTGTTTCAAAACATGGAATTCTTATCGATCACTTGAAATTTCAGGCAATCATCAATCTGTCTGCCCCTTCTTCCCTCCTTCAACTTCAACGACTCCAAGGGAAGGCTAACTTTATACAAAGGTTTGTCCCTAACTATGATGAATTGACCAAAGGATTCGCTTGATTGTTAAATAAAGGGGTTCCCTTCCATTGGGATGTTGCTGCTCTAAAATCATGTGATGCCTTGAAATGTGTATTGATTCAGACATCTTTATTAAATCCCCTATATTACCAACGTGATTATTTCTTGTCTCTCGCCACTGCAATTACTACCATCGCAATGGTATTGGTCCAGGAGGATGATGTAGGGACTGAGCATCCTATATATTGCTTGAGTCTGAATATTAAATATACTAAGATCAAGTACACTCACGTCAAAAATTTAGCTTTTGCGGTTGTCCAAGTTGCCCAAATATTTTGCCACTATATCTTGCTCCGTAAAACTAGGATTGTTTTAGATTGCAACCCTATGACATATATTTTGGCACGTCAATTGTTGGGGAGAAAATGCTTCAAATGGATAGTCATCCTAAAGGATTTTGATTTGGAATTCATCAAATCCAAGTCAAATAAATCCTTAATTTTTGTTGAGCTTATGTGCGACCTTCCCACTGTTGATTCTGAATCAACGACTGAAAATTCCATTTTATATGAGTCGTTGTTTATGTTCTCATCTTCTAACCCATGGTAAGGAGACATTCTCATATATCTGCAAACCTATAATTTTCCATCCAATACATCTCAACAATGACGTATTCGATATCAAGTCAAGAATTATATTATCATTGATGACACCATTTATTGTTGCAGTATTGATACGATTTTTTAAAGGTGCCTCACCCATGAGGAGGTCGAGAAATTCTTGGCTGAATTCCACTCTAGGACATGTAGCAGTCATTTGTCTATTTATTCCATTGCATAGAAGATATTGCATACTAGTTACTTTTGGCCTACCATATTTCACGATTGTATTCTCGTTGTCTAGAAGTATCATGCATACAATATTTACAACAGTAAGACCCGTGCTTTGCCTGCTCCTTTGCATCATGTTATCGTTGTAGGTCCTTTTACGAAATGGGGTAACGATTTCATGACATGTAACCCTTGGGAGTATGGCTATATCAATGTAGCGGTAGATTACTTTACCAAATGGGCTGAGGAGATGCCTACATTTATCAATACCAACAAAAAAATTGCTTATTTTTTCTTTAACCATGTTGTTGCATTGTTTGGTGTTCCGCAAGCTATAATTACGAACCATAGAAAACATTTTCGTAAGCACATGATATTCGAACTAACTGCCAAGATGGGACTCTCCCATGAAAGTTCCACTCCCTATTACCCTCAGGCAAACGAGCAAGTTGAGGCTATTAATAAATTTCTCAAAATAATGCTTCAATGTATGATATGGGTCTATAGTTCGAACTCGCATTTGATTCTTTATGCTTCTTTGTGGGTGTATCAAACCTCTATTAGGAATACTACCGGATTTACACCATTCCAATTGGTTTATGGTCTCGAACCAATCCGTTTGATTCAATGTGAAATTTCGTCACTAAAACTTGTTGTAGAACTTCTTCCTGCCACTTCCATAGAAGAGGAACGTCTCTTACAATTGACACGCTTATAAGAGACTCTGTGTGATGCCACCATGGATAATTAAGCCCATAAGAAACATATTAAGGTGCAATATGAAAATAATATCAAGCCTCGTGTCTTCTCTGAAGGAGACCTTGTCCTGTTATACAACCAAGAGTATAATAAATTAGGATCAGGAAATTTTGAACCCATGTGGCTAGGTCTATATATTGTCAGACGTGTTCTTGCTAAAGGGGCCTATGAGCTAGTCGATTTTGATGGAGTTCCACTAGCTCAACCTAGAAATGGGTTGTACCTTAAGAAATATTATGCTTGATTTTTTCGTAGTTCACTGTGTACATGTCATATATAGGTGCGTTGAGTGTGTTTGTGGTGTGTCCCTTCATTGTTTCCTACGTTTTTTGTTAATCCCTTTTACATTTGGTTTGAAAATGTCGACATCCCTTGAACCATATGTTGGTTATTCTAATGGCGCTAGTCATAGTACTTGAAATCTATCCTCCACGGCATGGGCAATCTTTGCTCCAAATGGCAAGTTAGTGAGTCGACAAGGGATTTGTATCAATCACTCTACCAATAACATTGTTGAGTATAACGCATTGATGGAGCTATTTTTTTACGTTATTTCACATGATATTCGTCGTATGGTAATCAAACTTGACTCACAAATTGTAGTACTACAGTTGACTAATATCTATTCAGTTAGAAGTCCAAATATACTTCATATGTTATTAAGGGTTTGTCTTCTAGAAAGATACTTTAATTTCATCCAATATCAACACATTTATAGAAATCTAAACGCATCGATAGATGCATTAGCTAATCATGTTTTAGATAGACATTTGTGACATATGTAAATAAACTTCAATACACATCACATTCAATGAAAGAAATGATACAAACCTAAGAAACACTAAAGCTAGCTATATATATATAATATTTTGGTTTTAAAAGATTTGTGTCTGAGACAAATATGGCCACATGACTTATCATATGCAAGAATATACATGCAAATATGGCTATAAGCCTCCTACCAGACTAATCACAGTGCTCATGGTAACATGCCACAACACAAGCAATCTTGCGAAGTAGCCGACTAATGTGACCAGACACTCCGATAGTGTGTTGTTGCAGTCTCATAGGAAGTTGGTCAACCATGGTCTCATCTATGCCATGTGTCAACCCATCCATATGATGCTCTACCTCAGCTAGGGTATAAGCCACATTGAGATCATGTAGTACACCTTGTCTTGCTACAACAACATGTGCTCGTACTAGTTCTTATTGTGGGTCTCCCGCATACTGGAGATATGAGGAACCCACGGGTCGAACAGGTCCAATATATGCATGTAAAAATGAATATTTTAGTCTTGGATACATAAAAAACACAAAAAAAAAATGTAAAACTTAAGAATAAAAAATGGTCATTATATTCTACCTATAGCACCCCATCGTTCGTCATCAGGAAGCACGAGTTCATGGTCTCCACAAAAATCCATCTTTGTGTATGGATAATCCTCTATCATAATGAGCTACCTATGCAACCATTAGAAGAAGACCAGTGTGAAGCTCATTTTGGATGGACCTGCATGTCGGGACATGAGATCCACCAACCTCCTCATTTGTGGGACTCTCGGATCAGTGGGCTCAAGTGAGATATGTTAAGGTTGTAGCAATGGAATCCGCTCTAAAGTAAAGGAGATTAGGATCGAACCACAGCCAAAATTCTTCAATCTTCCATCTTTTTGTTGGCCGGATAAATCAATCTTGCGAACAAAACCGATCTCCCTAGTATCAAAAGATAGTCTAGCAACAAACAGACAATTAAATTTATCTTTCTCTAGATATATCACGATTTATAAGTAAATGCTACAAAGGTGTTACAATCCTACCTTAGATCCAACGCTTGTTTGTAGTAATCGTCCTTCAGTCGCTCGGAAGAGTTATCTTCGAAGATCTGCAATCACAAACAAACAAACATCAAATAGCACCTACATAGCATATATTCATAAATCATATCTATTATGGTGATCAAGGAATCCATAAAATAAACAATCAATTGGCAGCTTATTGAGAAAAACAAACTTATTTGTATTAACTTTGAAATAGTAGAAGAGCCTTACAACCTTTTCAGCCTTGATGTTGAACAGGTCTTCCTGGGGTCCGAAGCAGGAATTTCCTTTACTCCGACAAGCCTTGAGCTCTTCCAACCGAGATACATACAGGTATGTAATCTTTCCTCATAAAATCTCAACTAAATGAGTCTAAGTTCCAACAGCACTTTACCTCAAATAATACTAAAGCTTGAACTCCCTTTGAGGCTGCCTAATGCCTCTTTTTATAGTGAAAAAGAGGAGGTTAAAATTCCACCTATGAAGGGATATAATCCTCCTTCAAAGGGATAAGCTCCTCACATCAAGGGATTAGCTCCTTAAGGCATGGGATACATGAATCTAAAAAGAGCGACCTTGCCACCGAAATATTTCTTCCAGAAGCTTCTAAAAATGACTGAAAGTGAGCTTTTTGAGTTTACTTGCGCCCTTTTAATCTTTTACAGGGGTTCGCACCCTTAACACAGAGAAAGCGCGGTCAGGTACGCAGGAGACATGACCATTAGGTGTGGGACTGTAGGTAAGACAAAGAGAAAGTGTGATACCAGAGTTTTAGAGACTTTGAGAGCTTTTATCTTATTTTTAAGGCTTGACATGAGGAACTGATGTTTTTAGACTTGCAAAGGAGGAAAGTATGAATGATAATGAGCTCATACAGACAACAAAATGTCAAGGTGACAATTTTCAGTGCAACAGATTGCCCCCTAAAGTGCGAAGTCTGTAATAGATGAAGATAGAGTCTGTCATGTATGAAGAGTGAAGTACTTTATCATTTCAAGGATCATCCTATGGACACCCCAATCGGAACTTGTAAAAAAATTCAATGAAAAATATATATATGTAGACATATCATCGCTGAGGTAGGCATTCCCATACTCAGGTCAAAACTAACTAGAAAATTGACTTAAACTGTTTTGATACAGGAATGATTTTTCAATACATCAATAGTATAGACATGTGTAGACACAATATGGACGCAACCATCTATTTATGAATATTCCACTGTATAAATGAATAAAAAAATTCCTTGCAGCCTGGATGGTAGAAACTAGATCCAGGGTCTTGATTTATGCTTCTCGAACTAGTACGATTCTATCCATGTGAATGAAAGTGTCGAAGTCGAACATGGTAGAAACCACTTGATTACCAGTCAATAATGTGAACCGTTAACAAGTGTGAGAGTAACCACCAGTAATGTCAATGGCCCTCAAAGTACTCAGTACAATCCATGAAATGTGAATGAATGAGCTGAAGTCAAACATGTCACGGAATCATTTGATCGAAGGTCAATGATGCAACATGTTGTCGAAGGCAAGAAACCTGCCATTGAGGCATACAAATTTCAAGGTACTGACGATTTCTAGATCAAATTCCTAGATAATGAGCTTTCATCGATATAAAGTGATCCGTCGTAGGCAAGCCCACAACACGAAATCATAGATCAAGTTTTGAAGAAATATATTGGCAAGGACTGACTCAGGGATGGTAAAAAATGGAAGAGAAATATTTTGCAGATGAATGGTTTGTTTGAACTGTCCTCTTGAACACATAATGACACTGCAAATGGCTTGGTGACAATTGACCCAAAGCTAATACCTAGAAACAGGCTGAAGACTTTCAATATGGTTTGATTAACTATTAGGCAAAGGATTTCCCAACCCAGGTGAACAAAAGTGTCGTGTTCAAGAGTGGTTAACGGTTTTTCGAATAATCAAAATGTAGCAAACAGGTTCGTTTTTCTCTCTTTTCCCCCACCATTTCTGGCAAGTACCTCTTTATTTTTTACAAGCTTGAGGAGGATAACATTTGCTTGTTTATAAGCTCATCCTTCGGATGAGTCCAACTTAGTTTAAAATTCAAACCCTAAGAAGGAGTGGTTCGTTCCTCTTTTAAAATTGTATAGGTCCTTTACTGTTAAATTTTAACGAGTCCAGTATAGGAGAAACTCGGTATTTTTCAATTTTAGGGAGTCAGAAGAAAAAACTTAAGAAAACTCCATGTGTGTACTTTTTCAGGCCCGAAAAAGGATAAAATAATGCGGGAGAGAACTCTATTGACCGTAATTAGTCAACGTATACCTTTTTCGTAAATAGTCCATTTCAGTCCGTAATAGGGGTAAACTTATACTGAAGGGACGATCATTCATTTACTTTAACGAGTTCGAATAGTCAAGGACTCGGCAATCTTTTCATTTTTAGAGAGTCTGAAAAGAGCTTAAAAGAGAACTCCAGGGTTTCGCTTTTTCATAAGTTTTAACGAGTTCGAAAAAGGGATAAAAATGTACTCATGGTTTTCACTTTTTCGTAAGTTTTAATGAGTTCCAAAGAGGGATAAAAATATACTCCTGTGGCCAACTCTCAATTTAATTTACGAGCAGGAAAAGACGGAAAGAACTCGGCATTTTCATGTGTTTTACGAGAACGAAAGATAGAAAAATAATCTCGGGATTTTCATGAGTTTAACGAGTCTTGAAAATAATAACCGAAATGGACTCAAGATAGGTTTCATTTTTACAAAAGCTTGAAACAGAGAAAAACTATGCTTCAGATAGGTTTTAATGCCCCCTAAGCGTAATCTATTAGAGCACATGCCCCCCCAGCTTCATTTCATTCAACTAAGTAGACTACTGGTAATTAATAGCTAGATGAAATGAAGGTTCATTTACGAGATCATATGAAAGACCCGACCTAAAACTATAAGAAAATTATGCAAAAACTGAAATAACTAACCTAAATATATGACTTAACATTTACGAGATCTAGTCAAAGACTCGACTCAATTAGGGGAGGATTTGTTTCATTTTTTAACGAGCTTGACACAGCAAAAGAACTATGCTCATGGCAACGTGTTTCATTTTTTAACGAGGTTGACACAGTAAAAGGAACTTTCCTCTTCTAAATGTTTCATTTTTTAACGGAGGTTGACACAGTAAAAGAACTGTCCTCAAATCTACTCTCTACAATCTACCTATATAACCTACTGATTCATTTTTTAATGAGGTTGACACAGGAAAAGAACTATCCTCATACCTGATTCATTTTTTAACGAGGTTGATTCAGTAACAGGAACTATCCTTTGACCAACTGATTCATTTTTTAGAGAGGTTGACACAGTAAAAGGAACTATCCTCGTAAGAATCTGTTTCATTTTTTAATGAGGTTGACATAGGAAAAGAACTTTCCTCTTGGAAGCTTGTTTCATTTTTTTTAACAAGCTTGACATAAGAAAAGGAACTATGCTCTCGACTAACTGATTCATTTTTTAATGAGGTTGACACAGTAAAAGGAACTATCCTCACCCTCACTAATTCATTTTTTAACGAGGTTGACACAGTAAAAGGAATTCTCCTCACGGGCCACTGATTCATTTTTTAACAAGGTTGAAACAGTAAAAGGAACCATCCTCGGCGACTTGTTCATGGCTTCCAACTGGAAGAAACACATGTCAATGGACACACCTTGATCATGGCTTCCAAGAGGTCTTCATCAGATGGAAGAACAATTCTCTGGAAGGAACACATGTCAAGGGACTCAAAAGGGATAAGAACATCACGTTCAAATAATCCCATAGATTTTTCCATGTCAATTACCAGATCTAAGTCAAAGGAAGACGAGCAAACAGTGAGAGGCTCGCTTACATCGGTAACTGAAAACATGGGACTAGTTGCCACATAATTAACCCGTGGCAGGGTAGATACCACTTTCGTATGAGGAACATTTAGGGATGTCGGATTATTGGTAGTCGAATCAAGACTAGGGAACGAAAGCTGGTCTACAGTCATAATATTTCCATTGTGAGGGAAAGACATCATGCGAAAGAGTGTTGATACTATAGCTTTCATTGCATAGACATAGTCTCGCCCAAAGAGTAAATTGAAATCCAAGGGGCCTCGAACTACCATAAGATAAATACATATAGTTTTACCTTCCAAAGTAATAGAAAACTTAGGAAGGATCCCTAAAGGTTCACTAATGGTTCTGTTAAAAGCTTTCATATTCTACGTAATAGGCACAAGCTGAGGGGAACCCAAAGCTTTCCAAGCAGTTGAGGATAAAATACTAACAGAAGCACCTTCATCTACATGTGTGCGGTGTATGTCCCTACCACCAGTCTTCACAATGATTTGGAAAGGGATGGAGGAAGGAATACGAGGTTCTTTCAGTCTATTCCAATCAAAGGAAAAGACCTCAGTACTAGGAGGGGGTTCTGTAGAAATAGGTGAAATGCCCCCTAGTGTAGAAGAATCTCATGTAACAAGAAGAACCTGAGTGGTATGAAGTTCACTCTCTTCAGGGAGAGTGGGATCAACTGAATGTGAAATCGAATCGACCACTTGATCAACTAATGGATCATCAACCTGAGTGATATGAGTTTCACTTTCCAATGGAAGAGTGGGATTGACTGTACTTGAAATTAGACCAATCACTCTGTCAGTTAACGGTATGTTAGGAGAAATTTTACGGTAACCAGTTGGAAATTCTTGCTGTGGAACAGTAAGATTTTCCAAAAATTTTGAGGCTTCATCCATGTGAGGGAAAATGTGAGTTTGATGACTCCCTTTACACAACTTACAAGGAAACCTAACTTTACCCTTTTTCCCAGGAACCTGACTATCACTGGTTGATGGATCAACGAAAAGTTGATGAGATTTTTCTGACCATACTTCCAAGACCTTTGGAATACCAGGACAATTGATAAGGAAGTGGTCACCCTTACAAAGCCTGCAAGGGTATTTGGGTTTACGATGCATGTTGGAGGTTTCCTCAACACTACTAACATTTACAGCCATGGTTGTTTGGCTGACTTCTTTCTTATCTTGCTTCTTCTGCTTCTTCTTCTTCCCTTTATTCTTCTTCTTAGTCACCTGGTTACTAGCATCAAGTCTTTTATCAAGGAAAGAGGAAGAAATGGAGGAAGAAATATTGGGCGAAGAAGGTAAAGGGTCAACAGAAGGTTCGTGATGTTGAGATGGTGAACTCTGTTGAGGTGAAGCATTCAGTTTAGGTGGAACAATTGGAGTATTTGGGGCCAACGAAGTTGAAAATAACCATATCGGTAAACCTATTGTAAATCCAGGTAATGACAATGTAGCCATATAAGGAGGACCAACATTTCCAAAGCAAGGAAAAGTACTAGGATTCTCGTTAAGAGGGGTTCCTTGGTTGGTAAATTCTGGAACAGTTGCCATTATATTCGACTTCAGTGAATTTTATTAACAATTCAAAACTAAAATTAACAATTCACAATTCACACCTAACAATTAAAATTCGCAATTCACACCTATGATCTCTAACAGTAAAAACAAACAAATGAACATGTGCTATCAAATCTAGGAGTCAAACCACACACAAACAGTAGATTCCCACACTAAAAACACTAGTTGGTGATGAAATCCAACATCGTAGAATTTTAATGCAGAAATGGCGGTTGGAACAGTTACCCCGATAACCTGCTTAATGAAACATATCGGTGCAAGTTCCTCCACTATACCATCTCAAGTGAAGATAACCCTCCGGAGAGTCCAAGTGAGTCTAGCCGACGTCTGTTCCAGGTACAGTGGGATCTTCCCTCCACCGTCACCTTGGGAAAGAATCCTATAGATTATGGCCACTAAGGTCACCAACAGAAACAAATATACCTGGGGGAACAATCTATGATCCAACACACACGCAAGGGCAAAGTAACAAATCTCAATCCCCTTGAAGGCTCCTTGACATAATCCAAGGTTTACCGACAAGTGACCCTAGGCTCCTTGACAATGGTCAATCCGAGGTTTACCATTGTTAATATGTGTATATATTCTATCGTTCCCAATGAGGAAGGATTGATTACCTCACTGGTTCGGATATGATCTCGTGCTTGACTCCTTTAGGAGGAGCTTCCTAGAGCATACATGCAACAATTGGAATTTTTCCTACCGCAAGATCGACTACTTTTTCTTTTTTTAGTTGCTTTGGAAAGTTAACTACAACCTATTCCAAAGCACTAATCCTAAGCTAGATTGGTGGAAAGAGCCCTAAAAATGTAAAAATTTCTAGATGAATTTTATTAAGCACTGTGTTATTTAGGTTGTTATTACTCAAAGGGTAAATGGATATGAAACCAATGGTGTTATGACCCGACCCAAAACTGAATGCAATCGAATATGATAATTTAATCAAAAGATTCAATGAATCCTAACTAAAGTAAGGAGAGAGTTTCCATTCACTTCCAACAATGCAAAAATTGATCAATAAGAGAAAATATAACAAATTTTCTAATGCACTAATTTCATCAAGAAAAACTAATGCTAATCGCTTTCATATTTTTTTATTTTTGTGTTTTTAAAACAAGCATAAAAACATGTAAATTCAAATTAAAGAAAACTAATCTAAATCTACAATTGATTTTTTCAAAATGTAAACTATGCAATTGTAATCTATGCACAATTCACATGAAAACTATGCAAATGTAATCTATGCACATTTTCACTCATATTCTGGAAATGAGAATTCTAATTATGCAAATGTGATCTATGCAAGAGAATTCTCAAACACAAGATGATTCTAATGTAATCTAAGAACCAATCAAGTGCAAGTAAAGAAAATTGGGTGAGAGTTCCAAAGATCAAAAATAAAAATACTCAAAGGCGATTAAGACTCATACAAAAGCAAAAAGATGCAAAATTGTGAAAAGACTGAGAGAAACCTCCAAGTAATTACCAAAGGAAATCAAATTAAGAATTTCTCAAAAAAGAGACTCAAAACACCCAATTAACTTAACGGAGATTGATGAGATGAAAAATTTGCCGAAAGAAACTCATAAACAAGGCTTTTTGACAGAAAAATGCAGATCTGGATAGATGCTAAGAATCCTAAATTAAATCTAAACTTAAAACTGGAAGGAGAAATCTTAAGTTTTTCAAAAATTTGACAGGGTCTGCAGGCTCCATAGAAAACAAGTGCGGTCTCGCACTGGTTACTCAAGGAAAGTGTGGAGATGCCCGCACTGTGTGTGAAGACAAAGTGCGGTCCCCAGAAAACTTCAAGAAAAACAAAAAATTTCTTAAAACTTCTGAAAGAAAAGTAAACCTAAGCTACCCAAGCGAGTATACATCAATCAAAAACCAGAAAAAATCATTTTCTCAAATCAAAACAAAGGAAAACCAAAAATCAAAAATCAGTCCCCAATGGAGTCACCAATTTGTTGGCCGGATAAATCGATCTTGTGGACAAGATCGATCTCCCTAGTATCAGAAGATAGTCTAGCAACAAAAAAAAAATTAAATCTATCTTTCTCTAGATATATAACGATTTATAAGTAAATGCTACAAAGGTGTTACGATCCTACCTCAATCCAACACTTGTTTGTAGTAGTCGTCCTTCAGTCACCCAAAAGAGTTATCTTCGAAGATCTGCAATCACAAACAAACAAATATCAAATATCACCTGCATAGCATATATTCATAAATCATATCTATTATGGTGATCAAGGAATCCATAAAATAAACAATCAAATGACAGTTTATTGAAAAAACAAACTTATTTGTATTAACTTTGAAATAGTAGAAGAACCTTACAACCTTTTCAGCCTTGATGTTGAATAGGTCCTCCTGGGGTCCGAAGCAGGAATTTCCTTTACTCCGACAAGTCTTGCACTCTTCCAATCGAGATACATACAGGTATGTAATATTTCCTCATAAAATCTCAGCTAAAGGAGTCTAAGTTCCAACAGCACTTCACCTCAAATAACACTAAAGCTTGAACTCCCTTTCAGGCTACCCAAGGCCTCTTTTTATAGTTCAAAAGAGGAGGTTTTAGTTCCAACTATGAAGGGATAGAATCCTCCTTCAAAGGGATAAGCTCCTCACATCAAGGGGTTAGCTCCTTAAGGCATGGGATACATGAACCTGAAAAGAGCGGATTTTCCCTTGCAAGATTCCTTCCAGAAGCTTCTAGAAATGACTGAAAATGAGATTTTTGAGTTTACTTGCACCCTTTTAATATTTTATAGGGGTCCGCACCCTTAACACAGAGAAAGTGTGGTCAGGTACGCAAGAGACATGACCATTAGGTGCGGGACCACAAGTAAGACAAAGAGAAAGTGAGATACCAGAGTTTTTGAATCTTTGAGAGCTTTTCTCTTATTTTTAAGGCTTGACATGAGGAACTGATGTTTTAAGACTTGCAGAGGAGGAAAGTATGAGTGATAATGAGCTCATACAGATAGCAGAATGTTAAAGTGACAATTTTTAGTGCAACAAATGGGTCGACATAAGCACATGTGGAATTAGTTAAGTCGACCTTAACCCCAAGTGGACCCACACAAAAGCCTATAAATAGAAGCAAACTCAAGCTCATTCTTACATTTTATTATGCA
Organism: Pinus albicaulis; assembly: GCA_034641835.2. Taxonomy (NCBI): domain Eukaryota; kingdom Viridiplantae; phylum Streptophyta; class Pinopsida; order Pinales; family Pinaceae; genus Pinus; species Pinus albicaulis. The sequence continues at coordinate 775,838,372 of CM076577.1, read as the reverse complement.
ATATTGTATTACAATTATTTTTCTTGGTTTTTCCATTCTGTTTTGGCTCACACAAGTTCGAAAAAAAGAGTTTGCACAGGGTCCAAAATAACAGGTCCGAAGCTCGTGAAAAAAATATGGTTTTATGTTCTAGCCGCAGGCACAGAATTGTCAAAACTAGGCTCTAGCCACATGATCAATGTGTTATGCCTACGGTTAGCATGTCATAGCCACAGGCATAGTGTGTTATGCATGCGACCCGGGTTTCATAGCCACAGGAACAAAATAGCAAGATAGAGGCTAGGGCTTTAGGGCCATATTGGGTTGACATGGGCCTTAGCCACAGGCACAATGTGTTATGTCTGCGACTATGCACCCATAGCCACATGCACAGAGTTCTATGTTTGCGGCTAAGGGTTTTCTGAGCATATATGAGCTAGATCAACTCCAGTTGCTCGCACAGTGCTTCCAAACATCATTCACTCAGTCACAAATGTGTGTGATCAGTCTTTGATAGTATCCTAGATTCAGACCTAGGATCTGACAGTTGATTTCAGTTGGCTTCAGTGATCTATTGGATCCATGTTTTAGATCTACATATCTACAAATTTGTTTAGTATATTTCCACTGCAGACCGGGCCCTCAAATATGCATCTACGATTCTCCAAAATTTCCACTCAGTGGTAGCATTTTTCAACAGTATGCTACAGGTAGTGACAGTACATTACAGTTCTCAAAATAAGGATCCTTCAGTAAAAGTATGTTTAAAGTCATATTATGCATGTGCTATTTGTTTTATTGCATTATGAAGATATGGATCAATGGATCATTGTACTATTATTTGCTGAATCATTTAATGACGATCTAAGAAGAATAATTTGCAAGGGTTTTCCCCATAGAGGGTTTTTCCCTGGTCTCGGACCAATCCGGGTGTCTATATGTGTTCATGCTTTTGTTCCTATGTTTCTTTATGTTTTTTTGCATATATGATGATGATTTTATTTTTCTTTCTACACAGTTGGATATGTTGATGGTTAATAGTGTAAATCTCAATAATGATATAATGATATGGGGTGAAATTAATGTGTTTATGAAGAAATGAAACTATCAAATCAAAGATCAATGTAGCACTATGAAAAATCAATAATTGGTTGAGTGAGGGGTAGGAAATTTGGAGTACCATTCCTAAAATATTGGGCCGAAATGGAAATAGGGTCGATAGTCAAGAGCCCCCCTAAAGTTGTAGTCCAAAAACGAGGATGGATACATTTGAAATTTAAGGAAGAGGTTGATGCTCAAAATCCCCCCCACAAGGTATGGAATATAAACTCCACACTAGTAGTCTTCAAATTATAGATGCCTCTCTTTGATTCCAAACAAGAGTGTTTGTAAATTGTCTTGATTTTGATGAGACTCTCGGGTCTTTCCTTTCACTTTTGGGACTAAGAAATTTTCAAATATATAGTAAAATCACTAGGCACATATTTGGAGGATGATTCAGCATATTTGAAAACAAGGAATATGTCTCTAGCCCGCATATTAGTCAATACTAATCTACGTGAAGGTTTGGTTGAACACATGGACATAGGACATGCGGAGGAAAGGATCTAGATCCCGAATTATGAAGACATCCTGTTCCAGTGCAGATGGTGCCATAAATACGAACACCTAGTAAAAAATGTGAGCTTTCTCTTCTAAAAAATATGAAAAAAACCCACAAAAAGGAACATGATGTCAATTCCAAGAGCAAGGTTCCAACTTAAACCATGGAGGCTTATGAGGCTCAAACATTATCAAGTAGCAGAGAACCTACAATAAAATCTCCCCAAAGGGTGAAAGAGGGCAACATAGAGGAAGCATGGACATTGGGAAGTGTAACTAGGATCAATGAAGGTACTATGCCATCTTCCCCTTCCATTATTTTCCCTGTTATAAATTAATGCATATTAAATCCTTCTATGAATGTAGATAGGTGTTCTGAGGTTTCCATGGAATCTGAAGCATCTCTCCCCCTTGTCAGCCATGCCATTTACTTCCTTCCCCTACTATGGCCTTTTTCTTGTGCCCAATCCTGAAGACTGATAACTCCTCACCTACATCATTTGCCTCTTTATCCCTCCTCAAGAAATATTATCCTAGTGGCATCTTACACAAACTTCAATCTTAGATAGTGTTTCCATAAAAGGAGGGCATCTTCTAGGATTGGGAAATATTTTCCTCTCTTCTACTGAAGGTAGAGGATGGGGTAGGAGGTCACGCCTAACTAAAGCACAAATAAATTTCATTAAGACCTCACTATTGGTTATAAACCATCTATTAAAAGGGCCTTAGTGCATTATCAACCCTAGAAGGGGTCCCAAAATGAATCTTATCTCATTCAATTTTTTTGGTTTAACATGTCCCCATAAAAAATGCACACTTAAACAATTGGTTGAATTTAGTGATCTAGACATAATATTTCTTCAAGAGACCTTAGGAGAAGGTGACCAAATTGTCAAATGTCCCTAAGCTTTTCTAGTGGGCTATAGATTCAGAACCTCATACGCTTATGGTCAATCTGAGAGGATAGTCGTTGGTTGGAAAACCAATATTATTCAAGTTTCAAATCTTTGGAGCACAGATTCAGGATTGGGAGTGGAGGCATCCTATGAGGATCTTGATGCCCCTCTTATGCTAATAAATATATATGGGACATCTCTAAATTGAAAGGATATCAAGGACATGCTCATTAAAAAATATTTTATCATATCTAACTCCTTGATAATAGGGTGTGACCTAAACTTCTCTCTTTGCTCCTCTAAATTATTGGGGTCCTAGGGAAAGGTGAGGCCCTCTTTCTAACTATTTTAGAAATATGCTAGAACAAAGTAAGATGGTGGATGTGGAACCAGTGAAACTATCTCCCACCCGAAGGAACTAAAGAACAGGGTATGACAAGGTGGCTACAAGAATCATTTGGTTTTTCTATTAGAGGTCATGATTGATAGATTCCCCTTGATTAAACAATGGATTGGTGTAGAGGTAGAATCATGAACGCTTACCTATATTTTTAATAAATTAAAAGGGTTCCTCAAAATAAAAACATCCCCTTCAAAATGAAATCCTCATGGACAAAAGAGGAGGACTTATTATCCCTTGTTAAATCTCATGGGAAATCCTTTGATCCTATCTTGGGATCCTTATTTTCTACCCAATTTAAAGAAAATTTAAAATTTGATCAAACTAAAAACAAAATAATGGGTAAATAAAAATAAAATATATGAATTTCATGAATTGGTGGAGATTTTAAAGTAGCTTTGGGACTCTGCGATACAAGAAGGGGAAGGATCATATCTCTTGACACTAGAGAGCCTCAAACTTGGAAAAAGGAAAAAATAACTTCTAACTATCAGATAGGAGGAATGAAACTTATAAAGTAGGGTCATTTGGTTGGAAAGTGATGATGAAGATACCAAGTTCTTCTAGGAATATGCAAAAGGAAGGAAAATGCGTAACACCATATGGAGTTTTTAGATCCTTCTAGCAAGGGGTCTCAAATTTTGAAGGCCTAGCTTCCATGGGGAAGAACCCATTTGAAAAAAAATTTTGAGCCTAGGAGGAAGTCGTAATTGCAAAAGTAATCGGAATTACACACCTTTTTCCTAGACTAGTTGAAGAATATGAGAATAGGGTCATCATGGAAGAAGTATCTAAGGAATAACTCAAAATTATTGCACATAACATTCAAAGAGACAAGAACCCAATTCCATATGGATTGGATATTGAATTCTTTTTGGGATTATACGACATGATTAGGAATGACTTCCTGACGGTGATTGAAGAATCTAGAAGGGAAGGGGAAATGCATCCTACCTTCAACTTGAACTTTATCACCCACATCCCTAAGGTGGACCATCTTGTAACCTTTGAATATTTTCACCCCATCTTTCTCTGCAATGTGATATACAAGGTTATATCCAAAATTATAGTTATAAAATCAAGCCTATCCTTTCTAAATCTATTTCCAGAGAGCAATTTTATTTTTTGGAGGGGAGACAAATCTATGAATAAATTAGAGTGGCCGAGGATGGATTGCATAGTATTAAAACTTAGAATTTAAAAGACATTGTCATCAAAATTGACCTATCGAAAGCCTACAATAGATTTAACTAGATCTACCTTAGGCTTCTTCTAACTCATGTGGGTTTTAGCCTATGTTTTATTGCGTGGGTTATAAGTTGTATTCAGGAAATTTATTTTGTTGTGTTGATCAATGGATTACCCTTTCCTTTCTTTGATGCTCAAAGAGGTATGTATCAGGGATTACCCCTTTTCCCTCTTCTATTCTAGCTTGTAGTAGAGAAAATACGTTGTCTCCTGGAGAAAGGTGAAAATATAGGGGAATTTTAAAATTATACTCATTATTTGGAATCAGGCTACCACACATCTCATTTTTTCAATGATTTTTTCATATTTTGTAATGGGAATCTAAGAGAGGTGAACATGTTGACATAGACTCTTTCTCTTTATGGGAAAGCCAATTTTATGGCCATAAAAAATAAAAAGTCCCTATATCCTTTCACAATCTGGATGAATGGGAGATATATCACTTTACTCAAATCCTCCCATATGAATCTAAACCATTGGATGTGGGATTAAATTATTTTGGGGTCTCACCTCAAACCTAACTGCTATAGCAAGGAAGACCGACATTGGCTTATTTCGAAGGTGGAGAAAAGAATGAAAAGTTGGTGTCTCAAGTGGCTATCAAGGCATGACTATCTAGTTCTGATTAAATTAGTATTAGAAGCCATTCTAGCGCATAGGATGTCTCTTGCATGGATTCCTGTTGAATATTGCAACAAGAAACAGTGAAAGTGGCAGTCGAAAACATCATTCCTTGATCCTAGTGAAAAATAAGCACCTACACTAGGTGGGGCCCACACAAGCTATTTTTAGGTGTATGTCTATTTTTAGAATGGTGAGCATATTCTAAAATTAGCAGGATGTTGATTCTAGATGGTTGAGAAAATTCTATCTTTAGATGAGTTTCTATTTTTAGAAGATAGGTGAAGTCTATTTATAGATCGTAAATCTATAAATAGAATGCATGTCGATTATTATTAACCCTTAATAATAATCAAACAATAAATAGTAACTTATTCTCTTGGAGCACTTTATTTCAGTGAACAGATGTGGCACATCAATGGGCTGAAGGAATTACGCAATTCCTAGGGTGTTTGGTGACTCATGCATGGAGAACTTAGTTATAACTGACAGTGGAAAGTTGTAACAGAGTTGGAAGAGTAGTTATGTGAGTTGTTATTTAGTTTAACTCAGTTCAGTGAGTTAAACTCAGTTGTGCTAGTTGTAACTGAACATACACTATTGAAAGATGAGTGAATTAATTATTTAATTAATTCACAAGTAGTGTCTTACTTGCAACTGAAAAAATACAACAGTTAACTACTTGCATGGCAGATCTAGTAGAGACCGAGTGGAGAGATAGGTGAAAGGGTGAGATGGACTATCTGTTGTGACTATAGTGGAGCATTCAATGCATCCACATACACATTGGAGATTCCTATGAGTATTGAGTAGTCAAGGCAAGGTAAGGTCGAATTCATTCAGGGTTCTTCTTCAGCAGAGATTGCATAGTGGAGGCAGGTTGTCAGGAGGCAAGAAATTGGTGAATGGAGGTGAAAATTTTTGCAAGACAGTGTGAGACGATTGTATATTGTACTAAGAGCTCTATGAGTTGAGCTTTGTATGAGATATATGAGATTGTTTCATGATTCATCATTATACATAATATATGATAGTTGGGGTTTTTAGCTTTAAGCTTTCCCGATAAAACATTTTGTTATGTGTGATTGATTTTTCTTCATGTGTTTGCAATTGGCGATTTAATTTCCGCAAAGAATTAAGTAGAAGAATTTTGTATTTAACGTAAGGATTAAATTGTTAGATCAAGATAATCCATTAATATACATGCATATTGTATATAATTTCTACATGGTATCAGAGCTGAAGAGATTGCAATAGTGAAGCAATGCTGAGTTTTTGTTGGTGGAAACAATTCGAAATTGTTGCGAGAATTTCTTGGTGCGACAATTGAGTATACATTGAAATGGCTTTCAATGGGTTGTGTTGGAGTATGCACTCGAGAGCAGCTCTAACTACATATCCTAGAAGGATAGGATGGAGATGGTGCTTGAAGATACTGGTCTGAAGGAGTTCATCGATATCGATGCTCCTAAGCCCACTTCAGCGGATGCTGCAATACTTGACACATGGCAAAAGAAAGTAGCAACAACAAGGAGGATTCTGTTGGAAGGTGTGAAATACCATATTTTCTAAAGCCTTCATGGGAAATCCACTATTTATGCTACATGGAAGGCTTTGACATATATTTTCCAAAGAAGCAGCGACCATAGGAAATTGGTGTTGAAGGATAAACTTAGAAAAATCAAGATGGAGAAGAATGACACTATTTTGGTATACTTGAAAAAAATTTCCAATGCATGGATGAGAATGGGAGTGTAGGATTCAGTGTTACAGATGATGAATTGGTGAGCTTAGCTCTCCTTGGGCTTCCGAAGATTTGGCACAATTATGAAGACTCTGTCAATGGACGAAAAAAATTGCCGGATTGGGAGTGACTTTGGTCGGATCTAGTGCAGGGGGAGATAAGGCGGAACACTAGGGATGACTCTTCATCAAAGCATGATAATGAAGAGGAATGTGCTTTGGCTGCCAAGGTGAAGAAGAAGAAGGGCAACAAATTCCATTATAGATCTGAGGTCGGTGAAGATGGAAAGGAGCACAACATGTACAAAGTGAAGTGTTTTCACTGTCACGAGTTTGGACATATTGCCACAAATTGTCCACATAAGAAGAAGAACAAGATGGCTACTAGAGCTGCAGCTGGTGAGGCTCTTACCTCGTAATTTGAACTTGACTTCTCATTGATCGCATGCATGGTGTCTAGGGCATTGGGATTAGGGTGGTACTTTGATAGTGGTGCTTCCTTTCACATGACGGGAGATGAGAAAATTTTTAGTGACTTGGTGGAGAAATATCTCCAGATGCATGTCGATTCGGGTGACGATGGATGATAAAGTGTGACCAGCATTGGTACCATTACCTTTTAGAGGGCATCAGGTAAACTCTTTCATTTAAAATATGTTGTGCATGTTCCAAGTTTAAAGAAGAATTTAATCTCAGTCGCAATGTTAGAGGATAGAGGCTATGATGTTGTCTTTAGTGAAGGAAAATTGTTCCTTAGACTCAAAGCCATGGGACAAGCCAAGAATATTGTGATTAGTGTGAAGAGTCTCTATAGAATTGATGTAGATGTGATTTTTACAGAGCTTCCTACTATTGGGAAGTGTGAGAAAGCCATGCAATTGACCCTTTAGAGGGAGTTGGATTTGCATGCAGGTAAGAGTGAACCTCAAGATGTGAAGTAGCCACCAGATGAGGATCATGGAGTGGGAGAAACCACTCATGCAGAGAAATTTCGAGCCAAATGGGTAGAGGGAGTGCATGTAGCTATACCACCAGGTGAGAGGTGGGGTGACATGCATGAATAATCCCAAGAAGAAATTTTGGGCAGGATTCATTGAGATGGTGTGGATCTCATGAATTAAACCTGGCTACGAGGCACCCATAGAGCAACAGTAGCATGATTAGTTGCATTGATGCAGTCAGATCAAAGTGACAGTGTTGGATACTGGAGCACGGGTCAGAGTTGACAGCAAGTGCAAAGTGCATGGGTACAGAGTTCAACATCCCAGTTGTTCCTGAAGACATGTGCAGTAGCTAAGCATAGGTTAGAAGACTTTGATGGTACATGCATTACACTGATTCAGTTTTTTGGAGGCTATTCAGTTTCAGAAGTTTTTCATACAAGAGTTGCAAGGCGGATGCATGGAGTTTCAAGGCGCATGCAAAGACGATCCTTTCTTTTTGAGAGGGAGTGTTGAAGATTGCAACAAGAAATAGTGAAATTGGCATCCAGAAACACCATTCCTTGATCCTAGTGAAAAATAAGCACCTACACTAGGTGGGGCCCACACAGGCTATTTTTAGGTGTATGTCTATTTTTAGAATGGTGAGCATATCTAAAATTAGCAGGATTATGATTCTAGATGGTTGAGAAAATTATATCTTTAGATTAGTTTCTATTTTTAGAAGATAGGTGAAGTCTATTTATAGATCGCAAATCTATAAATAGAATGCATGTCGACTATTATTAGCCCTTAATAATAATCAAACAATAAATAGTAACTTATTCTCTTGGAGCAATTTATTTCAGTGAACAGATGTGGCACATCAGTGGGCTGAAGGAATTACACAATTCCTAGCGTGGCTGGTGACTCATGCATGGATAACTTCATTATATTTGACAGTGGAAAGTTGTAATAGAGTTGGAAGAGTAGTTATGTGAGTTGTTATTTAGTTTAACTCAGTTCAACGAGTTAAAATCAGTTGTGCTTGTTGTAACTAAACATACACTAGTGAAAGATGAGTGAATTAATTAGTTAATTAATTCACAAGCAGTGTCTTAGTTGCAGCTAAACAAATACATCAGTTAACTACTTGCATGTCAGATCCAGTGGAGACCTAGTGGAGAGATAGGTGAAAGGGTTGGATGGACTATTTGTCGTGACTATATTGGAGCATTCAATGCATCCACACACACATTGGATATGCCTATGATTATTGTGTAGTCAAGGCAAGGTAAGGTCAAATTCATTCAGGGTTCTTCTTCAGCAGGGATTGTGCTGTGGAGGCAAGCTGTCAGGAGGCAAGAAATTGGTGCATGGAGGTGCAAATTTCTGCAAGACAGTGTGAGACGATTTTATATTGTACTGATAGCTCTATGAACTGAGCTTTGTATGAGATATATGATATTGTTTCATGATCCATTGATATACATAATATATGATAGTTGGGGTTTTTAGCTTTTAGCTTTCCCGGTAAAACATCTTGTTATGTGTGATTGATTTTTATTCATGTGTTTGCAACTGGAAATTTAATTTCTGCAAAGAATTAAGTAGAAGGATTATGTATTTAACATAAGGATTAAACTGTTAGATCAAGAGAATCCAGTAATATACATGCATATTGTATATAATTTCTACAATTCCTAAGTTCAACCTAGAAAAATTAGAAAAATATGCTCAAACTTTCTTTGGGATGGGATGCAGGAACATGGGGTGCTCCCTTGGATTAAATGAGATAAAATAGTTACGCCAAAGCTCTTAGGTGGATATGGATTGAAGAATATTTTCTTATTCTCAAAAGCATTGGAAACCAAGTTTGGATGGAGGCTTCTCTTTATGAAAATCATATGGACCTCGATTTTCACTCAAAAATGAATTTATTTGAACTTGCTAGAAGACTGGATAAGAAGGGTGGACAAACTGCAAACCAACATTTCAGTAATATGGAGGGTTGTCCTAAACTCTTTTGATCTCATTGGAAATGGGATGACATGGATGACTAGCAGAGGTGACAAAGAGACTAGGCTACGATCCTTGGCCTGGAAACGAGCAAGGGAATTTACTGCCCCTCTCACTTATAGAACATCTAAGATATAGAGGGTTCTCTAAGCTTGCTCATATTTTTATCCCTACAAACTCATCGATTTGGAGGAAAGGATGTCTCTCTTCTGAAGAACTGGAATTAGAGGAGTACAAAACAATATGGAGTGGCTACTTGAAGGCTCTAATTGACAGTAATTTAGACTATCAAAAAGAGAAGATGAACTGGTATGGAGTATTTCCCCTAGAAGCATCTACATCCCCAAGCTGGCATATATCTCTCTAATGGCTACCAGAGTTTTAGCATACATGAAATGATGGCATAAAGAATTTTTGAAATCTAAGTTTCTTGCAAAATAAAATTTATCATGTGGCACTTGATGGAAAAAATGGTCCCCACTTGGGATATTCTGCAAATAAGATATATGATTAGGTAGAAATAGTCCTCCTTGTGCAAGAAAAATGATGAAATGGAAAAAAATGTTGTTATGGCATTCCCATTCTATCAACATGCATGGAAAGTGTGAAAAAAATCTTTGGGACACACAGTTGCATGGGAAGGGGAGGATTTGGAAGAGATTTGGCTGGCATGGCTCAAAAATTTGAGGTGTCATGCTTACAAATATCTCCCCCTAATCATATGCTGGGAGTTATGGTTGGCCAGGAAAAAATCTAGTTTTCATTACCACCCTTCGGTCCCTAAGCACATATTCACAAAACTGTTCGCAATTTTAACCATTTCCCATAGGAAAAAGGAATTGAACCCCCCCTCCCCCAGAGCAGTTATTTCAGTTTTTATCGAACAATCTAGGTCGTGGACCTACTTTGATGGAGCTTCAAGTAATTATGGGTAGCATAGTCGAGGAGAATTTTTCCTCTTTCTCTCAGAATCTCACTCCTTTCAGGTAAAATTTGGTTTGGGTCATGGGACTAACAACCACGTTGAAATTTTGGCTTGCAAAAACATGTTGCTCTTTGCTTTATAAAATGGATGCATTGATATTCATGTTTATGGGGACTCAATGCTCATAATCAATTGGCTCAATGAAACAATATCTTAGTCATTCTTATTATGGAGGAAACTTTGAAATTCATGGACTCTTTCAACCTTTTCTTATGTTCTCATGTTTACAAGGAACAAAATAGGGAAGCAGGCTACCTCTCGAAAGATGGTCCGTTGAAAATGGCAACATGAAGAGGCTTCTAATTTAATTTTCCCTTAATTAAATTAGAAGGAAATTGTAATTCCACATCACATGACAACTTGTAAGAGTCAACTAAGTTAGGAATACTTAGTTGGTTCAGTTAATTTGAGTTGAGGGTCAAATTGGAGGAATGTAGAGCGTATCCCACATTATAGGAGCCTTAGTTGAGTTTATTTTGAGTTGTAACTAATTAACTCAATTTATTTGAATTAAAAACATGTTAACAAGTTTTAAACGATGGAGGAACTAGTGAGAGGTCAAGTGAATTAGGTTATATTTAATTCACATGTAGTGATCAATCAAATAACTGATAATTCACTAAAAAATAACTCATGCATGTCAGTTTTGAGAAAGACCTAGTTGAGTTTGCAGTTAAAGGGAAGCGTACTATTAGATGTATAATCATACAATTGTACATGTGGTGCATGGAGTCAGAGGAAGAGCCTTGATGTATTGCATAATCATTATTCAGGAATTTCCTTGTTAATAGGGGCCTAGTTCCCTAGGAAAATACACAAGGAAATAGGGATCCCTGAGGCCAAGAATTTGGTTAAGTATTGAGCCAAGCTTTCCTAGGGATCATTGAGACAGAAAAAGATATTGCAAAGAGATCTCAAGCCCAACAGAAGCATTATGTTATTCTCATATTTTCTAACTTATGCAATATACAGATAGTGGGGTTTTTATTAAGGCTTTCCCCAGATAAATATTTGTGTTGTGTGATTGAAACTCTTTCTCTTTCTTGTTAATGTGACTGTGCGATCGTAATTGGTTTCCACAATTTGTAGAGTATATTCAAGTATTTTGTTTTAGCAGATTACAAATATCAGTTTGAATCTACGTGGGTTTTCTACATAGTATTAGAGTAGGAATCACTATAGAAGAGAAGAATACAAGTTTTTTTTGAGAAAGTGAATTGAATTTGCAGATCTACTCTTCGGGACTAGCAACAAGATCAAGATGTCATTCTGTGGATTGAGACTTGAATATTCCCTTGAGGGTAGTTTGAATTACATAGATTGGAAGGATAGGATGGTAGCAGTGTTGGAAGACAATGAGCTAAAGGAGCTCATAGACAGTGACATTCCTAACCCTGCGACAACAAATGATCAAAAATATGGAAGCATGGAAGAAGAAAGTATAAAAGGCAAGAAAGTTTCTATTAGAAGGAGTTTGAGATCATATTGTCTCGAACCTCCATGGAAAGGAAACTCCATATGCTATGTGGAAGGCCTTAAAATATTTTTTCAGAACAAAAGTGACCACAGGAAGCTGGCCCTGAAGGAAAAGCTCAGAAAAATCAAGATAGAGATAGGTGACTCAATACCAAAATACTTGACGAAGTTCACTCAATGTCGATATGAGCTTGGAAGTGTTGGTGTTACAATTGTCGAGGATGATATCATGAGCCTAGCACTTCTAGGAAATACAAGATTTGGCACATCTATTAGGATTCAGTGAATGGGAGGGAGAAGCTACCATAGTGGGAGAAATTGTGGCCCTACTTGGTATAAGAAGATATTTAATGGAATACCAGAGATGGATCCTCATCAAATATTGATGATGAGGAGAACCGTGCCTTCGTTAGAAAACCAAAGAAAGGGAAAGGGAAGGCATCCCATTCCAAATAATATTCCAGTCGGGAAGGAAGGAATAAGGACTTGTCGAAGGTTAAGTTTGTTGACTATCATGAACTAGGACACTATGCCACAAAGTGTCTACACAAGACATTCAGCAAGAATCTGTCAAGAGGAGCGACAAGTGAAGCTCTTGCTTCACAATTCGAGTTGGAATTCACTCTCATCACATGCATGGTGTCATTAGCGATGGGTTATGTATGGTAGATAGATAATATAGCTTCATTCCATATGCCCAGCAACAAAGAACTCTTTAGCAACTTGGAGGAGAAGGATCTCCATATGCACATTGAGATGGGAGATGAAGGGAGGTATAATGCGACTAGCATAGGTATTGTTACCTTTGATAGGGATTATGGTACTCCTATCACATTAAAATATGTCATATATGTTCCTGGTTAAGGAATAATTTAGTTTTAGTTTCTGTTTGCTTAAGGGGTCCTGACCCAGGTTCATAGTTTATCACGCAACCAACAAACCCTCCAACTATTGGTCCCTTCGAATATGACATGCTTGCGTAGATCAAAGTCTCACCTGAAGCAGTATGGGGGGGGTGTTGGAACCAGGTTTCTGCACCCTGAGGAAGAAAATAATGAGGTGGCCCTGAGAAGATCAATTGCAAACATATATCAATAATAAATAGTTGTGTGCAATACTTAATAGATTATAGACAAAATCACATATCCATTTAGCACAGATATAGCATAACAGGACCAGATCCAGATATTAAAAATGCATAATCACTTAAGCATATTTATCAACCATAAATATGCATAAATAACCATAACATATGTCCTTGTGCATATATAAATAAGCAACACAGAAGAAATTTGATCTTAAACAGAACATATAACTTAGATCAATACACAATGTTTCACCAAAAGCATTCCTTGTATTAATTCAGATCCTTTCAGTGCATCAGACTTCACCCTCAGCACTTTACCCTTCCACACACATAGCCACTAGAGTCCTCACACAACCAGGACTAAGTATCTGCACACATAGCAAACATGAGCCTTTCTACCCACCATAGACAAACCCTTACAAAAGTATTACAGATGCATAAACATTGAGATCATCATAATAGTCTATTTAACTTAAGTTACTTCCTTAGACTTGATCTATCTATTTATATTTATCTAGCGCTTAGATACTATGGTCTCAAACCATGATTTGAGGCCCATACTTTACCCTTAAACCCATTTACATCAAAATAGGGATTTTGACCCACCCCAAAGCCCCTTGACTCATTCGCGCATATATGAAAATTGTACAAAAAGATACCAAAAAGTGTAGCCCAGGGGACCCCACTCCAACATGCCCCCAACACAAACATGTGACTCGTCCCTAGTCACTGAGGCTTCTGCTCCTTAAGCTTGGCTTGGAGCGCGCTAACAGAATATTTCAAAGGGACCACCATTTCCAAAATTTACGCCGCAACTCCCTGTTCTTGCAGAACTAACTTCTATGTGGTGGGCCCTTCAGTGGCCATCTCTACACTGCGCTATGTCTACTGAATTGCCTTCAAGGTAGTGTCCAGAGTTTGTGAAAGTTGGAGAGCCTCCTTAGCCCATGGTTTCATACGTGCCTCCAACAACTGTTCTTTATGGCACGGGTCTTCAATCTTTGTCTGGATTATCTGACCCTCCTGCAAATGGGCGAGGCAGTGTGGAAGAATAAGGGTTGGTGCCACTATCCAGATCTCAACAAATTGTTGTCCTTTCTGATGTTGCTCATTGTGCAACTGTTGTACTATAAGATCATTCTGTATGGAAGTCCATACGCCCATAGCCTCATCCAACAGGTTGTCACACTGGATGACTATAACAACAATATTATCTTTGGATTGTTTGACTTCGACTGCCCTTTTTGCACGGACTTCAGGGGGAGTCTCAGGCTACAACTTCATTAGTAGATCTGTGATTTGATGTTCAAATTATGCATAGAAAATATGCACTTTAGCGCGCGATGCTTTTAAGGCGAAAACTAGTCCTTCCAAATTTTCTTCTGGAGAAGTTGTGGCTAGGACACGGCTAGGATAGCTAGAACATCACTGCAGACTCGATGAATTTTGGCTTCTAGTGTAACGTACTGGGATTCAACTGCGTGGCATGTGATTTATACTACTTGTTGTCTCTTTTGTGCATCGTCGGCCCGTTTCTTGGATTCTTCAGTAGTTGTGTGAGAAACAACCTCGTGAAATTGAAGTTCATCGGCGATCATGGTATTCATGAAGTGCATCTTTCTTGCAGGAAAAACAGACAAATTAATTTTAATATCACCTACTCCGCAGAATTGAGCGCACTAGATGGCGTCCACATGGATGGCTAGCGGGGGGATTTGCACGAGATGGGAAACCTTGGTGGCTGGTAGTGCTATATCTAATGGCTGCATGTTGGTTACTTACGCACTAGTTTGGTTCACCTTAGAAATGCTCGCTTGTATTAGGCTCGCTTGTAATTTAAGTTCTTGGATCACCACCTAAACAAATTTTAGCACAGTCTTATACTGCACCTCCATATCAGTCTAGCAATCCTCTATCGCAAACGTGAATACATTTTCAATTTCATTCAAATCATCCTCTGTCAGCATCAAGACCTCATGTCCATTATATTTAGACCCCTTCCTTTGCTTTCGTAAGCCACTAGTGACTTGAGAGTCACGCTTTGTTCCCTTAGATGTCTACGCTTCTACCTCCTCCACTATATCTTTCAGCGCAAAACCATTATTCTCCAGTTCAGTGTATTTTTCTAGGACAATAATCTCGCCATTTGTGGCCATTGTCACGATTATTTCTCTTGAGGTTTCTCAGCCACCTTTTATGTAATTTTCTCTGGCTATATGCCAGTGCGCGACTTTGTCAACATTTTGGTGATAGAGGTGGACGCACTAGCATCCAAAAATGTTGGTGGCAATTCTGCAGTAATTCTGATCAAATCATCCTCTGTTACTAAGTATGGTAACTCATACCAAACTCCCTTCACAATGCCTTTCACGCGGATTTTCATATTGTGGAACGACGCCTTGAAGTTGGATATCATTTTGTATTCCTCATAGAGTGTTTGAGACAACCTCGACTTAGACTGCACGACCTGATATAGCGAAGCATCATAAAGGACACAAAAAATATTATTTTCCTTAGCGCGGGGGGGGTATGAAGAATTCCACAATGTCACGTACCGCGTGGCCTCACACATTTGGGGCTTGATCTCAAGAAAATTGGTTTCCTCAGGGGTGTTCCATCCAATCAATGAAATTAATAGCAGTTGCCAAGCACAG
The DNA here is from genome assembly GCA_034641835.2 of Pinus albicaulis. NCBI lineage: Eukaryota > Viridiplantae > Streptophyta > Pinopsida > Pinales > Pinaceae > Pinus > Pinus albicaulis. The sequence continues at coordinate 775,822,742 of CM076577.1, read as the reverse complement.
TGAAATTTATTGCCTTCTTCTTGTGCTTTGCGCACATTTTGTAAGAACTCATAATGAGACCAGTTATAAATTATGCCTTTCTCGCACTGTCCTGCGAGAGCAATCGCATGCACAGGCACCTCCTTCAGTCTAAATTTGTGCATCATCTTGCAGGCCAAGATGAGAGTGTCAAAATTAACATCTGGGTCATTTACCTCACTAAACACAAAGCCTCGGCTCTTCCGCTAGACTTGATACTTCTTCTTCATCTGGTCTCCAATGGATTTTTCTTATGCTTTTCCTCCAAAATCTACATTTGGATCTACGCCTTTAGAGGGTAAACCAGTGATCCTATGGATAAATGAAACATCTATTCGAATACACTCTCCCAACCATAGTCCATCATCATTCACAAGTGCAAGAAATTTTCAAATGCAGATGTCGTTTATTCGATTGCGCCCAAAGTGAGGGATTTGCAATAGATTTAACAGGCCTACTTTTTTCAAACTCAACACCCATCTCTTTGGCTCTAGGCGCACTATTCCCCCTTCATACTGAACCTTTGTCAAGGTACAACTACGACGTGATTTCAGGAAATTTGTCTACATTCGTAATGTTGTAATCCTCCATTTGGAGTTGTGGCACTTTGGCAAACATGTCCCCTTCTATCAAGACATTTTCTAGGATCAATGACATTTGGATTCTCGCATGCACTTTGTTAATATTTTTGGGTATTCTGACCGTCGGCTTGTGCGATGCGACACACAGGTCAGAAACTGAAAGAATGGATCCACTTCGACCACATCCTCCTCTTCCTCCATAATCACTTCTGGGAGCTCTTCCATTGGCCTTTTCTAACGCTCAGCCACAATGGAGCGCAACTTTAGTGTTTTCTCCCTCGGGGATTTTCTTGTTCCAGATGACTTCCCCTTCTTAGACTTCATGGCTGCAGGTGTGTCAACGATAGGGACCTTGGGTGTAGTAGGGCCATCTCCAGGTCACGTGGCCATCATACTTCCTGGAATTACGTAACCCAACCCTACGTGGCAAAGATCTTCTTCTAATCCCGGATGCAAACTAGACATATACAAAATGTATGCAGTGGAAATAAGAGATCTCAAAGAAAATAATTCACTCAGAAAGAAAAGGGAAGTATTGCAATCCCATAGGGCATATTTATACTTGTGGTGCGTCTTCAACAATTCCTTTTGCATTAATGTGTCTCCATAAATGATAAAATGATCCTAAATATGGAAAAATACCTTCATTAAATGCACCATATACACTCCCATAAATGGTAATAAAGCTGTATTTTCCAGATTTATTGTTCCAATGGCTAGTTTTTGACACTTTTACGACCTATTCATCCTCCTTGCACAGTTTTCCCACGCGCATCGCACCCTTCTGCTCATCTTCCATCCCATCTGTGCAGGTCTAATACTCCAGTCATATATTCATTTGGTAGGCATAGGGTAATCCCTGTACGACTTCGGACGACTCCCATTGACATACCCAGGAATGTATTCTCCACTCAAGTGGCCAAGTGCACTGCACCGCCTTCAGTCATTTCCTTAACAACATAATGCCCTAACCAATGCATGTTTAACTTCCCTCGGTGGTGTGCAAAATTGTTGTCATACAACATGACCAAATCATCTTCCTTGAACACATTTTTTCTGATGTGCCTATCATGCCATGCTTTTTAAAGCACTTTCTGAACTTGCTGGTGATAATTTGCAATAAAGTGATCTTCCATAGCATCTTATTTGGCCATATTTGTAAATTTTGCAATGCATATACTAGGGACAATGAATTCCATTGACAACACAGCTTCTTGCCCATATACCATCTTGAAAGGTGTCCTTCCAGTCAACTTCTTGCAGGTGGTTCTATATACCCAGAGAAATGCTGGTACGTTCTCATCCCAATAATTTTGGTTAGCATTTCACACCTTGGTCAACGCAGTTTCCAATATCTTATTGAATGCTTCAATCGTGGCATTTTCCTGGGGATGATAGGGAGAGCTCTTCTGACGATGCATCTTGAATTCTTCTTTCAATGCTTCAATGGTTTCATTCACAAAATGTGCACCCTGATCACTTATCAGAATATTAGGACACCCACACTGAGTCATAGTATTCCCAACTATGAATTGCACAGTTATATCTACAGTACAATCCTTTACAGGTTTAGCTTCAACCCACTTTGTTACAAAAATTTTCATGGTGATAATGTAACACGCACCACTCTTCTTTCCTGAAGGATTGATATTTCTAACGATGTATATAGACCATTTTTTAAATGCTTGCAAATTCATCTTTCGATCCAAGGGAATCTCATCTCTGCACAGGGGCTTTCCCATCCTCTGGCATCCATCACATGTGCGACAATGCGCATAGATGTCATTGTGCAGTGTGGACCACCATAACCCAGCTTGCAAAATCTTCTAAGTGGTTGCCTTACTTGCATAATGACCACCAACAACCCCTCCATGATCTTCATCGAGGATCGTGTGTCTTTCATACTCCAGGAAATATCTTCGCAGAACCTCATCTGCATCCATTTTGTACAAATTTCCAACAATAATGGTGAAGTCTACTATGCACCATGAGCTATTTCTTTTGTTGAAATTTATATTCTCTAGGAACGTGTCCAGTAGTCAGAAATCCATCTTCCAAATTTGTAGGTTCTTCCCAGTCTTAATGCATGACAGATGGTCTTGCCCGAAATTCAATCTTCCTGGTTTTACCATAATCTCAAAGTCATATTCCTGGAATAACAACAACCCCTTGTAGATCTTCCCCCACAACACAAGCTTATTGACTAGGTACTTAAAAGTAGAATGATCAGTAAACATATTAAAATGGCCTCCTAATAGATAGCGGCAGAATTTCTGCAGCGCGTATACCATTGTTATTCCTTTGCTTTCCGTGGTTGAGTAATTATGTTCTGTGTTTGAGATTTTTCTGCTTGCATGGGAAATAGGGTGATCAATCTCTGCCGCTCCTGGCTGCGCTAAAATAGCTCCGAGTGTAATATAGGAGGCATAAACATGCACATGAAACACCTTTGACCTGTCTAGGAAGATCAGTATGGGCTTAATGACCATATTCTCCTTCAGTAACTCAAAACTCTTCTGAAAATCCTCATCCCAGCAGAACGTCACATCCTTCTTGAGCATCTTTTCCATGGACACATTTATCAGCGCATAGCTCTAAATAAACTTCCTATAATGCCCAATATGCCCCAATATTGATCGCAATTGCTTAACATTCTCAGGTATCTCTAGATTAACTATGAATGTGATCTTTTTAGGATCTACCATCAACCCTTGCTGGCAGACAACATGTCCCAACAGTATCCCAAATGGTACACAAAATATACACTTCTTCAAATTCAAGGAAATATGGTACTTCCTACAGGTATCCAACATTAAGCACATATTTGAAACATGCTTCTTGAACAACCCAAATACAGTCCAATCATAAAAGTATACCTCCAGGAACTTGTGGATAAATTCTTTGAAAGCATCTACTACTACGCACGAGAAAATAGCATTCTTCAATCCAAACGGCATGACTGTATATTGGAAATATCCCCATTCAATAGCAAAGGTGGTCTTACTCTGGTCTTCTGGCGCAATCTGGATCTGATGATACCCTGAAAACCCATTTGTGAAGGAATATGCTTCTTGGCCTCCAACATTATCCAAGATTTCATCAAAGAATGGGGTTGGGAATGGATCATGCTACACAGATCTTGATTTATCCCTTTGTATTCTTATCTTGCATAATCATTGGACTTACCCAGTTAGACTCTTCTACAAGTTCAATGATGTTGGCAACAACCATTTTGTCCAACTCTTCTTTCACCTTCTACTTATATCTTGGTTTCATCATGTATGGGCACTGTTTCACTGGGTGCACATAAGGTTTCAACGTGATCTTCATAACTTCCAGTTCCCCAATTATTCCTTTTGAGCTCTGAAAACTTTGTAGGAAACAAATCTTGATATTTTGTCAGCAACTCAACAACTTTTCCTATTGTATCAACATCCTAGTAGTCTCAAATATTTGCCAACTTAGGTAGATCCAATATTCACCTGCCTGATCTTTAAGGGCTTTGTCACATCTAGCGAGGTGATCAAGGGCCCAACCACTACGCATTGTCCCTTAGATTCAGGAATCATGATATTCCTTGGATTCTCTTCACTCTCTTCAACTATCAGGTTCTTGCAATTCACAATAGCTTTCATGTATGCATTCCATGCTGGTGGATCGCACCCGATTGTAGAATTTGATGTATCAAAGATGACTTCTTGAATATTATGCAACGCTTGGGAAATCTTATCAAATCCACTCTCAAAGTTGAATGCTAGGATAAAGCTCTCTGCCAGCGCAGACCATTCACTAGTACCTCGATGAAACTCTATCTCCAAATACCATTCAGTAGGTACCTTCCCCAATGTGTGAATAAACATGTGGACCCATTCAGGTCTTAGTTTCACGCCCCATACATGATTCCATCTCACCAAATGTCAAATATGACTTCTTGAATATTATGCAACACTTGGGCAATCTTATCAAATCCACTCTCAAAGTTGAATGCTAGGATAAAGCTCTCTGTTAGCGCAGACCATTCACTAGTACCTTGACGCAGCTCTATCTCCAAATACCATTCAGTAGGTACCTTCCCCAATGTGTGAATAAACATGTGGACCCATTCAGGTCTTAGTTTCACGCGCCATACATGATTCCATCTCACCAAATGTTTGTGCAAATCATCTTTTCCAGACTAGACCTCTTCCCTTCTGATGATTGGACATTCAAACCGTGATTCATCATGCATGCACATTCCTCCCAGTTTCCCATGTTTTCCTTATGAGTTTCCCACCTTCTTGCAAGAGTTGCGCGCAAGCCGAGGTTAAAAGCGTGGAATCTCTGTCCTTCCGGCACAATCCTTTCAAGTTCCCCTATAAACATGTTGATATCAGTTAATCCATCATTGTGCAACAATTCACATACCTCATATGTTATACGTCACAGATATCGGGTTACACGATTACAGCACAACACAGATACCTCATGCAACTGGTTCTTCTAGTTTTTTAATTCCTCATCAAAGTCTAAAAAACAAGAGCTATCCTTCTCCCAATTAAGATTTCCAGCTACTATTGGGCTAATCCAATATTCCTAGCGCAAGGTCAGCTTATATATTTGATCATTATCATCATCAGCATGCACAGGCTTCGTTTATCTTTTTCCTTCTGTAGGGTCTAAAGGAATGATGACCCTGACTCCATTGCTTTCAAATTCCATTCTCATTTTCTTCAAATTTATATCACCAACCATGTCAATATCCCAGTCTAATCTTAGTAGTGCAGGATAAGGATCAGTATCATCTACAATTTGTATGACTTCAAAGTCTGCCATCACCTTAACACCCTCAATACTGACTACAACTTGTGGCAGCCTCCCTAAGAAAATGATCTTATGCTAATTTTCCAAGTGCATTTGAATGTTAGACCACTCCAAATTGGGTTATCCCATGCGCTTCCATGTTTTCTTTGGTAGAACATTAGCATCCAATCCCAGATCTGGAATAACCTGGCCCATCTCATAAGCACCAATATGTGCAGTCATACACATCTCCCTACTCGTTCTCTTCTTATTATTGTATATTTTTTTTATCAATTCTCTGCTCTACCATCGGTTGTTCCTTCTCTGCGCAATTATCTATCAGATCTTGAAGATTATATACTGCCTTTTTATTGCACAATAACTTTATACATGCTTGTAGAAATGGTTTGATCTCTTATCTCCTCCCAATTCCTTTATTGGTCTTCCTAATGTTGATGTGCTACCTTCTGCAAATTCTTTCTGCGCTTCAACAAAATTTTCATTTGTGCACTGAAGATCAAATCCTTATTTGCTTTCAGGTGCTTTACGGATGCATACATCAATGGCCGGTTGCTTTCCCTTATCTTCATTAGTGGCTACATCACTCCTAGTAACCACCTTCACAATGAGATCTTCTTTACTAGTTTCTACTCTAACCATCTGAATATTTTGTGTTGGAGTCTGTGTCTTCTTCTCATGCATGTTAGCAATCAATACAGGGCAATCTTAAATCACATGATCAAATTTTATACAATACCTGCATGATTGTCGCACTGGATTAGGACATTCACACGCATAGTGACCAACATCTACACAGCGATAACAAAAAACTTGTCCTCTTCCTCGAATAGCTGATCCACCTCCTCGTCCTCTTCCTCTGCCTTGAAATCCACCACACCTAGAGGGGGATGCTAGTGAGGTAGGCTCGGGCTGCATCCTATATATTTCAGCTTTATCTAACATCATATCATAAGTGCAACAATGATGCTCATCATGTCCTAATGACGAACATAATCTGCAAAACAACTACTTCATCTCAAGTTGATACTTTTCGATTCGTGGGCAAGAATCTGTGTCATGTAATCCAATGATTTGATAGAGTTTGCACCATACAGGACTCTTCAATGGAATAGGACCTCTAGCGTTCAGATAATTTTTTAAGACAAGACATTGATATTTATGGTGCCCAACAACCTTACATTTTATGCACCAGACCTATGCGCAGACCTCCTTGCCCTTGTCATTGTGCATTCTTTGAATCTCTAAATGCATGGTTTCCAACTGATTCTAAATTTTTTGGGTCCCCAACACAACAGGTGTTTGAGTAGCCTCTAGTTTCATTGCAACCTCCACAACCTCATCCTGTGTGGCAATATTTTGTTGACCTAAGGGCTGGTGCAGATGCGAAAGCAACATAGAAATGAACCATTCCTTATGTTGAATATCATCAATGACAAATCCACCATCTCTGATAGTGTGCCTCAGCCTCTGGTCTGCCTCCCATACAGATTCATTAACCTCCTGATGAATCTCTTTCATTTCTATCACCAGTTGCATGTATGTCTTAGGCTTATTAAACTGCTCTTTTAAGGCATATTTTATTTGGTTCAAGGTGGCATTAGAGTTTTCTTGAACATATCAAATGTACCAATCTAATGCACAATCTTGGAAATCAGTGGCTAGTTGCGCTTTCTTAATATCATTATTATTAACCTGTTGAGCCTACCATACAACTTCAGCCACAAACCAAAAGTGCTATGTATCTTCATTTCCAATGCCTCTTAAATTAGGTAACTTCATTGAAGCGGCCATATCTTCTTCTGGTGGAGGTGGACGTGGTGGCGGAGATGGACTACACGGCAAAGTGGGTGTTTTGTGATATGAGTGTAGGAGTGGAGTGGATGGGGTTGGAAAAAGACTCAAGGGTTTCTGGTTTGATGAACCTTCTTCTTTAGGGCCACTAAAGCTACTAACTTCTAGTTCACCTTCACTATCAGATCTAGGCTTCATAGGACTATAATAAAATTTTCTCGATCTTCGCAGTAAAATTTTCCACTGTGCGTAGTCGGGCCCCTTTGAGGCATTCAAGAAATATTTCTCACAAATATCCTTGTTCACATAATAACATTTTCAGCAACAACTTCAAAGAGCGCAGGAAGTTACCTATGGGACCTTTGAAAAACCTTCTTTCTACTTTATAATATGACACAAATTGATCAATGGAAAATTCAGTCACAAATCATCCTAAAAGGTAATCGATCCAATGATCTATTGCGCAAATGATATTATTGTCTAACTTCTCCAATTGTTGGATCAATTTAGGAGTCCACTCAATCACCGCATCATCCTTTACATAGGTATTGAATTCAGTCAAGCATGACAACCACCCCTTTAGCTCATTTAGAAAGGAGCAAAAGAATATATCATGAACTTCTGTATAGATTATTTTTGTACCCACTTTTCGTCAGATAGCTTAGTACTTCGATTCTCTTGGAGTGTGAATTCAAGGATCTTTCTATCCAACCAATATTGCAATTCGTTCTGCAAAGGGTATCACAACATCAAATCTTCCTCAAAATAATCCCAGTCCCCACAACAGAACCATTTGTTTGCTTGAGGGGTTCTGACCCAAGTTCAAATTTTATCGTGCAACCAACAAACCCTCCAACTACTGGCCCTTTCGGCAATGATCTACTTAAGCAGATTAAAGTCTCACCCGAAGCAATATCGGGGGGTGTTGGAACCAGTTTTTCACACCCTAAGGAAGAAAATAATGAAGTGGCGCTAAGCAGATCGATTGTAGACTTATATCAATCATAAACATATGTGCACAATACTTGACAGATTATAGACAAAATCGCAGATCGCTTTAGCGCGGATATAACATAACAGGACCAGATCCATATCTAAACAATGAGTAATCAGTTAAATAGATTTATCAACCATCAATATGCATAAATAACCATAATAGATGTCCTTGCGCAAATATAAATAAGAAACATAGAAAAATGTGATCTTAAACATAACAGATAACTCAAATCAATACACAATGTTTCTCCAAAAGCAGTCCTTGTATTAATTCATATCCTTTCAATACATCAGACTTCACCCTTACACTTTACCCTTCCGCGCACACAACCAACAGAGTCCGCACACAGCCTGCACTAGGTCTCTGCGCACACAGCCAGCAAGAGCCTTTCTACCGACCTCAGATAAACCCTTACAAAAGTATTACAAACACATACACATTCAGATCATCATAATATTCTATTGAACTTAAGTTACTTCCTTCGACTCGATCTATATATTTATATTCTTCTAACGCGTAGATACTATGGTCTCAAAACATGGTTTGAGGCCCACCGTTTACCCTTAAACCCATTTACATCAAAATAGTGACTTTGACCCGCCCCAAAGCCCCTTGACTCATTCGCGCAACGCACATATACAAAACTTACACAAAAAAGATACCAAAAAGTGTACCCCAGGGGACCTGCTCCAACAGTTTCTATGTTAAAATATCGTGGCTATGATGTGATATTTAGAAAAGGAAAGGTGTTCCTTCATCACAAAGAAAAGGGATAGGTGAATAATATTGGTGTTCAAGTAAAGAACCTCTACAAATTGGATGTAGAATATTGTGCTACCTTGAGCACAAAAGTAGAGAAGGCACAGATCCGAGACATCGATGAGTTATGGCCTGGAATATTGGGCCATCTACACCATGGCACTTTGAAGATCATGCAACATATTTATACAGGACTTCGCAAGGGTGCACTTGAGCAGTGAGATACATGCAAAGGGTGTACATTGGGTAAGTACACTAAAGGCACATTTCATAATAAGGATATTCGAGCGAAGGAAATCCTTGAAATAATTCACTCAGATGTGTGTGGACTGTTCTCAACAGTATCCACAAGAAAACAGAGGTATTATGTGATTTTTGTAGATGATTTTTCATGCAATTGTTGGATATTCTTCATGCATAATAAAGATTAGATGTTCTTAAAATTTTGTGAGTTCAAAGCACTTGTTGAGAAATATACAGGGAAGAAGGTGAAGGCCCTCAGGAGTGACAAAAGTAGAGAATATGTGTCGAATTAGTTCAATAACTTTTGTGCTTCAAAAGGCATTCAACGGGAATCGATAACACCTCATAACCCACAACATAATGGGATTGTAGAAAGGAAGAAAATAAATATTTTTGGAGAATCACAAGCGATGTTGCATGATCAGGGCCTACTGTTGCAGTTGTGGGATGAAACATGCAACACAAAAATATCTGTGTGGAACAGAAATCCTCATCAGATTCTCGGGATGAGTACAATATTGGAAGATTTTTCAGGGAAGAAACTAGATGTGGTGCACTTTAATTTTTTTGGTTCATCAGTTTATTTTCATGTAACCAAATATACCAGGAAAAATCTTGAACCAAAAACTGAGTTGGGAATGTTTGTGGGGTACAACGATACTCCTCAAACTATCGAGTGTACATGGCATCTCACAGGATGAAAATTTTCAGGAGAGATTTGAAATTCGATGAAGAGAATGCCATGTGAATTTCCCTTGAGAGGGAGCTTCAGTTGCATGGAGTTGAGGAGCTCTTATCTCCAAAAGAATAACCTCAAGATGTGGAGCATCCACAAGAAGAGGAGTAGAGAGTGGAAGAACCCACTCATGCAGAGACATCCAAATATGGAAGGAAGCACACTAGAGAGGCTCACTATTTGATGCTTGATGCTAGAGAGAATGTGGGAGCAGCCACGTCACAGTGCAGGAAAACTTGAGATCCCCAAAGTGGTACACTGGATACATGGATCTTATGAGAAAGAGTGTAGAGACTGAGCCATCCTCATTTGAGGAAGCAGTGAAACAACTAGTATGGGTTGATGCGATGGTAGAGGAGTATGAATCCATCAATGGGAGGTTGTCCCAAGATTAGAGGGAAAGTCATTTGTAGGATCTAGGCGGATCTAAAAGGTGAAGCAAGCAACATATGGGAGTGTTGAGAAAAACAAGTCCATATTTGTGACCAAAGGGTTCTTTCAGGTGGACGTAAATGATTACGAGGAGACCTTTGATCCAATTTCAAGGTACTCATCAATCATATCTATTCTTGCACTTTCAACACAAATGGGATGGAAGATACATCAGATGGATGTAAAGACAACCTTCCTCAACATAGTGATTGAGGAAGAGGTTTACATAGAGAAAACAAAAGGATTAGATAGAGAGTCACATGTGTGCAGACTCAAGCAAGCGTTGTATGGACTGAAACAAGCACCCCGTGCTTGGTACTCCAGGATCAAAAACTACTTCATTGGGTTGGGCTTCACCAAAATTGAAGCAGATGCGAACCTTTACCATATTGTGGTTGAAGCTAAATTATTGATTATAGTATTATATGTCGATGATTTGATTATGACAGGTGATGAGCAGCTAATCAAATCTTGCAAGGGAATTTGAGATGAAGGATATGGGGCTCTTGTGTTATTTCCTTGGTTTGGAATTTTGGCAAAGAGATGGGGAACTGTTTGTATCTCAGAGAAAGTATGCCAACGATATTCTGAAGAAGTTTCACATGGACAGAAACATACCCATGTCGACTCCTCTAGCAAGGAATTGGAGGAAGGAAGATGCTACTTCAGGCGAAGTGGTAGAAGCTACCATCTATAGGCAACTTGTGGGTTCACTCATGTACTTAGTGAAAGAACGACCATACATGTGTTATGTGGTTAACCAGCTTAGTCAAGCTATGGTTAAGCCTACCAAGCTCTATTGGAGGGCAACTAAACATGTGTTGAGATACCTCAGAGGCACCACTCAATTTGGTATTTGGTACATGTAGATAGAGGGAGTGAAGCTTCAAGGCTTCATAGATGCATATTGGGCAGGGAGTCCATTCGACAGGAAGAGAGCATCGTGGGGCATCTTCGATATTGGTTAAAAAAATGTTTTCTAGTACAACAAGAAGCAGAAATCAATTGCATTCAGTTTAGCAGAAGCAAAGTACATGGCTTCTATTCAAGCAACTTGTGAGGCTATTTGGATGAGGAAGATCTTTTTTGGGTTGTTTGGTCAGCAGATGGATCCGACGGTGATTTATTATGATAACTAGAGTTGCATCAAACTCTCGTTTAATCCATTTTTTCATGAAATTTCCAAGCATATTGATATCTGGTATCATCATCTCAGAGATTCTGTGTAGAGGAGGATTATTTCATTAGAGTACATTCCTACAGAGGAGCAGGATGAAAACATCTTGACGAAGGCAATGTTAAGAGGAAAATTTTAGTTCCACAGGAGCAGGATCGAGGTAGTAGACAATCCCTTTCATGTTGAGAGGGAGTGTTGAAAATGGCAACAAGAAGAGGCTTCTAATTTAATTTTCCCTTAATTAAATTAGAAGGAAATAGTAATTCCACATCATATGAAAAATTGTATGAGTTAACTAAGTTAGGAATAATTATTTGGTTAAATTAATTCAAGTTGAGGGTCAAATTGGAGGCATGTAGAGCATATATAGGAGTTCTAGTTGAGTTTATTTTGAGTTGTAATTATTCAACTTAATTTATTTGAGTTAAAATTAGTTTAAATAGTTTTAACTGATGGAAGAACTAGTGCGAGGTCAAGTGAATTAAATTAGATTTAATTCACATGCAGTGATCAGTCAGATAATTGATAATTCACTCAAAAATAACTCATGCATGTTAGTTCTTAGAAAGACCCAGTTGAAATTGGAGTTAAAGGGAAGTGTAATATCAATTGTATAATCATCCAATTGTACAAGTGGTGCATGGAGTCAAAGGAAGAACCTTGATTTATTCCACAATAATTATTGGGGAATTCCTTGTTAATAGGGGCCTAATTCCCTAGGAAACTACGCAAATAAATAGGGATCCCTGAGGCCAAGAATGTGGTTAAGTATTGAGCCAATATTTCCTAGGAATCAGTGAGACAAACAAAGATAGTGCAGAGTGTTGAAAAGTCAACAAGAAATGTGTGTCTATTTTAATTTTCCCTTAATTAAATTGGACAATAAATTGTAATCTTATCTCATAATCATCTGTAATAGTTAACTGAGTGTGATAAACTCAGTTAGCTCATGGAATTCGAGTTGAGGGAGGTTGGTGAGGCATGCAGAGTGATTCTATTAGTTTTTGAGTCCAAGTTGCAGTTAGTGCATTAGTTTAATGCATGATAAATCAATTAAATCGATTAATTGAGTTAAAATTAGTTTAACTAGTTGTAACTGATTGTTGCACTAGTGAGAGGTCAAGTGAATTAAATCAGATTTAATTCACATGCAATGATATGTCAAGTGATTTATGATTTACTATTAATATCTGCATGCATGTCAGTTCTGATGAAGACCTAGTTGAGACAGAGGTTAAAGGGATGTTAACTATCAGTTGTATTATTAGCAAACTGCCCACATGCAATAATACACCCATAGGAATTCCCATGAGCATTGCACAGTTTTGGAATGCTGAAATTCCTAAAGAATGGGGATTGCATTCCACATGAATTTCGCAAGCAAGGCAGATTGGGCAGAGGCTAAAAATTGGCTAAGTGTTGTTTGATTTTGTCCAGATCAGTGTGCGACAATTAGCAGAGTGCAATGGACTCTTGTGAGAAGAGTGCATTGTAATTGTTTCATGATTCCTTGGTGAATATATAATAGAAGATAAAGGTGTTTTGAGCAACATTTCCCCGAGAAAATATCTGTTTTGTGGATTGATTTGTTTCTTTCTTTTACTTGTTGTGATTGGTGATCATGTTCATTTTCCGCAATTAATTTGTAGAAGGATTCAATATCTTGTTTTAGCATATCACATGATCAGATTGAATCCATTAGTATACATATTGTTTGTATAATTTCTACACAGAGAGCTCTGAATCCCAATAGAAACATTGTATTGTTCTCATATTTTCTTAATTGTGCAATATACAAATAATGGGGTTTTTAGTTGAGGCTTTCCCCAGATAAATTTGTGTTATGCGATTGAAATTCTTTCTCTTTCTTATTCATGTGATTGTGCGATCATAATTGGTTTTCGTAATTTGTAGAGTAGATTCAAGTATTTTGTTTTAGCATATTACAAATATCAATTTGAATCTACGTGGATTTTCTACAGGGTCTAGAGATGGAACAAGGATTTTGGGGGGTAATGGAGCAGTGAGATGGACATATTCATGAATTATTTCACAAGCCTTGCAGGGATAATCTATTCAGTACGAACAAAGTATAAAATCTACAGGATCCAAATTATATGGTTTTTCTATATTACTTTTTTAGCAAAACAATATGTCTTTTTCCTTACAGGGTGGATATCCCTCACTCCACCCTTGATGTAATTAATAACGCTTTTGTTTTGGTTTGTTTGGCCAGTTAATTGGAAATCTAGCTAAAAGAGTTGTTTTATGAACTTATATCACAGTTTTTTCACAACCTAAATACACACAGGATGTGTATATGTAGAATGTAATGTTTAATCATTTTTCAAATGAATGAATGAAATTACAATTTTTTCCTGTAGAAAACAAAAATATATTAACAACATATAACATATTTTGTACAATGTTACAATTTTTTTTAATAAAATTTACATACTTTGATTTATACATTTAAATGATAATCTAGTTTTAAAATACTATTATATAATTTAAATTTTTGCTCCATACACATACACATTAGAAGATAGGAATTCATTTTAACGTTACTCTTTCTATACTTCACCTCATGATTGTATTATATTTTTTTTTATTAAATAAAGCCTATGAAGGTAACTTAATTGGTGACGGTCATGATATGAAGTATTATATAAATGATGAAATTCAAGGTTCAAATCCCCTGTGGGTCAAACCAACAAAGAACATAAAATAGATTTTAAATAAAAAATGGTGTTGTCTAATTATTGTATTTAGAGTAGGCTAGACATGTGACATTTATAAAGGTTTTTCCAGTACGATTTTGACGAAATCAAATGTAATTTTTTGGAAATATGGGTAACAACAACATTCTACCTATCATCAAAATTATTATCGATATTGGGATATTCAACATCAATATCACCTTCTAAGCATTAAAAAAGATTCAAAAAATGTAGCATTTCAAGTCAATATTTTGTTTGAGTGATGGGTACATTTTTAGTAGGGTCATGGCAGAGGAGTTCAACAACCAATGCCATCAAAATCAAGGTACATAGAGGGTTTGGTCTCTTGATTAAATAATAGTTCCATAGGTCCCTTATACATGAAAAAATCAAATGGAAATTTTTTAATGCCCCCAATCTTGAAATATTGAGAAAATGTTAAGTCTACTGGAATTTGAGTGAGATCTAAAATTATACTTTTTATCCATATCAAATTCAATGAGGTCGGAACTACTCTCAAACATCCCGAGTCATTTCATGGTAATGTTAAAAATTTAAGTAAAAATATGAAAAGATATAGGAGTATGAAATGCACAACAATACTAAGGCCATAAGCTTGAATATTAGACTGCCCCACTAAAAAATTCGTATTTTTACTTTAAAAAATTGTGTTTGGAACATTTTTGGTCCAATTGTACATAACTAGTCGATTTGTTACAAAACCAATTAGTTCAGTAAAAATTGTTGATTCAGTACTTAATCGATCGGTTCCATCATACCAATTTTTCCCCCAAACCGGTTGAACCAACTGGTTCCACCGATTCTTGTTTGGTTCAAATAACACACACACACACACATATCCCACCAAGTGTCATCATAGTAAACATATCAATGTCAATATTTATGACCGAATTTCAATCAAATCTCATGTGAATATTGTTTTGACATGTTATCATTAAAATGCCATTAACAACTTTTATTGATTTCACATGTTATCATTAAACTATTTTATAGTGAAAATCAACTAGTTTATTTTTTTGTGAAAATGTATTTTTTACAAGTGAATTTAAAAGAGATGTGTAACTCTTATGTTCACATAGAGTTTACATATAATATTGAAATAAATTAAGGTCTATTAAAAGAAATTAATATTAAAAAATATTTCAAAATTTATTAAAAGTAAATTATTTTAATGTCTATCTTAAATAAAATATTCTAAAATCAACTTTATCTAAATAATATAAAGAAAGTAATTGAAAACAACTTTTTTTATTTAAATTTCATTAAAAATTGTTTTTAAGATATATATATCATTTTTTAAATAGTTAATATAGGATTTCAACTATGACATTTAAAAATTTGTTTTAATGTCAATCATAAATTATACACGTTTAATATGACTGAGGTGTAATTTTTATTGTGTTCAACCAAGAGTTGGAATGTGTGCGCATGCACTTAAGAATGTATAGACTCACATAATAAGAATTAATGTAAATCCATTTTAACTTTGATTTATCATGCATTAATTTGTAAACAAGAGACTAGTCTACTAGTTTCATTAACACATTTGTGGAATTAACTTTTTATTTTTGTGAAAGAGAAATTGAAAGAATATTAAATTTACACAAAATTACTTGACTTAGTCGCCCATTGAAATAATTGAATTCCCAAATAATATTTTAATTTTACACATGTTTCATCCCTAACATCATTTGGAAGCAAGATAAACACCTTATCACTCAACTTCCACAAGAGGAACGCGTTATCACTCAACACAAAAGAACATATGATGCATGCATATATTTCTTTAGTATAAATATTTTATTAATATTATGCATGGTGGTGTAATTTATTTCATTTTATGTGTTTAATACACCAACCCACACTTTTGAAGCAAAATATAAAAATTTCAAAAGAATTTGATTTTTATGTACTATATGTATAATTTGTTTATATTATATATTAACACAAATCTTTTGAAAAGGAAACATGGATAAATACCTTTATAAAGTTGTCAAAGAATTTTAATTTCTAAGATACACTTAGAATGTTGAGTATATATAAAAATTACCTTTTCAATTATCAAATTTATTTTATTTTAATTTCCAAGATACTTAATATTAATTTTTTCATTTTACCTTTTTCCTTAACTTATGCATTTGGTGGTTAAACTTATAATTATTCATTTAAAAAAAAAGATAAATATGTAAATATTTTTTTTCTAATTAACTAAGTAATCCACACTCATGACTGTGGAACGGATGCCCGGAACATAACTATAATTGCCAATTTACCATGTTGATTATTCCATTTGAACGATTCTTATAAAAATAAATTGGGAATCAATATCAAACTTACCACTAACACCTTCTTCTTCTTCTTCTTTAAACAAACAACTTTCTACTAGATAAAAATATGTTTACATATTCATGCATATAGCATATATCTGAGATTAAACTCCATATATCAAAATACTGGGCTGCAAGCCCTTAAAATATATACCCAAACCCTAAGGATACATACATTTGCACATAAAACTAAAAAAATCAAAATAAATCAGGCACACAGGCTCTCAGAAAACCCAAAAGGGATATCACGATAAAGCCCAAGAATAGGCATACAACCATGCAAGGTTGGTCAACATTCACCCCAGGAAATAGGGGAAAAAAACCAATCCCATAGAAAATAAATCCTAAAAAAGCCACATACATCCCAGAAGCAAGGGATAAACCCCAGACTGGAAAGAAATAAACCAAGCATGGAAGGGCAATAGGGCACAGACCCTAAACCCCTAGTCCGGGGGTGACCTTGACCCACCCTCCCAGTTGATGTTGGGCCGAGAAACCCATAAGGAGAATGCGGTAGCCCCAAAATCCAAAGACCTCGATCGTAACAACGAGAAATAAGGCACATAATTCGTGGCAGTAAACCAAACCCACGAGAAACAGCTACAAGAATCTTGGCAGTAACCACACCCATGAGTAGCAGCAGGGAAATAGAAAGCTTCGGCCCACAGATAACATCTGCAAGAAAATAGCCCCAGCACCATCGAATAAAAAAACCAACCGCAGGTATGTAAAGGGGACCACTGCTGCAAGGCGCCTGGCTCTGAACCAACGACACCACACCCGCGAGCAGCAACAAAGGAACAGAAGTTGGTGGCCCACCGATGGCATCAGCAACAAACGAATCCAACACCATCGAAACAAGTGATGTAAGAGGGCCACAATGGCAAGGCCAGTACTGGACCCCCTCTCAGACGAAACCCTCAACAGTAGCCCACTAACACCTATAGCGCATTCCTACGAATGTTTTTTGAGTTTCCATGCAGATCTTGAGCTTTGGTGAAAAAAATTAGAAAATAATGCTTAGTAATGCGCACAAATTACAAGACTCGCTACAAGACTACAAGAGTAATTGGAGGGCTAAATAAGTTGGATTGGGTACATTAGTGATCAATAACCATCTGCAGGCTACTTGTGATGCTGTAATTCCATAAGGAAACACAATGCACTTGTGACATATAAATCCAGGGCTAAATAAGTTGATTGGGTACATCAGTAATCAATAACCATCTGCATGCTGCTTGTGCTATTGTAATTCCATAAGGCAACACAATGCATTTGTGACATATAAATCCAATACCTATAACCCAGATTCCATACACATACCTCTACAATGCTTTCCTTTGAAATTTGCAGCAGTCTCTACATACCACTCCTGAAAGAGATCACAGTCCCAAACCTGCTTTCCCTTATGATGTTTCTTAATAGTGTTAGAGGGTCATGCAACAATTAATCAATCTTCCCCTCTGATGTTTCTTAATAGTGCTAGAGGCTCATACAAAAATTAAGAAATCTTGTACTAACTGGCTGGTTTAAAGCTGAAGGTTTCTCTAGCTTTATGTTAGCAAAAAGGAAAATAACTATAACCGTTTAATTGTTGTCGATGTGTTCTCTAGACAAGACACAAAATGGGTAGTGACTATAAGAGTTTAATTTTTTCCAATGTGTTCTCTACAACACAAGTTCCAGTAACACCCAAGTTTTCTAAATGTTGTCCTCTTCCAGGAATCAGAGCTTTCATCCAGATAATGAGATGTTCATCTGCTCTATCATGTGGGGTTGTGGCAATTGCATTTGGAACATGGATTGACACAATGTCTCATAAGGACTCTATGCCATCCTGTGGGGTTGTGGCAATTGCATTTGCATTTGGAACATGGATTGACACAATGTCTCATAAGGACTTTGTGCCATCATGTGGGGTTGCGTGGCAATTACATTTGGAATAGGAATTGACACAATGTCTCATAAGGACTTTGTGTCATCCTATGGGGTTATGGCAATTGCATTTGTAATGGGAATTGGCACAATGTCTCATAAGGACTCCATGCCACCCTCTAATGTTAGACTTGACCTCATAGCCCTCATAGTGGCTGCAATTCTTCTTGGAAAGGAAATGATTGTGAACATGGCTATTTGAACTCATGGCCCATTTTTTATTGTGAACATGGCTATTTGAACTCATGACCCATTTTTTATAGATATAATAAGCATCCACCAAGCCACTAAGGAATGGCCATGTTTGGGCATGGTATGCTTGTATTTATTTGAATATAATTTATTGAACAAAGTCTCCTAAGCTTGGGGCAGTGATTTGGAGTTAGTGTGGGTTGTATTAGGAAATGTAGAAATAGGAGCTCTGAAAGCTATTTATTTGAATAGAATTTATTGCATTTATTTGAATATAATTTATCTGACGAGTCTCTTAAGATTGGGGCAGTGAGTTGGAGTTAGTGTGGGTTGTATTAAGAAATACAGAAATAAGAGTTGTGAAAGCTTTTTAAACATGGTTGTATGGTGCTCTGTAATGTATTGTACTTTGAGAGTGAGGATTTGACAACTAGATCCCTGGGATTTTTTGGAAGATAAGTTTAGATGGATTGATGATTGTTAATAAATTTGTACAGTCACAATACTATATTGTTTTGGTTGGGCTTAAGGCAAGTTAGAGTATCTTTGCTTCGCTGAACATAGGGTTGAGTGAAAAGGCCATGAAAGAATCAAATTTGTTATTAAAAAGTATTTACCTTCTAAACTTGAGAATAAGTGAAAGTGTCATGCCTTTGTTGGACTTGGGGTCTAGTGAAAATAGTTATGAAAGAATCAAATTTGTTATTAGAAAGTGTTTACCTTAAAACTTGAGGATAAGTGAAAGTATCATGACTTTGCTGGACTTGGGGTCCAATGAGAATAGTTATGAAAGGATCATATTTATTATTGGTATTTACTTCTTAGTGATGATAGCTATAGCTGAAATAGTTATAGCTGAAATAGTTAAAGAGTATGGAATTAAATTTTTGAACCAAGATATTATGCTAAATAAATATAGAGTTCTCAAATAAAAATAGCAAAAGAGGAAAAACCAGATTTTTTTTGGTGCAATAGGAAAATGAGAAATAGAAAAACCTCTATTTTAAAACACTGAAAAGGAAAAATGCATGATAGTTGAAAAACACGTAACTTTGTTTTGAAACATCGAGATTTTGTTTTTGGTGTAATGGAAGATTGAGAAATGGAAAAATGTTTGTTTTAGCACAACAAAAAAGGAGAGTGAATGATGGTAAAGTAAATTAATCTGACCTAAAAATTAGGTGGTTTTTTGAGATTATAAAATTGAAAGTGGAAATCAATTAGCCTAACGTAAAACTTAATCTATATTATTTTTATTTAATTAAAAACGTAAAGCAAAAATAAAGAGAAAAGAGAAATTAAATAAATAAAACTTAAACTACATTTAAAAATAACATACATACTAGCTTAAGTTGCAAATTGTATAATAAATAATATTTATTTGTTTTGAACAATCTGAAGGGAAAAGTAAGGAATATGTTTTGAACAATCTGAAGGGAAAGAAAAGAATAAAAATAAGAGTGTTTTTGTTTTGAAATGTTAACATATATAATAATTTAATTTATTATTGGTATAAACTTAAGGTAAACTAATGGGTTTTTTGTTTAGGTATTTTACGAGGAGTGTTTTTACAATTTATTTATTCATTTTGAATCCAAAATAAATTAACTATATAATAATAAAAAGTTGATATTAAAAAGTGATTACACGCTCTTATATAAAGTTACTATTGAAAGTAAGTTATTATAATATTAATATTATTATTATTTTTATTTGTGAAAATTTAAAAGAATGTCATAAATATTTTAAAAACAAAAACATAAATAATGTTATTGTGTGTAGTAATGAATCAATGATGTTGAAGTTGGTAATATTAAGATTTGAAGTATTATTTATTGGTAAAAATTCACAAGAATGTCATAAATATTGTTTATTAAAAGAAAAATATTATAAAAGATAATTCTCTTGTTTATAATAATTATAAAGCATGAATCAATTACGTTCAAGTTGGTGAGGTTGAGATTTGAAGTTGAATTGACCATTTATCTTTTTCTAGTCCTCCTAACACTTGCATTTCTTGGTTGTAGAAATTTCATCTTGTTTTAGCTAATTGTGGGTCCTATTTCCTCCTAACACTTGCATTTCCTGGTTGTAGAAACTTCATCTTGTTTTAGCTAATTATGGGTCTTATTTGTGGGGTGGGCTGGGCTTACCAAATGTCTTACAAGCTAGTTGCAATTTGTAGCAATAATGATTACATCAACTTTGTTTATTAACCCTTGAAACCCCATCATAGGCTTTTCTAGAGCCAATGAAAACACATTCATTGTCAACCCTAGGTACTCACTGAGAAACATATCGAATTTATGAAAAGTCATGCTTTAATATGTAGATTAATCATTTTTTGGCCACAAGTATTCATAGTATAGAGGCCCAAGGGTTAGCTCAATTATTTTAACGATCTAGCCAAATCATGTTGCTAATAGGTGGCCATTGGTAAGGTTCAAATATGATTGAGTCCCTCAAGGTTAATGCTTGCTATTGTGGTCATTGGTTGAGACACCCTTCATTCCAATTTTATGGGGAGGAGGGGGAGGGAGGGGGGGATTGGCTGAATCCCACAAATTTTTGCTTGGAAAAATGTGTTCATCTGACATAAATTAATCCAATTTGACAGGGAAGATTAAGGGTTCATCAACTTGTATTTATGTGCAAAGATATAAATGTTAATTTTCTCCAATATTCAAGATTGTGCAGTAATATTTGAAGAAATCTCTTACTTATCAATCTATAAATTTGATTAGTATTGGATAGAACATTTTGACCCTACCAAAGAGGATCTCACTCAATATTTGATATTAATTTATCCATACAAAATGTCAATCAAATTTTGTAACGAAAAAATATTGGATGTTGTATCAGTTCAATAGATAAATTTATTAAAATTTTAGATATAACACACCCAAAGTCATACACATGTGCATACTTTTATTTTGAAATGAATCTTTTTCACTCCCACCTAGAATCAATGGTTCTTTCACTATAATATTTTTAGTGATTTGTCACCAAAAAGCATCTAAAAATTACATTCCTCACAATGGCACCTCAAAATTCATTCTCTTACATCTAATCAAAGTAGCATGTTTGTTTGTGCATCATTAATTAAGTCCATAATTGCATACAAGTAGTGCCATATTATGCAATTGCATCAATTTCAGAGATCTTCATAACATCAACAATAATGTCAATATTAGCATCCAAAAGGCTCCTTGACCATAAATTTTGATTTGAATATTGACATAGAATATTTGACATATTTGATTGGTCATAATATAAACAATAAGCAAGTTAAAATAAGTTTATTATAAGTGATTTAATCAAATCACAATTTCTTTCTTCAATCATGAAATCAAATTTGGAATATGATAAGTGATTTTCCTTAGAGGAATCTTGATCTGAAGTGGATCTAAAATAAAAGAATGGATATGATTATGAAGAAGTAAAATTCACCAAAAATTGTAGAAGCTAATGAAGAGACTGTGAAACTAGAGCTTGCAACACCACCATGAAAGTTGATAAAGATGTTATGGAAGTGGATTTTATAACTTCACTATGAAAGCTAATGAAGAAACCACATAGACAAAATTTCATCACTATAAAAGACAATAAAGTCTCCTACATCTATCTTGTTGCATCTTATGATTACTTCTACAACTATAAGCTCTCTTATTTCTACACTATATGAGAGGTAGTGTCATGCAACTCGATTTTTTGTTCCACTTGAGAATCTCATGCCATTCAAGAATACGAGTCATTGTGCGGCATAACAATGATGTTACTAGTGGGGAATGTCCATCAACTTCTTGTATCACTTGGGATACACCTAACCAACATGTCCTAAGTGAACCTGAGCTAAGCAACTTCAACTGTCTGGAATGTCAGAGCACTCAATTTATAATAGGTGAGGGTGCATAATTTCCCCCCAACTAAAGGAAACCTGGTGTCACCTCCCCTTTGAGCCAAGCATACTTGAACAATTGAAAACCAAATATGTAGAAATTAATTGTATATTCAATACTACTCATGTAATATTCCAAAACATAAGACTCAAATCTACTCTACTCATCTACGGTAAAAATTTACAATTGAGAAGCAATATCAAAAGCATGCAACATGATTCAACACACATACACGAGGGTATATCTAGGGGGTAAAAAATGCTCAAAACCCCTTCCTATCTATATTTCATTAATCATAAAATAGTGAAGAAATGCAATGCTTGCTGAAGCCTGGGCAACCTCTACAAAATCATAATCTATCTCATTGCCTCACAGACTGACTGTGGAAAATAATTAACCAATTTTCCTACCTTCCAAGCTCATATTTCCTTGATTTTTTTCCTTGGGAATCAACCCCTATTATTTGGGGGAAATCCTCATCTATAACTGCGCAATCACTATAGGCCCTTCTCTAACTGCATGCACCACCTGCACAACTTGGATAATTATACAATTGATAGTACACAACCCTTGAACTCCAATCTCAATAGGGTAACTCAAATTCCATGAATGCATGAGTTAATTATTAGTTTATTTATCTGGTTAAACACTGAAGTTGCACCCCACTGCTAGACCTCCTACTAGTTCCTCCAAGAGTTGGAACTAGTTTAATTGACCTTAAATCAATTTAACTAAATTAAATTGTTACAATTGAAATTAAACTCAACCTAGGCTCCTAAAATTAGGAATCATTGTACACAACTCAAGTTAAGCCCTCAACTCGAATTAAATAACTAATCTAATTGAGTGATAACAACTCAGTTAACTCATTCAAGTTGTCTTGTGATGTGGAATTTTTGTTTTCTCCTAATTTAATTCAAGGGAAAATTAAATCAAGAATTTCTTGCTGCCATTTTTCAATACTCCCTCTTAGCAAGGAATGGATTATCAGATACCCCAATCCCACCTCTATGGAACTCGAATTTTCTTCTTGACAAAGCCTTTATCAAAATATCTACATCATGTTCCTCTATAGGAATGTATTCCACCAACATGATCAGTCTTTGCACACAATCTTGTAGATGGTGATACCAAATGTCAATATGCTTGGATCTATCATGAAAATATGTATTTTCAGATAGTTTAATACAACTCTGATTGTCACAGTAAATCACAGTGGGATCCATCATCTGAAAAAATAACCCAACAAGAATCTTCCTCATCTTGATAGCTTCACAAGTTGCTTGAATGGTAGCCATGTACTCTGCTTCAACTGAACTAAGTGAAACTGAGATATGCTTCTTGTTGTACCAAGAAAATGTTTCTGAACCAATACTGAAGACTCCTCCTAAAGTTCTCTTCCGATATGATGGACTACCTACCCAATATACATCTATGAAGCCTTGAAGCTTCACTCCCTATGTTCGTATGTACCAAAGACCATACTGAGTAGTTGCTTTGAGGTATCTCAGCACATGTTTGGTTTCCTTCCAACACAATTTGGTTGGCTTAAACATTTATTGACTAAGTTGGTTAACTGAATAACACATGTTTGTTTGTGTGTTCACCAAATACATGAGTGAACCCACAAGATGCCTAGAAATATTGGCCTCCACTTCCTCACAAGAAGTGGTATCCTCCTTCCTCCAACTGCTTGCTAGAGGAGTGTCTGTGGGTTTGATACTCTCCATGTGGAACTTCTTCAGTATCTCATTGGCATACTTTCCCTGAGAGACAAATAGTTCCCCATCTCCTTTCCATATTTCCAAACTGGGGAAATAATTCATGAGTCCCATGTCCTTCATCTTGAATTCTCTTACAATATTTGATAAACTTCACATCACCAGTTAAAATCGAATCATTGACATAAAATACTATAATCAAAAAATTACCTTCAACAATAATGGGGTAAAGGTTCACATCTAATTCAATTTTGATGAAGCCCAACCTAGTGAAATAGTTTTCGATCCCATTGTACCAAGAACGGGGTGCTTGTTTCAATCCATACAATGATCGCTTGAGTTTGCACACATGTGAATCTATGTCGAAGGTCTCAAATCCTTCCGATTTTTCAATGTACACCTCCTCCTCAATCACTGCATTGATGAATGCTGTCCTCATATCCATCTGATGGATCTTCCCATTTGCGGTGCAAGTGCTACAATTAATTTGATAGAATAGGACCTTGATACTGGAGCAAAGGTCTCCTCATAATCAATTCCCTCCACCTGAGAGAACCCCTTGACCACAAATCTAGCCTTGTGTTTCTTGATGCTTTCGTCTGTTGTTTGTTTCACCTTTTATATCCACCATGTACCTACCACTGACTTGTTCTCTGATCTTGGGACCACTTCCCATACACTATTTCTAACTATGGAAACATATTCCTCTATCATGGCATCAACCCATACTAGTTCTTGCACTGCTTCCTCAAATTAGGATGTTTATGTCTCAACTAGCTCACTCTTCAAGCCATCTACCTAGTGTAATGATCTAGTCACCTTCTCTACTTTCAATGTGATGTGGGTGCTCCCACATTCTCTCTAGCATCATGAAATAATCTGCCAACATCCTCATTGCACTTCCTTGCTTCTCCAAATGTATCTGCATGAGTGGATGCCTCCACTCTCTGCTCCTCTGCTTTTGTATGCTACACAAAAACCTGAGGTTCTTCCTTTGGAGCCAAAAGATCCTCATGTGCATGCAACTACAACTCCCTCTAAAGGGAAAATCTCGTGGCCTTCTCTTCATTAAACTTCACATCTCTATGAACAACTGTCATCTTGTGAGATGGCATGTACGCCCGATAGTTGTGAGGTGTATTAGTGTACCCCAAAAATATGCCCAACTCAGTTGTTGGCTCTATATTTTTCCTTATATCCTTGGAAACATGACAATAAACTGATGAAACAAAGATCCAGAAGTGTGACACATCTGGTTTCTTCCCTGAAAAATATTCTTAAAGTGTACTCATCTCAAGAATTCGATGAGGACTCTTTTTCCACATATATATTGTTGTGTTTCATGCTTCAACCTACAAGTGAAACGGTAGGCCTTGATCATGCAATATCGCCTATGAAACTCCCACAATAATTTTGTTCTTCCTCTCAGCCACCCCATTTTGTTGTGAGTTATAGGATGCTATTAACTCCTGTCAAATTCCTTCATTTGCACATAATTTCTTAAACTTGTTCGAGACATATTCTCCACCATTATCGCTCTTGAGAGCATTCACTTTGTCGTCGGTTTCTTTCTCAACAATTACTTTAAAGTCACAAGTTTTTTAGAATGTTTGGTATTTTTTCTACATTAATAAAATATACCGCTTACATGAGAAAACATCTACAAATATAACATAATACTTGTGCTTGGTCATGGAGGATGTTGAGAAAGGTCCACACACATCTGAGTGAACTCTTTCGAGGACTTCTTGTGCTCTACTGCACTTATCATGAAATGTGGATTTCGTGTACTTCCCCAATGTACACCCTTTGCATGTATCTTGCTGCTCTAGTGCACCCTTGGGAAGTCTTCTAGAAATATATTGCATGATCTTCAAAGTTCCATGGTGCAAATGGCCATGTATCATATGCCATAATTCACCGATGTCTCGGATCTGCACCTTCTCTATTTTCATACTCAAGGAAGCACAATCTTCTACATCCAATTTGTAGAGGTTATTCACCCAAATGCCAATACACTTCACTTGTCCCATGGCAATGTGTTTGAGGAAGGTCTTTCCTTTGCTAAATATCAAATCGTAGCCATGGTATTCCAACATAGCAACTTAAAAATAATTTCTTCTTCAAAACCGGAACACACATGACAAATTTTAATTTGAGAGGGGAGCAAGAATCCATCTGAAAATTAACTGTACCGATACTAGTCATGCTATACCTTCCATAATCTCCCATCTCGATGTGCATCTGAACGCCCTTCTCCTCCAAGTCACTGAAAAATTATTTGTTTCCCATCATATGGAATGAGGCTCCACTATATAGATACCACACACTACCCATCACCGATGTCACCATACATGCAATGAGGCTGAAATCCAACTCAAATTGTGAAGCTAGAGCTTCACCTGCCGCTCCTCCTGAGGGCTTCTTGCCAAAATTCTTGTGTGGATATTTCGTGGCATAATGTACCAACTCATGAAAGTGAGAGCACTTTATTTTCAATAAGTCTTTCTTCTTGCCCACCTGACCATATTCTACTTTGGAATGAGATTTCTTCCCTTTCCCTTTCTTTTCCTTTCTAGCCAAGGCACGATTCTCCTCATCCTCAAACTTGGATGAAGTCTTGTCTCTGTTTCTTTGCCTAATCTCTTCCTACATGAGATCAGACCATAAATTCCCCCAAGTTGGTAATTTGTCTCTTTCATTCACAAAATCCTGATAATTATGCCAGCTCTTGGGAAGACCCAACCAAGCTAGAGCTATCGATTCTTCTTCTGGAACAGTAATAGCGACCCCACCAAGTTCGTCACAGCACTATGTGAATTTGATCAAGTACTACGAAATTGATTAAGCCTTTTTCATTTTGATGCTTTGAAGCTTGTCCTTGAGTGCCAACTTCATGTGGTCACTATTATTCTCAAACAAATTTGTCATTTTTTTCCACATTGCAAATGGAGTTTCTTTCCCATGGAGATTCGAGAAAATATGATCTCGAACTCCCTCCAATACGATCATCCTCGCTTTAGCCACATCCTTCTTCCACTGAGCAAGATCCTAGGAATCAACTATTGGGGGTTTTACTGCATCTATCTTGATGTAATATAGGAGCCCATTATCATCTAATACTGCCTCCATATGGACCTTACATGCCACAAAATGTGTGGTTCCTTCCAAAGCATACTCGAGCCTGAGTCCTATGGAAGTCATCTTCCCAGTCCTTGAGAAATCCTACAACACTGATCTTGAAATTCGAACCTCCTGCAAAGACAACTTATAATTTTTTTCTATATTGTGAATATATCTCTGATACCATGTAAAAAATTAATTGTAGGCTCAATACTACTCATGTAATGTTCTAAAACATAAGACTCAAATTTACTCTACTCATATGCAGAAAGAAATTCACAATTGAGAAGAAATATTGAAAGCATGCATCATGATTCAACACACATACATAAGGATATATCTAAGGGAAAGAAACTGCTCAAAACCCCTTCCTATCTATATTGCATTAATTAGAAAATAGAGAAGAAATACAATGCCTGTTCAAGCCTGAGCAACCTATGCACAAGTATAATCTATTTAGACTAACTCTGGCCAATACTTATCCAATTTTCCTTCTTACCAAGCTCCTATTTCCTTGCATTGTTTCCTTGGGAATTAACCCCTATTATTTAGGTAAATTCCTCGTTTATAACTAAGCAATCCCTATAGGCCCTTATCCGACTACATGCACAACCTGTACAACTTGTATTATTATAAAAGTGATCGTACACTTCCATTGAACTCCAATATCAACTCAGTAACTTGAATTTCATGCATGCACAAGTTAATTATTATTTGATTGATCAATTATCTGGTTAAACACTAAAGTTACACCTCATTGTTAGACCTCCTACTAGCTCCTCCAACAGTTGGAACTAGTTTAACATACCTTAATTCAATTTAACTGAATTAAATTGTTACAATTGAAATTAAACTCAACCTAGGCTCCTAAAATTTAGGAATCATTGTACACAATTTAGTTTAAGCCCTCAACTCAAATTAACTAAGCTAACTGAGTGATAAAAACTCAGTTAACTCATTCAAGTTCTCCTGCGATGTGGAATTTTGATTTTCTCCTAATTTAATTCAAGGGAAAATTAAATTAGGATTTTCTTTTTGCCATTTTTCAACACAATATGAGACCATTATACCATCCATCCAAGTCGAAACATGATATTTAGTGAAGATCACATCCCTCTTTCATTAGGCGTTCACATATCTTTGATGCACTTATCAACGTTGTGACCTTACCATGGAAATCACACACAATATACCACATTACTAAGGTGTGTCATTATCCACCAAAGCCCATTATGCAACCCCTCATTAGCTTCACATCCTACTTGATAAGACATCCTTGGTCTTAGCCTATGCAGTAGCACACCATCCTAACTATCTCAAAATAGCCATGAGTTAGTCACTAAGGCTACCAAATCATATGGACTTACTATGCAACTTCCCAAGTATGATTATCGTGACCTCCTTTGTGCCCTTTTCCAATAGAAACTCAAGTCATATCCTTACATTCGCCCCCCCCCCCCCCCCCCCTTTTGAATTTTTGATGTCCTTGTTAACATAACCCTAGAAGTTCCATCAATGAAAGGGGTGTTAGTGGTGAAGAGATATCTCTTCAATTTCCACTTTCAAGCATGCCTTGAAACCATTTATCTTGGAGATAGAATTTTCATTTTTCTTGTGTGTCTGATATCCCTCAAGGATCTCCCGGATGCGGGTGTTTAGCGTGGCGATCAGTACGTGGGTGGCGTGGTGGGTTGGCATGTGGCTTATTACCACCGCCATCCGGCCTCGCGTGATGTTTGCCATTAATCTCTCTGCATCCATCTTCAATGTTGCATTAATGCAGCTCGTCCCTCCATACCAGCTCGCAAGTTCATCAGCCATGGCACCTCCCCAAAGTTTCATTCACGCTCCTCCCCTGCGCTCGAGTTGTTCCTTTGCTGCCGCAGAGCCTCGCTCTCGGACCAGCACTGGGAAACGCTGCGCTCTGGAGTGCTGCATCGATTTTCTGCCAGGAATTCATGTTTCACAGAGTCCTTTCTGCAAACTCAGTCGCCTCTCGTTCTCTGTCATCTCCAGTGCTCCTTTGCGGGTTGAAGCTCGGCCCCCTACTGCCCTCCCCTGCCTCCACAATATTGTTGACTGTTCTGCGCTGCTTATTCTTCACATCATGCCCAGATTGTGCCATTGAATGCGCTGCAGGCGAGGAATTTCTCATGGGCGTGTGGTCTGCCAGCCCCCCTCCTCAACCTCTGACTCCTCGGATTTCTGCACTGACCGCTATCCCGACACCAGGAGTGGTCATGGACAAGGTCATGGGCAGAAAAATTCAGAGGCGGGCTCTCACCATTCTACCCCTGTGCAGTCTCATACAGCTCAATTTCGGTTCCCCTGCACCTTCAGTCATTCCTCTTTCATAGCGAATGTTACCATTGTGCTTCAAGAGGACTCTTCGGGTCTAGTTGCCGCAACTCCGAGGGTGACTCTAGAGAAGAGGGCGGAAGATAGGCATGGCACACCTCCAACAGATAACAAGCAAAGTAAGGATCCTAGTGGCGTTGCTCCCCAGGACGTGAGCTTTCAGGCTGGTTCGAGCGTCCCCACTAGTGGCTGTTTTACAGGCAAGGAGGGCCATCCTGCTGAGGAAGAAGACCCCTACAAATATGCATGCTGCATCGTTGAAGAGTCGCCTCCCACCTCTCATGAATCTTAATTAGGTCGGCGTTCAAAGGTTTTTGTTTCCCTATTACTTGAATGGGCTCAATTCCCTTTTGTTTTACAGTCATCATATGCTCATCAGTTCTCATGCTCAGACATTTACTCTAAGGTTCAATTGTCGGTTTCATCTGCGTGGGTGGCACTCATTTTCTTGTTTGTTTGGGTTTCTGTTATGGTTACTGAATTTTATCGGGACAGATTTCAGTTTTGTAATGGGCGGCACTTACTTGCTTATTTGTATGGGTCTAGTCTTACTGTCATGGTCTTTGAAGTTCCTCTAGTTAGTTTTCAGTTTTGTTATGGGAGAATGCCGCATCTCTGGGCTAAACATTGTCATGGTCTTTGAAGTTATTCTGGTTAGTTTTCAGTTTTGTAATGGGCGAATGCTGCATCTCTGGGCTAGACTTCTCGAGGCCACAGCCTCTCTGTAAAAATTTTGTATCAATAATAGGAGTAGACAAATTTAGAATAAATAAATAAATAAATATCCCTCAAGGATCGTATTTGTCACCAAATACCAACATGACTTTGCTAATTGGACATAATCATCAATTGCTTATATTGCTTGGAATACACTTATCCCACATTTCCTGACTGAACCCAATCCAACCACCTTCAACCACGTGTAATGTTGAATGCTTATTTCAAGAGAGAGAGAGAGAGAGAGCACTATATTTTAACAAAAATTAAAATGATAAAAATATATAGAAATATTATTATCCTTTCTTTTATCTCAATCTAAATTCATTTTAAATGATAAAAATTGCATGTTTCAAAATACTTGATCCGTTCTAATGCTTTATGAATTTAAATTTAACATGGATTTATCATTTAGACGACATCTACAATAAGATAAAAGATAAAAGTATGTTAAAACTTTTAATGAAAACTTAGAAACAAAGTAATAGGAAAGCTTGGATAGACTCAAGTAAAGGCATATAATCATCGAAGGAATATCAAATCCCACTCTACAAATACCCTAGAGAGCATGAAACACTAATTTGCATCAAGTAGGGATATCTAGAGCACAAACTACACATATATTGCTAAAATAAATATATTTTCAAACACAATAGAAAATATGAACTAAAAATATTATATCTTTATTGATATGGAAACATTGTTTACTTTCATATTTAAGGGGGGAACCTCCAATGTATGGGAGAACTCATATTATGAATAATTTCCAAGACATTTATAATGCTTCTTCATCTTTATTGTTGTATATGTATTATATTCTTTGCATGATTATCCCCACACACAATTCATGTGTGTTGGGCCCAATGTGCAGGGTATGGGGGGGCTGGGGGAAGGTGGCGTGGTGGTTGGATAGAGCAAAAAAAAATGGCAATTTTTACATCTATTTTGGTACTTTTCACATTTAGCAGTTTATGGCATATGGTGGTTCAACCCATGGTTTTGTAATTCCAGGTAAGGAACTACAAGTGTATTCTACTTCGAGGTTAATGAACTAGGGGTTTATGGATGCCACATGGTATACACATAATTTATTATAACATTGTAAAGATAAAATATACTATAAAATATTTCTAGTTTTCCTTGTTTGGGTTCAAAGTAAGTCTTTATGTTAAATGTGTATGTGCCATTATATTTTATATTATTTAATTAAGAATATATTTGCAGCAATTAATTGTATAATATTAAAACTAACCTTTGGTATTAGAGTACTTTTAATTTAAGGGAATTCCTTGGGCCTATGGTACAACCTGTTATAGTGGGATTTTTGCGGAATTGATTGTTGTGGTGAAAGGAAATGGTGAGAAATTCAAATATAGAGATAAAAAAGATTCAACGGGTAGAGTTTTGATATGTGGAATCTCAAAATGGAAAACCTTTTGGTGGACCAAGATTAATGGATCATTTTCGATCCAAGTATTGCACCAATATAAATGTTGATAGAAGATTGGACCAAGTTGGATCAGAGAGAAAAGAACATAATAATAGAATCCCTCCCAAATTTAGTATTATTGAATGTTTCAGGAGAAGCTATAATGAAGGAATTGTGGAACAAGATGAGGGCTTCTTATTAGTATAAGTCCTTAGTGAACAACTTGTTCTTGTAAAAGAAGCTATACAACCAAAGGATGAAGGATGGAGACTTAGTGACAAAGCATATGAATGCCTTCAATACTATGGTAAGTTAACTATTATATATTGATATTAATATTTCACATGAAGATAAGTTCAGTTTGTTGTGTTGTCTACATGAATCATGAGATAGTTTAACTATTGGTGTAGGTAGTAACATATTCACTTTAATTTTTGGTGAAATAGTCTCATCCTCGTTATTAGAGGAGATGAGATGGAAAAACGTGTAAATTCAGAACATATATGCCTTATCTATAAGAGGACACTCTTGATCCAAATTCGATAATTATATTTTTTGTCATCCATCTCAATGCTTACAGAGTGGAAAAAATGAAGGAATAATCTCACAGGACTATTTTTATTGGTGGGACCCAGTTTGGCAAATTGGGGTCTAAAACCTTTCGGGAGCATTTTGAGACATCAAACGACTTTTTAAAAATTTACCTCCTTAGAGTGGAGACTTTTTCCATATTATACACACAAAAACATTTCTAATAAAACCAAAAATATAAATAAAATCTTTGGCGGACCAGCCCCAGTCGCGGTGCCAAAGGGCCCTCGTGGGCAGTAAGAGTGACACTGCTCCTCCTGCCATCCACCGGGGGCCCTTTGTTGCGGCAACACCAAAGGGTTGCCAACATGGTGGCAAGAGTGGTAGTGTTGCTCCTCCTGCCATGCTGGCGGCACTTCGGTGCCGCAGCTGGGTCTGGTCCACCAAATTTTTTTATTTTTTTGTTTTTTGGGTTTTTTATTTTGTTTTTTTTTTTATGTTTTGTTTGTTTGTTTGTTTGTTTGTTTGTGTTTTTTTTTTTTTTTTAATATTTAATCTTTTTTTGTTTGTTAAGTGATATGTGCTTATCCAGGCTTGACATGTGGCTTGAGAAACCACGGGCTTATCCAGGCTTGACATGTGGCTTGAGAAACAGCGGCCCAACAACATCTAAGTCGTCAAAATCACCTAGGATTTCACCCAACCTGGGCCACACCAACTCTAAGCTGACTCGATTTTACCATATCTCCCCCCCCTAGCACAGATGCAACAACCTCTATGAGGTTCGATCCCAGGTCACCTTGCTAACGAGGCCCATCCTCAACCAGTTATGCTAGTGAGACTTGAATTTTTTTAATTTTTTATATATTATGGTTTTTCTTTTATTTTTTTAATTTTATTTTGATGCTGCTTAAAAAAAATTAATGTGTTTTTTTGTTGTTTTTTTTTTCTAATTTTCTTTAATGTTTTTGAAATTACTTTTAATTTTTGTTTTAAATTATTTTTTCTGATGAGATCAACCTGAAGGGATCACATCTCACAGACCAAACTAGCAAGGCCTAACCCCAAGGGTGTGGAGGAGAATTGACGCATTAACCTCCCAATCGACAAGGTATTTAGTAGCGGGAACTCGACCAATTCAGCTAATCCTTGGGGTTTTATTTATTTCTTTTGTTATTTTCATTTATTTAGTTATTTATTTATTTTGTTAAATTTATTTTTACATTTTTTTAAACATTTTTTTTTGCTATTTTTACTGAAAATTTGATGTGAATCATTAATTAAAAAAAAAAAACTTTATATATTATTATTTTTGGACATATAATTCATAAAAAAATAAGTAAAATTTGTTTCTTTTTTTTCAATTTTTTCTATTAATTTTTTCTTCTTCCATAGAAGTCCTTTATTTGACATGTCATTTTCGCTAACAAGTATAGAAATGTGTATTTTTTTATTATATCTATATGAAAAATCTGTATTTTTGTTGTCAACTATTTAAAATTATTAGTTTTTTAGTGAAAATTATTTCGTGTATTGAAGTATTTTTTTTTTAAGCTTGGTAGGACTTTTCTCTTTCATTAACCATAAAAAAAAGCAAGTTACATCCCTATGGATATGGTTAGGTGGCCTTAACTTTCCTAGAGGGAAACCAAGTCTGTTGGCCACCTAGCAACATGATAAGCCATCCAGAAACAAAAACTAATAATTCTAATCATCGATGCCAAGTAAGTCTAATTGTCTTTGTAGTGCCTAAACTCTAGATAACTGAAAACATAACTAGAAACATACTAAAAATCATAGTACTTCTGCATATAGTAAAAGATAAACCAAGGGAACAACAACCAAACTATTCAAATGGAACATGGTCCTTAGTAATGGAACCTAGGAGCTCAGTTTGCAGAATGCAAGGAATATGCTTCTCAATTCGGCTCAGATGCCCATTCTACTTCTACAACTGGAACTGAATTTTATGAAACTCTTTGATATAATCCAGAAACCCCTGAGCTATCACGACCACTCCTGACGGAATCCGTTCAAAGGCTTTAGCCATAAGGCTCTTCATCAACCAATACAGGTGCAGATTTTGTTTAAACTGAGTGGTCCTACCATGGGTGTGACCTGGATCTAGCACCAAGATGTGCCAATCCTTCATATCAATGTCCATGATTCATGCCTGCCTATTAAAATATTCTTCCCATTCCTCGATTA
This sequence comes from Pinus albicaulis, assembly GCA_034641835.2. Classification (NCBI taxonomy): domain Eukaryota; kingdom Viridiplantae; phylum Streptophyta; class Pinopsida; order Pinales; family Pinaceae; genus Pinus; species Pinus albicaulis. The sequence goes on along the minus strand of CM076577.1, from coordinate 775,788,027 downwards.
ACTGTTGGACCTGGGCCAAGGTACCTTTATGGTACGATGTGGACACATCATTGATAGTACTAGAGAACGATTTGCGACCCCGAGCTCTACCCCCAGAGGAGCTGGGTTGTATAGTTACCGATGACCCCACATATATTTTACCTCGACCCCGCAAACTTTGGGTTACTTTTCCTTTTCCAGAGGTCAGACGAGCCTTAGACTGTTACCTGCAATTTTTTTGAAAAACTAATGAAAACCCTTAACCAACTCTGGGGGGGATGCTACAAATCCAAGGACCTACCAGAGGAAACATGTAAGAGGCTAGAGACTAAAAGAAAGATACTTCATGAATCGCCCATTTAATCATCCAATTCATGCTCCTAATGCAAGCATAGAACTTGAAAGACAAAGACCCCTTGAAATCAACAGACAACCCATTCCTCCCAAGGAGTCAGAGGGCATAGATATAGACTGGTCCATCCTCATCCCAGAGCCCTAAGGGTTCCGCAACAAAACCACTGACCCACAGACACAACAAGAGACCCCGAAGGCGAGGTGGAAGAGAAATGAAAATCAAGGAGCGACAATAGAGCCAAAAGAAAATAAAACCATACGAGATAATAAAATTCCAAATATTACAGACACAGAGAGACCAAATAGAATTGAGGCCATCTCATTATCCAATTCAAGCACATAAAATTCCATATAAGCCACTTTTCTCTGCAACCCCAAATTATAAAAAACGATCAACCTAAATACCAACAGACATAGAGACTGAACCATGGGGGCATTGTAAAAGGAGCTGAATACATACCCGTGAACTAAAACATGAAATGGTTGTGACCGAACTCATGCCCGGAGAGTCCTCACCTGCTAAAACTGTTCCAAGCCACCAAACAGTGCGGACCAATGCCAAGGGAAACATCTTCCACAAACAATAAACTTCCCAGAATCACCCAAAATGCTCTGGATATCTCCCACTCACCAATATTGTTGCCACACTCAACGAGCGCATTAAATCCCCGCATGAAGAGAGCCACTGGTCCATGTGCTTCATGCATGTGGAGGGTGGTAGGCGGGCTCCTCCAAATGACCCACATCAATCACCTATGGAGTTTGTTGCCGCCAGCTCGCACCCCGTTCGAGGATTTTTGTATTGAAGTATTAATTAACAATATATAAATATATAAAAAATCATAACTTCAAAATATTTATTTTATTACTATTTTTTTAACTTTGCAAAAAAACTAAAATTTCATTACAAGAAAACATTACCCAAAAAACAAAAAACACAAACTTGAAAAACGCTTCAAAAGCAAATAGAAGAAGATAACTTGAAAAGGATTAAATAATTAACATTAAAAAAAAGGTTGATCTGGATCAACAATTTTCAAAATCAATATGAAAACCACCAATATTTTAAAATTTGTATCCATACTTATTACATAATAAAATTTAAACTGTGAAAATAAAGCCATAAAAAAAGGGGTTGATGCTACATCAAGGCTTTTTAAAATCGGTCTTGAAATCATTTACATTTTAAAAAAATATCCATACCTAATACTTCAGAAAATTTAAAGTGTCAAACATATGCTCCAAAAAGAAAAAGGTTGATGTTGCATCAACACTTTTCAAAATTAGATATTTTTTTGCAACCTCTGAAAAACAAAAACTTGGTACAATAATGGTTATGTTGGTAACTTTGTTACACACACACACACACACTATGAATGTCGAATGTAATTGTTATGTGTTATAAAATGGTTGTATCATTGTCATTACGGAGGAATTCATTATTCCTTGTTGTCTATAATGAGATGATCATGTGTATGTTCTCATGGTTCGAGGGACTTGTTGATCCTTATGACTATTGATACTTTCTAGAGTGCACGGTTAATTACATAGTATGTATAGTTACTTATCGAGTTCAATTTTTTGTCACTGTGTACGATTTATATTGTTTAATATGTTATGAATATCATGGAAACTTGTTATTCATGGACTGGTGAAAGTATTTGGTCGATGTTGTGTATGGCACACTATACTAGTGGATATAATGGTGCTTATTTGGATCCATTATGTGATAAATGGGATGTTGTTGTATCTAAATTTATAGTTAAGTCTTAGTTATGGTTTAGCCAAGTTCTATGCCTGTTGAAAAGCATGATGAAAAATTTATTCCCTTATTATGTGCTATGTGTGTGAAATAGATCTAGCCCATAAAGATTGTTGAGATTTCTATATGATCATGAGTATTTCATATTACTATTATTATTATCCAATTTTAAGGTCACGAACAAGCCAGACACCAAATTGGTGTATGAGACCCCCTTGTTTGTAGGACATGTGTTACACCAATTTTTGGTCATCTAACCTGTTACTATTAGATGGACCAAAGTACACCATGTAAGACCAATTTTACCATAGTAAAATTGCTTTCACTATGAAAACTAATATAATAACACATAGTTTATTAAGTTATTTATGGTCTAAATAGGAAACCCCATGAGGAATAATTGAATAAATCCTTATTTATTTTATTTTCCTCAGGGAATAATTAATTAAACCAATGTTTAATTAATATTCCTGGTCATATTTAACCCAAAAAAAGAAAACTAATTAGATAAATCATTATTTATCTTATAATTTCCTAGGAATAATTATTTAAAACATTATTTAATAATATTCCTTGTTAAATTTGACTAAATCATTTATAAATAATTGAATAAATCATTATTTATTTAATTATTACTCAACCACATTCTTAAAATAATAAATAAATCATTTATTTATTTATTATTTCTAACTAAAGGGATTTGACCAAACTCAAATTCTTTTCCTTCCAACAAAAATAATGAAATATTCCGTAAAAATTGGATCTAGATTTGGTTAATAATATTTTAATTATGCACCAATATCCAAACTAACTCAACATTTTGTTATAAATAGAAGGGCTTTTCCATTCATTCACTACCTTTTGTTGCGTAGAGATCACTCTTGATCTATACTTTTGGTCTGACTTTGATCCTCCCATCATTGTCATATTTTTCTACTTTTTTCTTGTGAGCTCCCTTTGAGATCCATTTTTGTCTGGGTTTTCTGCACCATCAAGAGAGAGAGATCTTAGATCTGAAGTGCTGAGGACATACAAGAACCCATCCCATTGAGGGGGACGAATAACATCTTTCTATGTTCCCTTCCCAGGTGTCATAATAAAAAAAAATCTTTAAAAAATCTTGTCTTGTTCATTGGATGCATGGAGAAACTCTTGCTTATTATTTGCTGTTTAATGTCTTTAACTGCATGGATCTGGATTTCTGTAGCATTTATTCTAATCACTAATTGTAGATCTAAGGAAATTGACAACCATCTTTGATGTTAGGGTTTTTTGTTATGCACAGCTAAAGTAAGCTTTTTTCGTACGCTTGCGATTATAATTCACACTAACAACTGGCGGCTCCACAAGGGTTTATAATTATGACCACTATTATTTTCAGATCCCTGCATGACCAGCTGCTTCAACCCCTAAGGTTTGTCTTCAAGTTATTATTTTTCATTTATTGATGTTATTTTTAACCTTTAATACCCTAAAACAGTAAAAATTCTAATTTCTGTGTGTTTTTGGGCCCTTTGCATAGGTAACAGGTATCATCCACAGCAGAGACGACACTTTTTTCTGAAACCTGCTCCCGAGACGACTGAAAGTGCAGGTTACACTTTTTGGGCAAGAAACTGCAACCTCAGCTCTCACATAGCGGAAAACAACTTGAAAACTGCGACCTATAAATTTTACGAGATTTTTCTGTGATTTTTTTGAGTTTGTCTACTAGGGTTATCCGACCTCCCTCTCCACCCGTCTTGGACCTGTAATTTCTTATTTTTACTCATTGGAGTAGGAACCAAGCCCCTTAGGGCTTTAGTACACTTCCACCTTTTTAGGAGGAGTTTAGCTGAAGCAGGTCTTCTGAGATTTCAGTGTTTTCAGCCATTTTTTCAGATCTGAACCTGCACTTCTAGATCCATTTCCGATTAGTTATTCATCCATCCAAAACACCTCTTTTCAGTTTTTCTTCGTCCTCCTTTAGGGTCCCCTCTGTTTCCCTTCAGGTTGTAGCCTTTCACCACCCTTTTAACAGCATTTTTCCCTCTGGTTTTTTGTTGTTTTCTACACCTATTTCTAGCAAATCTGACCTTTAGATCCATGTACCTCTTGACTTTAGATCCATTGGCCATTTTGTGTGTTTTGACTAGATTTCTCCCACCCATAGACTAGTTGTTGGGAAGCCCTTCTACTTGGGTTTAAATTGATGCATCTTTAGCTGTTTATTTTACTATTACATTCAGTTTCCTTTACTGTCATTTTTCAATTTTATTTACAACTATACAACATATTTTTTATTTTTTTCTCTACACACATCTGGGCTTAATTAAAATTAACACACTTATCACATACATGCACACCCTAAGCAAAGAGCGCCTGGTTTACACCGCCAAGCCAAGACTTAAACATTGTAATCAATTGATCCTGCACATTCTTGCCCTTGTTTACCACTCTTCCTCATTGTGTTATGTGTCTCTTTACCATCATTTCACCCCCAAGGCATTTATCATGAAGGATCCAAGGCATTCATCCTCAGTTTCTGTTAGGAAGACTTACTACTCTGCGTAGGGTTCGAGTTCGTCCTCCACCGAGTCTCCATTCTGACTATGATTCTGGTTCATCGAGTTCCCCTTCTAATTCTATCCCCAGCTCTCCTCCACCTTTCACCTTCATCATGTCTGGTTCAAGACCTAACTTCAGTGGTAGCCCCAACCCTAATGTTGTAAATGGTACTAGCGGTGTCGGAAGAGGAACTATACCGACTGCTCCCTTGCTTCCTTATATGGCAAGCCTAAACCTCCCCGAATTTATCCAGTTGATTAATGATCCCATCCAAGCTTCCTTCAGACATCCCCAAGTTTGAAGGAAATGCCGGAGAGGATCCTACCAACCATGTTCGTTCTTTCCGCATGTGGTGTTCGTCTAACTCCATCACCGACAACTTTGTCCATCTTCAGTTATTCCAGTGTACGCTTACTAGAGAAGCTTCCAAGTGGTATGTCGACAAGGCCTCCTCCTCTCATACTAATTTTGCGACCCTTGCCAAGGCTTTTTGTCTTACTTCCATATCCTCCTTCTCTATGACACCGATACCGAACTCTTGACCTCTTTCCGTCAAACTTCTACTACCCACCTATCTGATCATATTCAAGAATGGTGCAGAAGGAAGAGATTATGTTGAGACCATGCTTTCGAAGACCATGTCTACATATTGGTTTCTCAGATCCCTTTTTCCTGTTATTGAAAAATATGTCTCATCTCACTTCCCTCAGACCGAGGAAGTTTCCCTCCATATTGCGTTGAAATATGACCTTATCTACACACAATATGGTTATGTTCATACCGTCTTACCTGATCTCCCTAGACCCGGTGGTGCCAACGCACGAGGGGCATCCCATTCCGTCGACGGTATCGGTGGATCTCTTTCACATACGTACACTCATCCTCCCATGGGTTATGGTTTCCCTCAGGGAGGGGCCAGCTCCTCCAGCACTTTTCCCCCTCCCGGCATCATGTATCCAGGATACAGTATGCCTCCTCATTTTTCCCAACCTGTTTACCCCAATGTTTCCCAACCTCCTTATTAGTCGTATCCGCAGCCTGGTGCTCTAGCTCCTCTGGCACTAGCACCTTAGCCTCCCTTGCATTCCCAAGCTCTGTAACAGCAGCCACCCCCCCTCAGGGTCAGGTGTATGCACAACAGAGTGCGAATAATCCTCCTACTTCCAAAAAGAAGAGGAAAGGAAATAAAAACCAATATACCCTAGGTAATCCAGGAAACAATCCCCAAGGGAATGCATCTAACACTACAACCCAGCAACAGAGAACTCAACCCAAGCAAGACAGACCTATTCGTACGAATAAGCCTTGTTCTTGTTGTGGTGTTTATGGTCACTATACCCATAATTTTCCACTTTTACCTCATATGCGTCAGATGTGGGAAGCTTAAGCAACATCCTGAGGACAACAAGCCTCCCCTTCAGTTCCTCTCAATGATGCCCCTATCCAACCGGTTGTGTTTACCAATCCTTTCCCCCAGCAAGGATATGTGGCTGCCCAAACCCCTGAAAGTCAGGCAGCCACTCAACCTCCTCCATCTGGTACCTCTTATTACCAAATCCTCATGATGAACTCTGACCAACATAATACCCTTGACCTCAACCTTCAGACTCGGTCCAGTCAGTACAACAAGCCCCCCGCTACGTCTGCTACCGAACACCCATCTTCAGGTCCCACAGAGCCTCTTTCAACACCCAATGGTCCTTTACGGATCCATTACCCTAAGGCAAAGGTCCATACCAAGATCCCCAAGGGGCCATTACATCGAAACACTGCTTCCCACAAAGCCGCCCACTCCTACAGTATAGTAGATTACTTGGTGCAATCCCCTGCCACCATGTTAACGCTCAAAGTCCTCCAGACATGCCCTTCACAACGAAAATATCTACTAACTGCTATGGGTGTTGTGGATCCTTTAGATGATCATTTTATTGTCTTCGACATTGACAAGTTAGAACATCCCCCCTTCCTGCATCCGTGCCTTCCAAATCCCTGTCAAGATCCAGAATTCCAATATCTCCCATTGTATCATTGACAAGGGGGCATCCACTTGTGTGATGTCTACTAATGAATGGATGCAGCTCAGATCTCCTGAGTTAGACCCTTCCACTATCACCCTCTGTGCATGGTATGGCCACTCTTCTCAGCCCCTTGGCATGTTCCGCAATTGTCCTATTACTCTTGCAGGCAAGACTGTTTGTGTTGACATTGAATTCATTGATGCCCCCTTAGACTACAACATTCTATTGGGTCGTAGCTAAATTTATGCAATGTCTGATGTCCCATATGCGGTTCACCGTAAGATGTGATTTCCTCATAACGGAAATATCGTCACCATCGATAAGTTGACATATTACAAACCGAAGTCCAAAACCTCTCTAGAGTCCATTATTTCTTCTGTGGCCAATAAACAAATAGTCGAACCTTCGACCAGTATCTCACCTGAATTTTATAAAGATTATTATTTGTTTGGTTCATTCCCTGGTCTCCCCCTTCTCATCTCTAACCCTAGCTCGTCGAATTTTTGCATGATGCAATCGTCTCAGTCCGACCTCAAACGAACTGGTTCGAATAGCCAGTAGCCCCTCCCTTCGCAACCTAATCCTAGTACTTTGACTCACCCTTCAGGACCACCCCCTCAAGGCCCCTCATCCATAGTCAGTGTCCATGATCCTGTATATCCCCCTAGAACAGTTCCCCTTGGTCTTAAACATCTCGGACCTGTCCCTCCTGGCCATTACCCCTCCGGTCAGATACCATTTCTTTCTCCCCCTTCTGGAGTACTTTTGGTACCTGTTATGGCTACCTTGTCTCTTCCTAACATGACCCTACATATCACATTCTGGTACATTGATCCCCCAACCACGATCTCGCCTGGTCAGCCCAAACCTTATACAGATTTGACCCCGGTCCAACCGGTCGCCAGGACCCCTCCCTTTGCTTCCGTGCCTCAGCCACCTCAACCGGAACCTACTCCTATTGTGACAGCTTTAGGTGATGGGGGAAAAGCTCACAAAAAGGCAACTAAGGACAAGGTTTCCCAAAAAACCCTACTCCTCCTTAGCCTCCAAATCATAGCCCTTTATGTGCTTTGTGTGATGTTGTCGATCATGCCACCCATAATTGTCCTGAATTGCCTCGTCTCAAGCCCATGGTCAACGAAGCGTTTCCCAAGTCTAATATCCCAGAGGTCCATGTCACTTTACCAATTCAGCCCCAAAACTCAAGTATTTACGCACAAATAATCCTTGTGCTTTGTGTCCATGGCCATTATACTCACCTCTGTCCCCACCTCAAATACTACCACACCTCTTTGGAAACGGTCTGCCAATTCGAGGTCGAGCTCAATGAGTCCACCTCTCCCTTATTTGCGAGTTTTTCTTCGGCAGAACTAGAGGACACATCTGCTCCCATTGACAGTCCCCCTCTTGATGTCGAGATGATGGAGACTTCAACCACCATTCTATACCTATAATCATTTATGAGATCCATAGTGGAAGACCCCTCTAGGACTTCCCCTTCTGTTTCGTCTGACCTCCCTTCAGCAATCACCCTGGGCTCAACATCGGTGTTTGCTGGTCACCCCCTACGACAATGCACATGTGAACCTTTCTTCTCATGATGATGAGTCAGGTAGCTTTGTCGCGTCATGTGGTCTCCCTTCCATCAGTCACCCCATCTTCCATTCTGAGGAAGACATTATGGAAGTGATGACTACCCCTGACTTTTCGTGGGATGATATGCACCACCATGCATACTTCCTCCCACAATAGTCCCATGACCAATATGCTGTGGAAACAAAATACTTCATTCCCGATGAGATCGATTGGTTTAGAAATCCCATCCCTTCACCCGATGCTTTCGAAGAAGGAAATATGGCCAATACATCTCCTACCATTAAAATTAACATTTCTTACAAACCAGGGGTAGAAGAAAACATTACCTTGAGTGCCCAATGCACCCCAGAATAAATTGAGGCTTACACCAAGTTATTCAAGGAATTCCAAAATGTTTTCACCTGGTCCTATTCAAAAATGCTCTGACTTGATCCCACCATTGTCGAACACCATATCAATACATGGCCCGATGCCAATCCTGTCCATCAAAAGTTGAGACCAATTAATCCTTCCAAACGAGAGGCTGTCAAAACCAAAATCGATAAGCTTAAGTAGGCTGGTTTTATCTATCCCATTGAATACACCACTTGGGTGTCCAATCCGGTTCCCGTTCTCAAGAAACAAGACACCATCCGTGTCTGCACTGACTTTTGCGGCCTGAACAAAGCTTGTCCCAAAGAAAACTTCCCCACACCATTCATTGACCAACTCATTAACGAGTGTGCGGGGCACGAGGTTCTATCCTTCATGGATGGTTTCTCCACATACAACTAGATTTTTATCCATCGTGATGATCAACTTAAGGCTACGTTAATTAGGTTGTGGGTAACCTTCGCTTATAGGGTCATGTTGTTCGACCTTAAGAATGCCGGAGCCACTTTTTAGTGGGCCATGTCATACTATTTTCATGACCTGACTCATATTATCCTCACTTATTTAGATGACCTCACTTCACGTTATAAACATCGGGCGCAACACCTCCATGAATTGTGTATTGTCTTTCTCCGATGTCGCAAGTATAATATCCACCTCAATCTACTGAAATGTGTCTTTTGTGTTCCTTCCGACCGTCTTCTAGGCTTCATTGTGTCTAAATATGGTATAACACTTGACCCCTTGAAAGTTCAAGCCATTGTTGAGCTTCTTATTCCTCATACCTTATGATAGTTACAAAGCCTACAAGGCAAAGCAAATTTCCTTCGACAATCTGTACCTAACTATGCCACCACCGCGCATGGGTTCCATAGACTCCTCAGATCTAAAATTCCCTTCGTTTAGGATGACTATGCTAAAGATTATTTCGATGCCCTGAAACATGCTCTCACTTCTGCGCCCTTGATTCATCCCCCTGACTTTGATATGGATTTCATCCTGTACATCTCAGCCTCCACCCATATGGTCATTGGGGTCCTTATTCAGGAAAATGAAAATGGAATCGAGCATGTTATCTATTAAATTAATTATCAACCTTGTAGGCCCCACAATGGTATTTCTCACATGAAGAGAAATTGGCGACCATTATCGTGTTCTCGGTCCAAAAACTTTGTAATTATATCCTCATGTGTTCCACCAAGGTCGTGACTAATTCCAGCCTATGGCCTTCTATTGAGCCTCCCTTATCATCAATGGGGAAGTACGCCCCCGTGGATCGTTATCCTTGAAATTCAGTCTTAGTTGTCCACCAAAAAGAGTAAGAAAGGTTTAGCCCTCTCTAAACTCATTTCCAAATTACCTACCAGTATGTAGGATCCTCCAATTCATGATGATTTCCCTAATGAACATTTGTTTTCCATTACTTTAGATGATCCTTGGTATGGTGACATCCTCACTTATCTGCGAAACCAAAATTTTGCCCTCCATAGCGGCGCTTGTGGTGGCCACCTCTACTGCCCAAAAAATCATGCACATTGGGTATTTTTGGTCTTCTCTCTTTGGTGATTACATTGAAGCAGTCAAAAATTGTTCGAATTGATAACATTTCGCCCGAAAGGCTCGAGCCCCTCTGACTCCCCTCCATCCTGTCATCTTAGCTAGTCCCTTCTGTAAGTGGGCCATAGAATTTATGGAGTGTCGACCTACATCTACTGGTAACCACAAGTATATCATCATGGCAGTTGACTATTTCACCAAATGGGATAAGGCCATGCCAACATTCTACAACATGGCAATTACCGCAACCCTCTTTTTCTTTAACCATGTTTCGCTCGATTCAGAGTTCCAAAACAATTGGTCTCTAACCATGGCCGACATTCTGAAGATGAGATATGACATGACCTATCCTCTCTGTTGGACTTTGAGCACCAATATTCATCGTCCTATTACCCCCAAGGTAATGGCCAAGTTGAATCAATCAATAAAATCCTTAAAACTATCCTTCAACGAACGGTGAATAAGCACAAAACCAACTGGCACCTTATGCTCTTCCCTGCTTTGTGGGCCTATAGAACTTCTGTTAAAACCACCACCGGGTTTACTCCTTTCCATCTTGTTTTTGGCAAGGAGGCAGACCTACTGATCGAGTGTGAAATCCCTTCCCTTCACCTAGCCGTCGAACTTCTCCCTGACACCCAACCATTAGAAAAAAGAATTATAATGCTTAAGCACGCTTCCGAAGACCGTCGTGTTACACTGAAAATCACCGAAGCAGCTAAGAAGTGCACCAAAGCTCAATATGATCGAAAATTCCACCGTCGTACTTTTCACAAAGATGACCTCATTCTAGTGTATGACCAGGCTCATGATGTCCTCGGTCATGGGAAGTTTGACTCTTTATGGCTAGGCCCTTACATCATCAGTAAGGATTTGGGTAAAGGGGCATATATTCTAGAGTATTTCGAAGTCCACCCTCTTCATAAACCTCGTAATTCACTCTATCTTAAGAAATATGACCCTTAGCATTTCCCTCTCGAAATTCACGTTTTATTTCTTTTAAGTAGCCAACTTTTGTTTTTGGTGATTTGATACTTCACTCGGGAGCCTTTTTTCCAAGAAGGGTCACTTCACCGCTTCTCAAAATTGAATTTCTTCACTTTCAACACTTGTACTTGGGGCACCACCTTTCCTTCATACTTGTCCATGCTTGTGTCTATTTTCGTTGTGAGTAACCATCTTGTACTCATGTTTTTATGGTCCCCATCGAGCCTGTTCTGTGTGGTAGCATCATCGATTTGCCCTTGTTTAGAGCATTCGAGTTGAGTCATTATCGCACCCATGGAGCTTTTCCCGAGTCCCTTTGTCTCCCGCCACAATCCTCCATCCTTCATTGCTTTTTCCCTTTCTCGTGTCGCACATTTTGGCCCCTAGTCATATTGGCACCCATCTCCTCTGGAGTCGAGTCAATAGCTGCCAGGTCATCCATGCCATTTATGCTCTAACAAGGGAAGTTGTCAACCCACCACTCAATACCCACCCCCCCCCCCCATTCCACCATCATCCTAGTGTCAGTCTATCAGTCGCTCTACTCTTATCCCTCGTGCCTTAGTTGAGGATTCCTCATTGCCTCACTTATGGGAGACCTCCTTCTGTCGACATCAGCTTATTCATTCCAAAAGATAGGTCTAGAGGGTAGTGTACCTTAGTTCCAGTATCCACTCTTTTTCGGTGCCTCAGATCAAGAAAAGGGATCCTTTATTTCCCTTTGACTTGATTTTTTCTCAGTTTCAGCTCCTTATGGCATGATCGAGATCCATATACTCGATGGTTCGCTGATGCAGGAGATTGTACCAGTGATTCCCGGGTGTGTGTGAGATGTTTCTGAACTCATGAGGGGGTGGCCCTTTAGGTAGTCCCCCACATGCCCGGATGACCTCTATACTATAGCCTTGGATGCCAGTCCATATATTTGATGGTAACGACACCAGCTACTTCCAGCACCTTTTTTATTTTTCATGTATCATTCAGATTTTCAGAGCCCTTTTCTATTTTACTGAGCCTCTTTGGTTGTACTTATATCTCATGTACTCAGATATTATTTTATAAGTCTTGGTTGTTGTCCCAGGCACAGTATGTATGTGGGATCCATTATCATGTTTTTTTATCTTACCCATGTTTATGCCTGCATATACTATATAGTTCAGTCCCATGTTTGCTGGACACATCATCATTCTTTGTACTTTGTTATCTCAGCGAGCATAGGTATGCCTCCCCAACCTCATGTAGAATAAGTACTCACTCATAAAAGAGAATTTTCACACCTGTAAGTGTCGCCTCATCAGGGTCTTGTCCTCTCGTGCTTCAATCCGCCTTATATTTCTCTCTCTCTAACTCCCCTTCGGTGTCTAGTGATTGAGTACTTACAACGTACTTCGACCATACGATTAGTTCCTAACGCTCACATGTTGGGGGGTGTCACGCCCTATACCTTTGTTGTCTTTCAACCATGTTATAGATAGGTGCGGCACTACCATACTTTTTCTTTTTCCAAATACTCAAGTATATAGACTACACCTTTAGCAACACTTGTTCAATTAGTTAAGAAAATTTTCTTTCAATATGCACAAATAAACATAAACATCATTATCAATCCACAAGTATGCCCATACATAAAATGGAGGGGCAACTCCATGTTAATAATGAGTCCACCCGATAATATGTTTCATAAATAGGAAATGATATAAGTCCAATCTAGCAAAAGCCACTTTTGCTCCTTGGCAAGGCAAGTTAGCCTTTTTACCAAGCTTCAAGGCTTGTCAACCATCAAACTAGCCTACAATAATCATTTTACAACATTGAATTTCACCTTGGAAATTTCCTGCACAAAGCTGCCCAAGTGTTGTCGGGTCACTCGAGTCACTCAGGTCGGCACTACAAATAATTCTAGACCATCCCATGAGTTCACTGTGTGTCCAATCTGCTTGAGATTTCTATATTATCATGAGTATTTCATATTATTATTATTATTATCCAATTTTAAGGTCACGACCAAGCCAAACACCAAATTGGTGTATGAGACCCCCTTGTTTGTAGGACATGTGTTACACCAATTTTTGGTCATCTAACATGTTACTATTAGATGGACCAAAGTACACCATGTAAGACCAATTTTACCATAGTAAAATTGCTTTCACTATGAAAAATAATATAATAACACATAGTTTATTAAGTTATTTATGGTCTAAATAGGAAACCCCATGAGGAATAATTGAATAAATCCTTATTTATTTTATTTTCCTCAGGGAATAATTAATTAAACCAATGTTCAATTAATATTCCTGGTCATATTTAACCCAAAACAAGAAAACTAATTAGATAAATCATTATTTATCTTATAATTTCCTAGGAATAATTATTTAAAACATTATTTAATAATATTCCTTGTTAAATTTGACTAAATCATTTATAAATAATTGAATAAATCATTATTTATTTAATTATTACTCAACCACATTTTTAAAATAATAAATAAATCATTTATTTATTTATTATTTATAAATAAAAGGATTTGACCAAATTCAAATTCTTTTTCCCTCCAACAATAATAATAAAATATTCCATAAAAGTTGGATCGAGATTTGGTTAATAATATTTTAATTATGCACCAATATCTAGACTAACTCAATATTTTGTTATAAATAGAAGGGTTTTTCCATTCATTCACTACCTTTTGTTGCCTAGAGATCACTCTTGATCTATACTTTTGGTCTGACTTTGATCCTCCCATCATTGTCATATTTTTCTACTTTTTGCTTGTGAGCTCCCTTTGAGATCCATTTTTGTCTGGGTTTTCTGCACCATTAAGAGAGAGAGATCTTAGATCTGAAGTGCTGAGGACATACAAGAACCCATCCCATTGAGGGGGACGAATAACATCTTTCTATGTTCCCTTCCCAGGTGTCATAATAAAAAAAAATCTTTAAAAAAACTTGTCTTGTTCATTGGATGCATGGAGAAACTCTTGATTATTAGTTGTTGTTTAATGTCTTTAACTTCATAGATCTGGATTTCTGTAGCATTTATTCTAATCACTAATTGTAGATCTAAGTAAATTGACAACCATCTTTGATGTTAGGGTTTTTTGTTATGCACAGCTAAAGTAAGCTTTTTTCGTACGCTTGTGATTATAATTCACACTAACAACTGGCAGCTCCACAAGGGTTTATAATTATGACCACTATTATTTTCAGATCCCTGCATGACCAGCTACTTCAACCCCTAAGGTTTGTCTTCAAGTTATTATTTTTCATTTATTGATGTTATTTTTAACCTTTAATACCCTAAAACAGTAAAAATTCTAACTTCTGTGTGTTTTTGGGCCCTTTGCATAGGTAACAGGTATCATCTGCAGCAGAGATGACACTTTTTTATGAAACTTGCTCCCGAGACGACTGAAAGTGCAGGTTACACTTTTTGGGCAAGAAACTGCAACCTCAGCTCTCACATAGCGGAAAACAACTTGAAAACTGCGACCTATAAATTTTACGAGATTTTTCTGTGATTTTTTTGAGTTTGTCTACTAGGGTTATCTGACCTCCCTCTCCACCCGTCTTGGACCTGTAATTTCTTAGTTTTACTCGTTGGAGTAGGAACCAAGCCCCTTAGGGCTTTAGTACACTTCCACCTTTTTAGGAGGAGTTTAGCTAAAGCAGGTCTTCTGAGATTTCAGTGTTTTCAGCCATTTTTTCAGATCTGAACCTGCACTTCTAGATCCATTTCTGATTAGTTATTCATCCATCCAAAACACCTATTTTCAGTTTTGCTTCGTCCTCCTTTAGGGTCCCCTCTGTTTCCCTTCAGGTTGTAGCCTTTCACCACCCTTTTACAGCATTTTTCCCTCTGGTTTTTTGTTGTTTTCTACACCTATTTCTAGCAGATCTGACCTTTAGATCCATGTACCTCTTGACTTTAGATCCATTGGCCATTTTGTGTGTTTTGACTAGATTTCTCCCACCCATAGACTAGTTGTTGGGAAGCCCTTCTACTTGGGTTTAAATTGATGCATCTTTAGTTGTTTATTTTACTATTACATTCAGTTTCCTTTACTGTCATTATTCAATTTTATTTACAGCTATACAACATATTTTTTATTTTTTTCTCTACACACATCTGGGCTTAATTAAAATTAACACACTTATCACATACATGCACACCCTAAGCAAAGAGCGCCTGGTTTACACCGCCAAGCCAAGACTTAAACATTGTAATCAATTGATCCTGCACCTTCTTGCCCTTGTTTACCACTCTTCCTCATTGTGTTATGTGTCTCTTTACCATCATTTCACCCCCAAGGCATTTATCATGAAGGCTCCAAGGCATTCATCCTCAGTTTCTGTTAGGAAGACTTACTACTCTGCGTAGGGTTCGAGTTCGTCCTCCACCGAGTCTCCATTCTGACTATGATTCTGGTTCATCGAGTTCCCCTTCTAGTTATATCCCCGGCTCTCCTCCACCTTTCACCTTCATCATGTCTAGTTCAGGACCTAACTTCAGTGGTAGCCCCAACCCTAATGTTGTAAATGGTACTAGCGGTGTCGGAAGAGGAACTATCCCGACTGCTCCCTTGCTTCCTTATATGGCAAGCCTAAACCTCCCCGATTTTATCCAGTTGATTAATGATCCCATACACCATGATCCTGGTTGGCCTGCTATGCCAACCAAGCTTCCTTCAGACATCCCCAAGTTTGAAGGAAATGCCGGAGAGGATCCTACCAACCATGTTCGTTCTTTCCGCATGTGGTGTTCGTCTAACTCCATCACCGACGACTTTGTACATCTTCGGTTATTCCAGCGTACGCTTACAAGAGAAGCTTCCAAGTGGTATGTCGACAAGGCCTCCTCCTCTCATACTAATTTTGTGACCCTTGCCAAGGCTTTTTGTCTTACTTCCATATCCTCCTTCGCTATGACACTGATACCGAACTCTTGACCTCTTTCCGTCAAACTTCTACTACCCACCTATCTGATCATATTCAAGAATGGTGCAGAAGGAAGAGACTATGTTGAGCCCCTGCTTTCGAAGACCATGTCTACATGGATTGGTTTCTCAGATCCCTTTTTCCTGTTATTGAAAAAGATGTCTCATCTCACTTCCCTCAGACCGAGGAAGTTTCCCTCCATATTGTGTTGAAATATGACCTTATCTACACACAATATGGTTATGTTTATACCGTCTTACCTGATCTCCCTAGACCCAGTGGTGCCAACGCACGAGGGGCATCCCATTCCGCCGACGGTATCGTTGGATCTCCTTCACATCCGTACACTCATCCTCCCATGGGTTATGATTTCCCTCAGGGAGGGGCCAGCTCCTTCAGCACTTTTCCCCCTCCCGGCATCATGTATCCAGGATACAGTATGCCTCCTCATTTTTCCCAACCTGTTTACCCCAATGTTTCCCAACCTCCTTATTAGTCGTATCCGCAGCCTGGTGCTCTAGCTCCTCTGGCACTAGCACCTCACCCTCCCTCGCATTCCCAATCTCTATAACAGCACCCCCCCTCAGGGTCAGGTGTATGCACAACAGAGTGCGAATAATCCTCCTACTTCCAAAAAGAAGAGGAAAGGAAATAAAAAACAATATACCCTAGGTAATTCAGGAAACAATCCCCAAGGGAATGCATCTAACACTACAACCCAGCAACAGAGAACTCAACCCAAGCAGGACAGACCTATTCATACGAATAAGCCTTGTTCTTGTTGTGGTGTTTATGGTCACTATACCGATAATTTTCCACTTTTAACTCAGATGCGTCAGATGTGGGAAGCTCAAGCAACATCCTGAGGACAACAAGCCTCCCCTTCAGTTCCTCTCAATGATGCCCCTATCCAACCGGTTGTGTTTACCAATCCTTTCCCCCAGCAAGGATATGTGGCTGCCCAAACCCCTGAAAGTCAGGCAGCCACTCAACCTCCTCCATCTGGTACCTCTGATTACCAAATCCTCATGATGAACTTTGACCAACATAATACCCTTGACTTCAACCTTCAGACTCGATCCAGTCAGTACAACAAGCCCCCCGCTACGTCTGCTACCGAACACCCATCTTCTGGTCCCACAGAGCCTCTTTCGACACCCAATGGTCCTTTACGGATCCATTAGCCTAAGGAAAAGGTCCATACCAAGATCCCCAAGGGGCCATTACATCGAAACACTGCTTCCCACAAAACCGCCCACTCCTACAGTATAGTAGATGACTTGTCGAATCCCCTGCCGTCATGTCAATGCTCAAAGTCCTCCAGTCATGCCCTTCACAACGAAAATATCTACTAACTGCTATGGGTGTTGTGGATCCTTAAGATGATCATTTTATTGTCTTCGACATTGACAAATTAGAACTTCCCCCCTTCCTGCATCTGCGCCTTCCAAATCCCTGTCAAGATCCAGAATTCCAATATCTCCCATTGTATCATTGACAAGGGGGCATCCACTTGTGTGATGTCTGCTAATGTATGGATGCAGCTCGGATCCCCTGAGTTAGACCCTTCCACTATCACCCTCTGTGCATGGTATGGCCACTCTTCTCAGCCCCTTGGCAAGTTCCGTAATTGTCCTATTACTCTTGTAGGAAAGATTGTTTGTGTTGATGTTGAATTCATTGATGCCCCCTTAGACTACAACATTCTATTGGGTCGTAGCTAAATTTATGCAATGTCTGATGTCCCATATGCGGTTCACCATAAGATGTGATTTCCTCATAACGGAAATATCGTCACCATCGATAAGTTGACATATTACAAACCGAAGTCCAAAACCTCTCTAGAGTCCATTATTTCTTCTGTGGCCAATAAACAAATAGTCGAACCTTCGACCAGTATCTCACCTGAAGTTTATAAAGATTATTCTTTGTTTGGTTCATTCCCTGGTCTCCCCCTTCTCATCTCTGACCCTAGCTCATCGAATGTTTGCATGATGCAATCGTCTTAGTCCGACCTCAAACGAACTGGTTCGAATAGCCAGTAGCCCCGCCCTTCGCAACATAATCCTAGTACTTTGACTCACCCTTCAGGACACCCTCCTCAAGGCCCCTCATCCATAGTCGGTGTCCATGATCCTGTCTATCCCCCTAGAACAGTTCCCCTTGGCCTTAACCATCTCGAACCTGTCCCTCCTGGCCATTACCCCTCCGGTCAGATACCATTTCTTTCTCCCCCTTCTGGAGTACTTTTGGTACCTGTTATGGCTACCTTGTCTCTTCCTAACATGACCCTGCATATCCCATTCTGGGACATTGATCCCCCAACCACAATCTCGCCTGGTCAGCCCAAACCTTATACAGATTTGACCCCGGTCTAACCGGTCGCCAGGACCCCTCCCTTTGCTTCCGTGCCTCAGCCACCTCAACCGAAACCTACTCCTATTGTGACAGCTCTAGGTGATGGGGGAAAATCCCACAAAAAGGCAACTAAGGACAAGGTTTCCCAAAAAACACTACTCCTCCTTAGCCTCCAAATCATAGCCCTTTATGTGCTTTGTGTGATGTTGTCGATCATGCCACCCATAATTTTCCTGAATTGCCTCGTCTCAAGCCCATGGTCAACGAAGCGTTTCCCAAGTCTGATATCCCAGAGGTCCATGTCACTTTACCAATTCAGCCCCAAAACTCAATTATTTATGCACAAATAATCCTTCTGCTTTGTGTCCATGGCCATTATACTCACCTCTGTCCCCACCTCAAATACTACCACACCTCTTTGGAAACGGTTTGCCAATTCGAGGTCGAGCTCAATGAGTCCACCTCTCCCTTATTTGCGAGTTTTTCTTCAGCAGAACTAGAGGACACATCTGCTCCCATTGACATTCCCCCTCTTGATGTCGAGATGATGGAGACTTCAACCACCATTCTATACCTATCATCATTTATGAGATCCATAGTGGAAGACCCCTCTAGGACTTCCCCTTCTGTTTCGTCTGACCTCCCTTCAGAAATCACCGTGGGCTCAACATCGGTGTTTGCTCGTCACCCCCTGTGACAATGCACATGTGAACCTTTCTTCTCATGATGATGATTCAGGTAGCTTTGTCGCGTCATGTGGTCTCCCTTCCATCAGTCACCCCATCTTCCATTCTGAGGAAGACATTATGGAAGTGATGACTACCCCTGACTTTTCGTGGGATGATATGCACCACCATGCATACTTCCTCCCACAACAGTCCCATGACCAATATGCTGTGGAAACAAAATACTTCATTCCCGATGAGATCGATTGGTTTAGAAATCCCATCCCTTCACCCGATGCTTTCGAAGAAGGAAATATGGCCAATACATCTCCTACCATTAAAATTAACATTTCTTACAAACCAGGGGTAGAAGAAAACATTACCTTGAGTGCCCAATGCACCCCAGAATAAATTGAGGCTTACACCAAGTTATTCAAGGAATTCCACAATGTTTTCACCTGGTCCTATTCAAAAATGCTCTGACTTGATCCCACCATTGTCGAACACCATATCGATACATGGCCCGATGCCAATCCTGTCCGTCAAAAGTTGAGACCAATTAATCCTTCCAAACGAGAGGCTGTCAAAACCAAAATCGATAAGCTTAAGCAGGCTGGTTTTATCTATCCCATTGAATACACCACTTGGGTGTCCAATCCGGTTCCCGTTCTCAAGAAACAAGGCACCATCCATGTCTGCACTGACTTTTGTGACTTGAACAAAGCTTGTCCCAAAGAAAACTTCCCCACACCATTCATTGACCAACTCATTAACGAGTGTGCGGGGCACGAGGTTCTATCCTTCATGGATGGTTTCTCCGCATACAACTAGATTTTCATCCATCGTGATGATCAACTTAAGGCTACGTTAATTAGGCTGTGGGTAACCTTCGCTTATAGGGTCATGTTGTTCAACCTTAAGAATGCCGGAGCCACTTTTTAGTGGGCCATGTCATACTATTTTCATGACCTAACTCATATTATCCTCACTTATTTAGATGACCTCACTTCACGTTATAAACATCGGGCACAACACCTCCACGAATTGTGTATCGTCTTTCTCTGAAGTCGCAAGTATAATATCCACCTCAATCTACTGAAATGTGTCTTTTGTGTTCCTTCCGACCGTATTCTAGGCTTCATTGTGTCTAAAGATGGTATAACACTTGACCCCTTGAAATTTCAAGCCATTATTGAGCTTCTTATTCCTCATACCTTATGATAGTTACAAAGCCTACAAGGCAAATCTAATTTCCTTTGACAATCTATACCTAACTATGCCACCACCGCACATGGGTTCCTTAGACTCCTCAGATCTAAAATTCCCTTCGTTTAGGATGACTATGCTAAAGATTATTTCGATGCCCTGAAACATGCTCTCACTTCTGCGCCCTTGATTCATCCCCCTGACTTTGATATGGATTTCATCCTGTACATCTCAGCCTCCACCCATTTGGTCATTGGGGTCCTTATTCAGGAAGATGAAAATGGAATCGAGCATGTTATCTATTAGGTCAATAAGAACCTTGTAGGCCCCCCTGTGTACTACTCACATGAAGAGAAATTGGCGCTGGCTGTCGTGTTCTCAGTCCAAAAAATTTGTCATTATATCCTCATGTGTTCCACCAAGGTCGTGACTAATTCCAACCCTATGGCCTTCCTATTGAGCCCTCATATCATCAATGGGAAGTACGCCCGTTGGATCGTTATCCTTCAGGAATTTGATCTTGAATTCATCACACCAAAGAGTAAGAAAGGTTTAGCCCTCTCTGAACTCATTTCCAAATTACCTACCAGTATGCAGGATCCTCCAATTCATGATGATTTCCCTAATGAACATTTGTTTTCCATTAATTTAGATGATCCTTGGTATGGTGACATCCTCACTTATCTGCGAAACCAAAATTTTGCCCTCCATAGCGGCGCTTGTGGTGGCCACCTCTACTGCCCAAAAAATCATGCACATTGGGTATTTTTTGTCTTCTCTCTTTGGTGATTACATTGAAGCAATCAAACATTGTTCGAATTGCTAACATTTCGCCCGAAAGGCTCGAGCCCCTCTGACTCCCCTCCATCCTGTCATCTTAGCTAGTCCCTTCTGTAAGTGTGCCATAGAATTTATGGAGTGTCGACCTACATCTACTGGTAACCACAAGTATATCATCATGGCAGTTTACTATTTCACCAAATGGGATAAGGCCATGCCAACGTTCTAATACACGGCAATTACCGCAACCCTCTTTTTCTTTAACCATGTTTGGCTCGATTCAGAGTTCCAAAACAATTGGTCTCTAGCCATGGCTGACATTCTGAAGATGAGATATGACATGAACTATCCTCTCTGTTGGGCTTTGAGCACCAATATTCATCGTCCTATTACCCCCAAGGTAATGGCCAAGTTGAAGCGGTCAATAAAATCCTTAAAACTATCCTTCAACGAACGGTGAATAAGCACAAAACCAACTGGCACCTTATGCTCTTCCCTGCTTTGTGGGCCTATAGAACTTCTGTTTAAACCACCACCGGGTTTACTCCTTTCCATCTTGTTTTTGGCAAGGAGGCAGACCTACCGATCGAGTGTGAAATCCCTTCCCTTCACCTACCCGTTGAACTTCTCCCTGACACCCAACCATTAGAAAAAAGACTTATCATGCTTAAGCGCACTTCCGAAGACCATCGTGTTACACTGAAAACCACCGAAGCAGCTAAGAAGTGCACCAAAGCTCAATATGATCGAAAATTCCACCGTCGTACTTTTCACAAAGATGACCTCATTCTAGTGTATGACCAGGCTCATGATGTCCTCGGTCATGGGAAGTTTGACTCTTTATGGCTAGGCCCTTACATCATCAGTAAGGATTTGGGTAAAGGGGCATATATTCTAGAGTATTTCGAAGGCCACCCTCTTCCTAAACCTCGTAATTCACTCTATCTTAAGAAATATGACCCTTAGCATTTCCCTCTCGAAATTCACATTTTATTTCTTTTAAGTAGCCAACTTTTGTTTTTGGTGATTTGATACCTCACTCGGGAGCCTTTTTTCCAAGAAGGGTCACTTCACTGCTTCTCAAAATTGAATTTCTTCACTTGCAACACTTGTACTTGGGGCACCACCTTTCCTTCATACTTGTCCATGCTTGTGTCTATTTTCGTCGTGAGTAACCATCTTGTACTCATGTTTTTATGGTCCCCACCGAGCCTGTTCTGTGTGGTAGCATCATCGATTTGCCCTTGTTTAGAGCATTCGAGTTGAGTCATTATCGCATCCATGGAGCTTGTCCCGAGTCCCTTTGTCTCCCGCCATAATCCTCCATCCTTCATTGCTTTTTCCCTCTCTCGTGTCGCACATTTTGGCCCCCAGTCATATTGGCCCCCATCTCCTCCGGAGTCGAGTCAGTAGCTGCCAGGTCATCCATGCCCTTTATGCTCTAACAAGGGAAGTTGTCAACCCACCACTCAATACCCTCCCCCACCATTCCACCATCATCCTGGTGTCAGTCTATCAATCGCTCTACTCTTATCCCTCGTGCCTTAGTTGAGGATTCCTCATTGCCTCACTTATGGCGGACCTCCTTCTATCGACATCAGCTTATTCATTCCAAAAGATAGGTCTAGATGGTAGTGTACCTTAGTTCCAGTATCCACTCTTTTTCGGTGCCTCAGATCAAGAAAAGGGATCCTTTATTTCCCTTTGACTTGATTTTTTCTCAGTTTCAGCTCCTTATGGCATGATCGAGATCCATATACTCGATGGTGCGGTGATGCAGGAGATTGTACCAGTGATTCCCGGGTGTGTGTGAGATGTTTCAGACCTCATGAGGGGGTGGCCCTTCAGGTAGTCCCCCACATGCCCGGATGACCTCTATACTATAGCCTTGGATGCCAGTCCATATATTTGATGGTAACGACACCAGCTACTTCCAGCACCTTTTTTATTTTTCATGTATCATTCAGATTTTCAGAGCCCTTTTCTATTTTACTGAGCCTCTTTGGTTGTACTTATATCTCATGTACTCAGATATTATTGTATAAGTCCTGGTTGTTGTCCCAGGCACAGTATGTATGTGGGATCCATTATCATGTTTTTTTATCTTACCCATGTTTATGCCTGCATATACTATATAGTTCAGTCCCATGTTTGCTGGACACATCATCATTCTTTGTACTTTGTTATCTCAGCGAGCATAGGTATGCCTCCCCAGCCTCATGTAGAATAAGTACTCACTCATAAAAGAGAATTGTCACACCTGTAAGTGTCGCCTCATCAGGGTCTTGTCCTCTCGTGCTTCAATCCGCCTTATATTTCTCTCTCTCTAACTCCCCTTCGGTGTCTAGTGATTGAGTACTTACAACGTACTTCGATCATACGATTAGCTCCTAACGCTCACATGTTGGGGGGTGTCACGCCCTATACCTTTGCTGTCTTTCAACCATGTTATAGACAGGTGCGGCACTACCATACTTTTTCTTTTTCCAAATACTCAAGTATATAGACTACGCATTTAGCAACACTTGTTCAATTAGTTAAGAAAAATTTCTTTCAATATGCACAAATAAACATAAACATCATTATCAATCCACAAGTATGCCCATACATACAATGGAGGGGCAACTCCATGTTAATAATGAGTCCACCCGATAATATGTTTCATAAATAGGAAATGATATAAGTCCAATCTAGCAAAAGCCACTTTTGCTCCTTGGCAAGGCAAGTTAGCCTTTTTACCAAGCTTCAAGGCTTGTCAACCATCAAACTAGCCTACAATAATCATTTTACAACATTGAATTTCACCTTGGAAATTTCCTGCACAAAGCTTCCCAAGTGTTGTCGGGTCACTCGAGTCACTCAGGTCGGCACTACAAATAAGTTTAGACCATCCCATGAGTTCACTGTGTGTCCAATCTGCTTGAGATTTCTATATGATCATGAGTATTTCATATTATTATTATTATTATCCAATTTTAAAGTCACGACCAAGCCAAACACAAAATTGGTGTATGAGACCCCCTTATTTGTAGGACATGTGTTACACCAATTTTTGGTCATCTAACCTGTTACTATTAGATGGACCAAAGTACACCATGTAAGACCAATTTTACCATAGTAAAATTGCTTTCACTATGAAAAATAATAATAACACATAGTTTGTCAAGTTGTTTATGGTCTAAACAGGAAAACCCATGAGGAATAATTGAATAAATCCTTATTTGTTTGATTTTCCTCAAGGGATAATTAATTAAACCATATTCTGATTAATATTATTGTTCATATTTAACCCAAAGCAGGAAAATTAATTAGATAAATCATTAGTTATCTTATTATTTTCTAGGAATAATTTTGTAAAACATTATTTAAATAATATTCCTTGTCAAATTTGAATAAATCATTTATAAATAATTGAATAAATCATTATTTATTTAATTATTACTCAACCACATTCTTAAAATAATAAATAAATCATTTATTTATTTATTATTTCAATAAAAGTTGACCAACTCAAATTCTTTTCCTTCCAACAAAAATAATGAAATATTCGTGTAAATTGGATCTAGATTTGGTTAATAATATTTTAATTATGCACCAATATCCGGACTAACTCAATATTTTTTATAAATAGAAGGGTTTTTCCATTCATTCACTACCTTTTGTTGCCCTAGGAATCACTCTGATCTATACTTTTGGTCGACTTTGATCCTCCCATCATTGTCATATTTTTCTGCCACACTGTTTGTGAGCTCCCTTTGAGATCCATTTTTTATGCAGGTTTTACGCACCATCAAGAGAGAGATCTTAGATCTGAAGTCGAGGACATACAAGAACCCATCCCATTGAGGGGACGAATAACATCTTTCTATGTTCCCTTCCCAGGTGTCATAATAAAAAAAAATCTTTAAAAAATCTTGTCTTGTTCATTGGATGCATGGAGAAACTCTTGCTTATTATTTGTTGTTTAATGTCTTTAACTGCATAGATATGGATTTCTGTAGCATTTATTCTAATCACTAATTGCAGATCTAAGGAAATTGACAACCATCTTTGATGTTAGGGTTTTTTGTTATGCACAGCTAAAGTAAGCTTTTTTCGTACGCTTGAGATTATAATTCACACTAACAACTGGCGGCTCCACAAGGGTTTATAATTATGACCACTATTATTTTCAGATCCCTGCATGACCAGCTGCTTCAACCCCTAAGGTTTGTCTTCAAGTTATTATTTTTCATTTATTGATGTTATTTTTAACCTTTAATACCCTAAAACAGTAAAAATTCTAACTTCTGTGTGTTTTTGGGCCCTTTGCATAGGTAACAGGTATCATCCGCAGCAGAGACGACACTTTTTTCTGAAACCTGCTCCCGAGACGACTGAAAGTGCAGGTTACACTTTTTGGGCAAGAAACTGCAACCTCAGCTCTCACATAGCGGAAAACAACTTGAAAACTGCGACCTATAAATTTTACGAGATTTTTCTGTGATTTTTTTGAGTTTGTCTACTAGGGTTATCTGACCTCCCTCTCCACCCGTCTTGGACCTGTAATTTCTTAGTTTTACTCATTGGAGTAGGAACCAAGCCCCTTAGGGCTTTAGTACACTTCCACCTTTTTAGGAGGAGTTTAGCTGAAGCAGGTCTTCTGAGATTTCAGTGTTTTCAGCCATTTTTTCAGATCTGAACCTGCACTTCTAGATCCATTTCCGATTAGTTATTCATCCATCCAAAACACCTCTTTTCAGTTTTGCTTCGTCCTTCTTTAGGGTCCCCTCTGTTTCCCTTCAGGTTCTAGCCTTTCACCACCCTTTTTACAACATTTTTCCCTCTGGTTTTTTGTTGTTTTCTACACCTATTTCTAGCAGATCTGACCCTTAGATCCATGTACCTCTTGACTTTAGATCCATTGGCCATTTTGTGTGTTTTGACCAGATTTCTCCCACCCATAGACTAGTTGTTGGGAAGCCCTTCTCCTTGGGTTTAAATTGATGCATCTTTAGCTGTTTATTTTACTATTACATTCAGTTTCCTTTACTGTCATTTTTCAATTTTATTTACAGCTATACAACATATTTTTTATTTTTTTCTCTACACACATCTGGGCTTAATTAAAATTAACACACTTATCACATACATGCACACCCTAAGCAAAGAGCGCTTGGTTTACACCGCCAAGCCAAGACTTAAACATTGTAATCAATTGATCCTGCACCTTCTTGCCCTTGTTTACCACTCTTCCTCATTGTGTTATGTGTCTCTTTACCATCATTTCACCCCCAAGGCATTTATCATGAAGGCTCCAAGGCATTCATCCTCAGTTTCTGTTAGGAAGACTTACTACTCTGCGTAGGGTTCGAGTTCGTCCTCCACCGAGTCTCCATTCTGACTATGATTCTGGTTCATCGAGTTCCCCTTCTAGTTCTATCCCCGGCTCTCCTCCACCTTTCACCTTCATCATGTCTGGTTCAGGACCTAATTTCAGTGGTAGCCCCAACCCTAATGTTGTAAATGGTACTAGCGGTGTCGGAAGAGGAACTATCCCGACTGCTCCCTTGCTTCCTTATATGGCAAGCCTAAACCTCCCCGATTTTATCCAGTTGATTAATGATCCCATACACCATGATCCTGGTTGGCCTACTATGCCAACCAAGCTTCCTTCAGACATCCCCAAGTTTGAAGGAAATGCCGGAGAGGATCCTACCAACCATGTTCGTTCTTTCCGCATGTGGTGTTCGTCTAACTCCATCACCGACGACTTTGTCCATCTTCAGTTATTCCAGTGTATGCTTACTAGAGAAGCTTCCAATTGGTATGTCGACAAGGCCTCCTCCTCTCATACTAATTTTGCAACCCTTGCCAAGGCTTTTTGTCTTAATTCCATATCCTCCTTCGCTATGACACCGATACCGAGCTCTTGACCTCTTTCCGTCAAACTTCTATTACCCACCTATCTGATCATATTCAAGAATGGTGCAGAAGGAAGAGACTATGTTGAGCCCCTGCTTTTGAAGACCATGTCTACATGGATTGGTTTCTCAGATCCATTTTTCCTGTTATTGAAAAAGATGTCTCATCTCACTTCCCTCAGACCGAGGAAGTTTCCCTCCATATTGCGTTGAAATATGACCTTATCTACACACAATATGGTTATGTTTATACCGTCTTACCTGATCTCCCTAGACCCGGTGGTGCCAATGCACGAGGGGCATCCCATTCCGTCGACGGTGTCGTTGGAGCTCTTTCACATCCGTACACTCATCCTCCCATGGGTTATGGTTTCCCTCAGGGAGGGGCCATCTCCTCCAGCACTTTTCCCCCTCCCGGCATCATGTATCCAGGATACAGTATGCCTCCTCATTTTTCCCAACCTGTTTACCCCAATGTTTCCCAACCTCCTTATTAGTCATATCCGCAGCCTGGTGGTCTAGCTCCTCTAGCACTAGCACCTCAGCCTCCCTTGCATTCCCAAGCTCTGTAACAGCAGCCACCCCCCCTCGGGGTCAGGTGTATGCACAACAGAGTGCGAATAATCCTCCTACTTCCAAAAATAAGAGGAAAGGAAATAAAAACCAATATACCCTAGGTAATCTAGGAAATAATCCCCAAGGGAATGCATCTAACACTACAACCTAGCAACAGAGAACTCAACCCAAGCAAGACAGACCTATTCGTACGAATAAGCCTTGTTCTTGTTGTGGTGTTTATGGTCACTATACCCATAATTTTCCACTTTTACCTCAGATGCGTCAGATGTGGGAAGCTCAAGCAACATTCTGAGGACAACAAGCCTCCCCTTCAGTTCCTCTCAATGATGCCCCTATCCAACCGGTTGTGTTTACCAATCCTTTCCCCCAGCAAGGATATGTGGCTGCCCAAACCCCTGAAAGTTAGGCAGCCACTCAACCTCCTCCATCTGGTACCTCTGATTACCAAATCCTCATGATGAACTCTGACCAACATAATACCCTTGACCTCAACCTTCAGACTCGGTCCAGTCAGTACAACAAGCCCCCCGCTACGTCTACTACCGAACACCCATCTTAAGGTCCCACAGAGCCTCTTTCGACACCCAATGGTCCTTTACAGATCCATTAGCCTAAGGCAAAGGTCCATACCAAGATCCCCAAGGGGCCATTACGTCGAAACACTGCTTCCCACAAAGCCGCCCACTCCTACAGTATAGTAGATGACTTGGTGCAATCCCCTGCCGCCATGTCAACGCTCAAAGTCCTCCAGTCATGCCCTTCACAACGAAAATATCTACTAACTGCTATGGGTGTTTGGGATCCTTTAGATGATCATTTTATTGTGTTCGACATTGACAAGTTAGAACATCCCCCCTTCCTGCATCCGCGCCTTCCAAATCCCTATCAAGATCCAGAATTCCAATATCTCCCATTGTATCTTTGACAAGGGGGCAACCACTTTTGTGATCTCTGCTAATGTATGGATGCAGCTCGGATCCCCTGAGTTAGACCCTTCCACTATCACCCTCTGTGCATGGTATGGCCACTCTTCTCAGCCCCTTGGCATGTTCCGCAATTGTCCTATTACTCTTGCAGGCAAGACTGTTTGTGTTGACGTTGAATTCATTGATGCCCCCTTAGACTACAACATTCTATTGGGTCGTAGCTAAATTTATGCAATGTCTGATGTCCCATATTCGGTTCACCGTAAGATGTGATTTCCTCATAACGGAAATATCGTCACCATCGATAAGTTGACATATTAAAAACCGAAGTCCAAAACCTCTCTAGAGTCCATTATTTCTTCTGTAGCCAATAAACAAATAGTCGAACCTTCGACCAGTATCTCTCCTGAAGTTTATAAAGATTATTCTTTGCTTGGTTCATTCCCTGGTCTCCCCCTTCTTATCTCTGACCCTAGCTCATCGAATGTTTGCATGATGCAATCGTCTCAGTCCGACCTCAAACGAACTAGTTCGAATAGCCAGTAGCCCCGCCCTTCGCAACCTAATCCTAGTACTTTGACTCACCCTTCAGGACACCCTCCTCAAGGCCCCTCATCCATAGTCGGTGTCCATTATCGTGTCTATCCCCCTAGAACGGTTCCCCTTGGCCTTAACCATCTCGGACCTGTCCCTCCTGGCCATTACCCCTTCGGTCAAATACCATTTCTTTCTCCCCCTTCTGGAGTACTTTTGGTACCCGTTATGGCTACCTTGTCTCTTCCTAACATGACCTTGGATATCCCATTCTGGTATATTGATCCCCCAATCATGATCTCGCCTGGTCAGCCCAAACCTTATACAGATTTGACCCCGGTCCAACCAGTCACCAAGACCCCCGCCCTTTGCTTCCGTGCCTCAGCCACCTCAACCAGAACCTACTCCTATTGTGACAGCTTCAGGTGATGGGGGAAAAGCCCACAAAAAGGCACCTAAGGACAAGGTTTCCCAAAAAACCCTACTCCTCCTTAGCCTCTAAATCATACCCCTTTATGTGCTTTGTGTGATGTTGTCGATCATGCCACCCATAATTGTCCTGAATTGCCTCGTCTCAAGCCCATGGTCAACGAAGCGTTTCCCAAGTCTGATATCCCAGAGGTCCATGTCACTTTACCAATTCAGCCCCAAAACTCAAGTATTTACGCACAAATAATCCTTGTGCTTTGTGTCCATGGCCATTATACTCACCTCTGTCCCCACCTCAAATACTACCACACCTCTTTGGAAATAGTCTGCCAATTCGAGGTCAAGCTCAATGAGTCCACCTCTCCCTTATTTGCGAGTTTTTCTTCGGCAGAACTAGAGGACACATCTGCTCCCATTGACATTCCCCCTCTTGATGTCGAGATGATGGAGACTTCAACCACCATTCTATACCTATCATCATTTATGAGATCCATAGTGGAAGACCCCTCTAGGAATTCCCCTTCTGTTTCGTCTGACCTCCCTTCAGCAATCACCCTAGGCTCAACATCGGTGTTTGCTGGTCACCCCCTACGACAATGCACATGTGAACCTTTCTTCTCATGATGATGAGTCAGGTAGCTTTGTCGCGTCATGTGGTCTCCCTTCCATCAGTCACCCCATCTTACATTCTGAGGAAGACATTATGGAAGTGATGACTACCCCTGACTTTTCGTGGGATGATATGCATCACCATGCATACTTCCTCCCAAAACAGTCCCATGATCAATATGCTGTGGAAACAAAATACTTCATTCCCAATGAGATCGATTGGTTTATAAATCCCATCCCTTCACCCGATGCTTTCGAAGAAGGAAATATGGCCAATACATCTCCTACCATTAAAATTAACATTTCTTACAAACCAGGGGTAGAAGAAAACATTACCTTGAGTGCCCAATGCACCCCAGAATAAATTGAGGCTTACACCAAGTTATTCAAGGAATTCCACAATGTTTTCACCTGGTCCTATTCAAAAATGCTATGACTTGATCCCACCATTGTCGAACACCATATCGATATATGGCCCGATGCCAATCCTGTCCGTCAAAAGTTGAGACCAATTAGTCCTTCGAAACGAGAGGTTGTCAAAACCAAAATCGATAAGCTTAAGCAGGCTGGTTTTATCTATCCCATTGAATACACCACTTGGGTGTCCAATCCGGTTCCCGTTCTCAAGAAACAAGGCACCATCCGTGTCTGCACTGACTTTTGCGGCCTGAAAAAAGCTTGTCCCAAAGAAAACTTCCCCACACCATTCATTGACCAACTCATTAACGAGTGTGCGGGGCACTAGGTTCTATCCTTCATGGATGGTTTCTCCGCATACAACTATATTTTTATCCATCGTGATGATCAACTTAAGGCTACGTTAATTAGGCTGTGGGTAACCTTCGCTTATAGGGTCATGTTGTTCGACCTTAAGAATGCCGGAGCCACTTTTTAGTGGGCCATGTCATACTATTTTCATGACCTGACTCATATTATCCTCACTTATTTAGATGACCTCACTTCACGTTATAAACATCGGGCGCAACACCTCCACGAATTGTGTATCGTCTTTCTCCGATGTCGCAAGTATAATATCCACCTCAATCTACTGAAATGTGTCTTTTGTGTTCCTTCCGACCGTATTCTAGGCTTCATTGTGTCTAAAGATGGTATAACACTTGACCCCTTGAAAGTTCAAGCCATTGTTGAGCTTCTTATTCCTCATACCTTATGATAGTTACAAAGCCTACAAGGCAAAGCTAATTTCCTTCGACAATCTGTACCTAACTATGCCACCACCGCGCATGGGTTCCTTAGACTCCTCAGATCTAAAATTCCCTTCGTTTAGGATGACTATGCTAAAGATTATTTTGATGCCCTGAAACATGCTCTCACTTCTGCGCCCTTGATTCATCCCCCTGACTTTGATATGGATTTCATCCTATACATCTCAGCCTCCACCCATTTGGTCATTGGGGTCCTTATTCAGGAAGATGAAAATGGAATCGAGCATGTTATCTATTACGTCAATAAGAACCTTGTAGGCCCCCCTGTGTACTACTCACATGAAGAGAAATTGGCGCTGGCTGTCGTGTTCTCAGTCCAAAAACTTTGTCATTATATCCTCATGTGTTCCACCAAGGTCGTGACTAATTCCAACCCTATGGCCTTCCTATTGAGCCCTCATATCATCAATGGGAAGTACGCCCGTTGGATCGTTATCCTTCAGGAATTCGATCTTGAATTCATCACACCAAAGAGTAAGAAAGGTTTAGCCCTCTCTGAACTCATTTCCAAATTACCTACCAGTATGTAGGATCCTCCAATTCATGATGATTTCCCTAATGAACATTTGTTTTCCATTACTTTAGATGATCCTTGGTATAGTGACATCCTCACTTATCTGCGAAACCAAAATTTTTCCCTCCATAGCGGCGCTTGTGGTGGCCACCTCTACTGCCCAAAAAATCATGCACATTGGGTATTTTTGGTCTTCTCTCTTTGGTGATTACATTGAAGCAGTCAAACATTGTTCGAATTGCTAACATCTCGCCCGAAAGGCTCGAGCCCCTCTGACTCCCCTCCATCCTGTCATCTTAGCTAGTCCCTTCTGTAAGTGGGCCATAGAATTTATGGAGTGTCGACCTACATCTACTGGTAACCACAAGTATATCATCATGGCAGTTGACTATTTCACCAAATGGGATAAGGCCATGCCAACATTTTACAACACGGCAATTACCGCAATCCTCTTTTTCTTTAACCATGTTTCGCTCGATTCAGAGTTCCAAAACAATTGGTCTCTAACCATGGCCGACATTCTGAAGATGAGATATGACATGAGCTATCCTCTCTGTTGGGATTTGAGCACCAATATTCATCGTCCTATTACCCCCAAGGTAATGGCCAAGTTGAAGCAGTCAATAAAATCCTTAAAACTATCCTTCAACGAACAGTGAATAAGCACAAAACCAACTGGCACCTTATGCTCTTCCCTGCTTTGTGGGCCTATAGAACTTCTGTTAAAACCACCACCGGGTTTACTCCTTTCCATCTTGTTTTTGGCAAGGAGGCAGACCTACCGATCGAGTGTGAAATCCCTTCCCTTCACCTACCCGTCGAAATTCTCCCTGACACCCAACCATTAGGAAAAAGACTTATCATGCTTAAGCACGCTTCCGAAGACCGTTGTGTTACACTGAAAACCACCGAAGCAGCTAAGAAGTGCACCAAAGCTCAATATGATCGAAAATTCCACCGTCGTACTTTTCACAAAGATGACCTCATTCTAGTGTATGACCAGGCTCATGATGTCCTCGGTCATGGGAAGTTTGACTCTTTATGGTTAGGCCCTTACATCATCAGTAAGGATTTGGGTAAAGGGGCATATATTCTAGAGTATTTCGAAGGCCACCCTCTTCCTAAACCTCGTAATTCACTCTATCTTAAGAAATATGACCCTTAGCATTTCCCTCTCGAAATTCACGTTTTATTTCTTTTAAGTAGCCAACTTTTGTTTTTGGTGATTTGATACTTCACTCGGGAGCCTTTTTTCCAAGAAGGGTCACTTCACCGCTTCTCAAAATTGAATTTCTTCACTTGCAACACTTGTACTTGGGGCACCACCTTTCCTTCATACTTGTCCATGCTTGTGTCTATTTTCGTCGTGAGTAACCATCTTGTACTCATGTTTTTATGGTCCCCACCGAGCCTGTTCTGTGTGGTAGCATCATCGATTTTCCCTTGTTTAGAGCATTTGAGTTGAGTCATTATCGCATCCATGGAGCTTGTCCCGAGTCCCTTTGTCTCCCGCCATAATCCTCCATCCTTCATCGCTTTTTCCCTCTCTCGTGTCGCACATTTTGGCCCCCAGTCATATTGGCCCCCATCTCCTCCGGAGTCGAGTCAGTAGCTGCCAGGTCATCCATGCCCTTTATGCTCTAACAAGGGAAGTTGTCAACCCACCACTCAATACCCTCCCCCCCCCCATTCCACCATCATCCTGGTGTCAGTCTATCAGTCGCTCTACTCTTATCCCTCGTGCCTTAGTTGAGGATTCCTCATTGCCTCACTTATGGCGGACCTCCTTCTGTCGACATCAGCTTATTCATTCCAAAAGATAGGTCTAGAGGGTAGTGTACCTTAGTTCCAGTATCCACTCTTTTTCGGTGCCTCAAATCAAGAAAAGGGATCCTTTATTTCCCTTTGACTTGATTTTTTCTCAGTTTCAGCTCCTTATGGCATGATCGAGATCCATATACTCGATGGTTCAGTGATGCAGGAGATTGTACCAGTGATTCCTGGGTGTGTGTGAGATGTTTCAGACCTCATGAGGGGGTGGCCCTTCAGGTAGTTCCCCACATGCCCGGATGACCTCTATACTATAGCCTTGGATGCCAGTCCATATATTTGATGGTAACGACACCAGCTACTTCCAGCACCTTTTTTATTTTTCCTGTATCATTCAGATTTTCAGAGCCCTTTTCTATTTTACTGAGCCTTTTTGGTTGTACTTATATCTCATGTACTCAGATATTATTGTATAAGTCCTGGTTGTTGTCCCAGGCACAGTATGTATGTGGGATCCATTATCATGTTTTTTTATCTTACCCATGTTTATGCCTGCATATACTATATAGTTCAGTCCCATGTTTGCTGGACACATCATCATTCTTTGTACTTTGTTATCTCAGCGAGCATAGGTATGCCTTCCCGGCCTCATGTAGAATAAGTACTCACTTATAAAAGAGAATTGTCACACCTATAAGTGTCGCCTCATCAGGGTCTTGTCCTCTCGTGCTTCAATCCGCCTTATATTTCTCTCTCTCTAACTCCCCTTTGGTGTCTAGTGGTTGAGTACTTAAAACGTACTTCGATCATACGATTAGCTCCTAACGCTCACATGTTGGGGGGTGTCACGCCCTATACCTTTGTTGTCTTTCAACCATGTTATAGACAGGTGCGGCACTACCATACTTTTTCTTTTTCCAAATACTCAAGTATATAGACTACGCCTTTAGAAACACTTGTTCAATTAGTTAAGAAAATTTTCTTTCAATATGCACAAATAAACATAAACATCATGATCAATCCACAAGTATGCCCATACATACAATGGAGGGGCAACTCCATGTTAATAATGAGTCCACCCGATAATATGTTTCATAAATAGGAAATGATATAAGTCCAATCTAGAAAAAGCCACTTTTTCTCCTTGGCAAGGCAAGTTAGCCTTTTTACCAAGCTTCAAGGCTTGTCAACCATCAAACTAGCCTACAATAATCATTTTACAACATTGAATTTCACCTTGGAAATTTCCTGCACAAAGCTGCCCAAGTGTTGTCGGGTCACTCGAGTCACTCAGGTCGGCACTACAAATAAGTTTAGACCATCCCATGAGTTCACTGTGTGTCCAATCTGCTTCCAAGATAGGTGGTTAGATGTGTCCCATCAATACGCACCTGCTGCAACTTTTTGCACTCAATTTCGACATACGATGCTCCCATAATGACTTCGTAAATGAAGTTCAGTTCATGTAGACACCCTGTCTGACCCGACCTGCACTGTTGATGCCCTGTGAAAGTTCCACACATCCTGCACATCTTTCACCCAACTTGACCTGCGTGCTATCCGACTCAACCCACCCTGTGGTCTAGATGCCCTGCAAAGGAATTCTGAATGCCCTGCACATTCAACAACCCGACTCGACCTACACTTGTCTTCCTTCACCGTCGTCATGATTCTTCACCAAAAAGCTGTTGGTTAGCTCGTGATGCTCCAATGTGTTTTCCTTGATCGTTGAATGATTTTTCGATGCCTCTCTCCATAATCTGCACGCTCTATCAATACACGTACTAAGTGCGTTGTGGGTCACTCGGTGGACCCGAGCCGACCCCCACGTTCAGTTGTTCGCCCGCTCATGTAGCGTCGGCCGTGCCCAACACATCGGATGCTCCAACTCATCCGTCGGCTTTATGCTTCAGCTACAGAGTGACGTTTTGCATATAAACGTCGCCTTGCCAATGGCGTTCGTCGGCTAAGTGCGGCACGTACGTGTCACTCACCGCTACACATCTGCGCTCGTGCCTCTATGGTGCGATGTTTCGCATATAAACGTCGCCTTGTCAATGGCATTCATCGGCTAAGTGCGGCACGTACGTGTCACTCACCGCTACACATCTGCGCTCGTGCCGCTATGGTGCGACGTCTTGCCCGTATCGTTGCACGACACCCGAACATCGTCTAAACGGCCGGTGAGCACGCCCGTTACCCTGAACGCGCCTCATGAAGTCTTGGGGCCTTACATCCTCCACCACTTCAAATCATTTTCATCCCTTGACAACATCATCCCTTCGTCACACGATCCATTGTCACAACTCCATCTGTGAAATATCGTCGCAATTTTTGTCGCAAAATGTTGTTGTACGTCTATCGTCGCATTCATGTGTACAATATCATCACAATTCTACTATAACTTTCAAAATAATGCATAAACTGCCAAATTCATGTCTTCCTTCAAAATTCCTTCTTGATGTAGTGTTGATATCTATGTGAAACTGTAGCCAAGATACTTCAACCCAAGAAGATATTTGTAACATATATTTTTGTCAAACATCCATATGCTTGTAGCATCTATATGTTTACAACATTTAGCACACCTCTGTAGCATTGCTATCCCTCATGATTTGAACAAGTTAGGTGATCAGTCCAACTGAACGTCCTCCTCATAAGAATGTACATCCTCATGCCATTCGTTAGTCTTTCTCTAGCTCTTGTCACATTCATCAATTCAACCAAGAATCTGTCCAAAGTCTAAGTTCCATGTTTCAGTCCATGAAGTGTGCTTCATATCCATCACAACATGTTGTCAATGATGTTAACCCATGTGCCACTTTTTTCCAAGTATTCACATCCTCCAAGCATCATCAAAGTAAGAGTTATCCTCTCACCAAATCAATGTGCCATATTCAGGTCCATGAATTTGTCCTCCATTCCATCTGCAATATGCAGTCTATGATGCTACTCCAATGTGCTATCAAGGTAGATACATTCATCCAAGCAGCTATCCATGCATGTGGTGTTGGTAATGTTGTCATTGATGGCAAAGAAGTAGCACCTGAAACAGCAACAAGGCAAAGGAGAATCAAGGAGCAGCATCAGTCAAAGAGCAGAGGAAGCAAAGGAAGTGAATTGAAGCAGAAAGCTAGAGTTTTGTTCAGAGATAGAGAGTGAGAAAAAGGGCCATTTGATTCGAAGATCTGGCCAGGACAAGCAGTCTTGTAAGTGAATTCATGTGTCTATATAATGAGGAAATTGATTCTATACAAAGAAGAATCTATTTAGAGAAGTTGAATTAATAATCGGCCTGGAGTCTATCGATTTGGTTACAGTTGAATTGATTTCGAAAGGGTTTATAAAAGGAACTAATTGGATTCACAGATTGAGTGAACCTGAGCTGGAATCACATTGAGTCTTATTGAATTAGATGCCTCTGTGCAAGGCATTGGCAGCAAATTGAATTTGGGGGTTCACTGTCTGAAGGACTTTGGTTCTGGTTGAGGGTTCTGAATTATATATGCGAGCATGGGTGAATTAGGTAGAATCAAATGAAGTTAAATCATTAATCATACAAGCCACAGTTTGAGGGGTTCATAACCATGTGCGTATTAAAATATGTATGATTGAGTATAATGTGCAGGCTCGTGAAGGAAATAGAGAAGTAACCAGTGGAATTGTAGAATTTGCGCATCGGAATCGTGGATTTATATGAGCTTCGAAGGCGCGGAAGTGATATGAAGGTCTGAAGAGGATCGATGAAGAATAAAGCCCGACTTGGATCGATTTCCATTCCATCGCAGTGAACCAGCATTATATACTTTGTTTTTTAGGAGTCGAGCTCGGGATTGGCAATAGAGCAATGGCACACAGATTCTACAGAATCGTCGAGGGCATTTGACTTACAATTAAGGGTGGAGTTACGTTTAAAGCCTGACTGATAAAGAAATTATATGCCACAAAATTAACATAGAGAAAGACAAGATCGAAAGAAACGGAACCTAGAAACGAGGACCGGAACCGTGAAAAGGATGAACAGTAAAACCGGATGTTGAAAAACCAGCAGTCTCGCATTTTTTAAAAGTGGTAAATTGTAAGTCGAGAAAAAATGTGATATCGGTTATCGATTGCCACGTGTCCTAAAGTGGTATTCGATTACCACTTTTTTCGCGTAATTTTGGAGATTTGTGTGCCTTGCATATAATTTGCACAATATTGCGCGAGGATCATCGGATTTGGGATTGGAACGTGACAAAAGTTAGGTCGTCGGATGCAAAGGGTAATTTAACTACCGAGACCCACTTTGATAGCGCGAGTTAGATGTGATAAGGCCCGAGCGTTTGCATAACGCGATAACCGTCAGATTGGTTGATTGGAGGGCGATGAGTTAGTGACCGTTGATTCATGAGGTATGGTAGTGGTTGGGCCCCACTCTTAATTTGTGTTGAGGACTGATGTTTAATGCAAGGTCGAGGCTATTGATAGGGCCTTAAAAGGCCGATTATAGTTAATCTAAGGAAGCAACATTGAGTAATGCAAAGGTAAATTGTGCGGGTTTCAAAGGAGTCGATATATTAAATAATGGGTTTTATTCCAATGATCAATGTGTGTTATAAAGGTTTCATAACATTGAATTAAAGACACGATATATGATGACCTTGGGTTTAACAAAGTCAAACAACGAAAGATATGTTGAAAGAACAGTGGGACCCAATATTATAAGTGCGTCGATACACAGAAAGGGAAAAGTATGTGTTGAATAATGATTATCGATGGCAAATGGTGGTGGACCCTACATAAAGAAGGCCGGTACATTGTGACTAGTATAATCATATGCCTTGGTACTATAATATGGTGAATTTTTATGCATACATGCATGTGTTAGTCGAAGAGTGTATATTGGATAATATTACAAAGTTGAAATATGTGTGGGCCCGAGTACAATGATTTTTATTCCAAAGTTGAGATATTCTTTGATGCATTCATAAAGTGGGGTTATATAATGGTTTATTGACCATTGATTTTAAATTGTAAAACCTGAGTTATGGGAAAATATTCGAATATTAATTCGACACAATTGATATGGGTTTTAAATGAAATTCGAGTATTGAGGAGGAAGATTTTTAAATATGGGGTTTAACCTTAGGTCAGCAGAAAGATAGAGCTTCCATGTACAAAAGAATTATAATCTGGGTTGTGGGGTTTTTGTTTAACCTTTATTGAGAGAAGTTTCCATAAGTGGGCTTGCATAATTGGATTACAACAATGATTTTAACCTTTGATGGAGAAGCTTCAACGTTGTTTTAAATTGCCAGCACAGAGAAAATGAATGGAGAGGCATTTTAATATGCACAAGGCTTTGAGATTTATTTGGGACTAAACTGGAAAAGCAGTTATATATACAGCAGATACACAATTGCAGTGAACAGGTGAATATGCACAGGAATGAAAATGTGGGTTTGACAGGTGTACACACACAGGTGCACAGAGTTGCAGTAAACAGAGGTATGCAAGGCAGTTACATGACAGCAGCAGAAAAGACAAAAGCACAGCAAGCCAAGGGCCAGAAAAAGGGCAGAGTGAAATTGTTTTATGTAACTGAAAATGTGAAAATGTAAAGTTTTATTTATTTTATAATGTTTTTGTTGCGTTGGCAAGTCTCCAGTAGAAAAACAAAATTCCACTGTAAAACTGAAATTTGTATAAATTTCTATATTCCTCTGAATGAGCTGGATAAATAAATGAGAAGGCAGAAGTCAAAGATTCATGGTTGTTCACTTTGAATTCCCCATGGAATACAAACAGTCATATGATGAACTCTATAAATAATATCACATTGATATGCATAGAGAGGTTAGAGAATGCAGAATTGAAGCAGTGAGGCAGAGAAGAAGGAGGAGCTGATAGAGAATCTGAGAAGATGCAGAGATGATACAGGGCAGATATGAGGACTGATGGATAGTAGAAAAGAAGGAACAGAACAGAGCTGATATCCAAGGTAAATCAGCAAATGTTTTTTTTTGAAAGAGTAAGGAAGTTGGAGCTTCCCTATCAAGTTGTAGCTTGATAGATGTCAGTTGTAGCTAACTGAGGTAGGAGCCTCTTGTAGGTTGTAACCTGCAGAAAATAGAGGAATTTGGTGCTTCCATATCAAGTTGTAGCTTGATAGAAGTCCGTTGTAGCTGGCTGAGGTTGGAGCCTCCTGTAGGTTGGTGCCTGCAGAAAATTGATGGGAGTTGGAGCTTCCTTGCAAGTTGTATCTTGCAGAATTGAGGTTGGAGCCTCCTGTAGGTTGGTGCCTGCAGAAAATTGACAGGAGTTGGAGCTTCCTTGGAAGTTTTAGCTTGCAGAATTGAGGTAGGAGCCTCCTGTGGGTTGGAGCCTACAAAAAATTAGTGGTGAGAGGGAGTTGGAGCTTTCCTTTGCATCACAACAATAATAAGATGTGGTTTTCTCCCTTATGGGTTTCCACTTATATCTGTTGTCTATGTGCATGATGTTTATGTGTTGATATGGTTTATCTAATCTGATTAATACTTTTTGCTCACATATTAAGTCTGTTGTTACATTATCTTAATACTTGCTGCTCACATATTAAGATTGCTCACATATTAAGTTGATCTTGAAATGAAGGTGTAAATTAGTTTAAAGGAAAGTTTTAAAATTCCATGAATGTGTTAAACTAATTCAACCCCCCCCCCCCTCAGTTTAACTAAGGGTTCAACAATTGGTATCAGAGCCTGGTTCCTTTGGAGTGAGCCTAATAGCTTGAAGGAGATCTAGTTGAGTCATGGACTATCAAAATGTACCTGTGTTAAGTACAACAAACTTTCCTGAATGGAGAGATAAGGTTAAAATAGAGTTAATGGCTTATGAACCTAAGTTATGGAAACTTTTATGTGATGGTTACTGCACATAATCTCCCTCGGTGAAAGAACAACAGAGG
This sequence comes from Pinus albicaulis, assembly GCA_034641835.2. Taxonomy (NCBI): domain Eukaryota; kingdom Viridiplantae; phylum Streptophyta; class Pinopsida; order Pinales; family Pinaceae; genus Pinus; species Pinus albicaulis. The sequence goes on along the minus strand of CM076577.1, from coordinate 775,747,491 downwards.
AATGCCAAGGCAACTTGTGTGCTATATAACAATATTCATAACAAGGATCTTGATTTAATAATGGATCTAACATCTGCAAAAGAAATCTGGGATAGATTGCATTTCATGCATGGATTAGACACTAAGGACTGCATTTTCAAGAAGAAGAAGAGAATTAAGAAGAAGAAAAGTTCATGTCAACAGGAAAATGTTCACTCAAATGAGGTACCTGATAGTGTGAATGGAAGTAAGTTCCATGAAGAAATTGCAGCTGAGGAAAAAGCCAAACTAGACACAGCCTTGGCTGAAATAGAAATATTGAAAAATGAAAACAAAGACCTTAAGACATTGGTACAAATACGTGATGAGAAATAATATGAAGATAAGAAAGAAATTATTGGCCTGAAGACACAACTTGAAGAAGCAAAGAAAGTAGAAGACACTCTGCAGCAACAAATGAGAGAGAAAAGTCTGGAATGTGAGAAATTGGAAGAAGAAGTAGTGTGCCTGAGAAAGAACTTAGAAAAATCCCAAAGAGAATTATTAATGAATACACCTCAAATGAAGAGCTCTGAATAGTTGGACAAGATTATAAATGCTCAAAGGTCACCTCTCATAAAGGCTGGGATAGGATATGAAGGAGAAACCAGTAAGTCCAAGGTAGAAGATAACAGGAAAATCATCTTTGTAAAAGCTGTAAAGGATAATGAAGCAGCTCAGAAGATTCCTACAGAAGAAGAAGCCAACAAGAACATGAGTTGTAAAGAAACAAACAGAATCAAGCAGCAACATGAAAGAACACAGAATGAGAGGATGAAACAATAAGCTACAAAAGACTCATACGCTCCTAAGGATGAATTGAATAAATTTGGAAGATGTCAAAGAAGGTTCTTTTCTCCTATGGGAAGTATCACTTGTTTTTCTTGTCATAAACCTGGACATATTGCATCATATTGTAAGACAAATCAAATTCACTCCAACCAGCAAAGGATGCAGAAAATGAGAAGAACCCCTCAAGCAAGCAACTGGAAAAGACAATATTTCACCAGGTACACAAATCATTTCCATGGCTACTGTTATGCATGAAATAAATTTGCACATAAACTAATTGAATGTAAATTATGTTCAAGAAGGGGAACAAAATATTATACTTCAGCTCAAATGTAACTTAGTAAAATAAGATGTTATGTATGCCTCAAGCTTGGTCACAAAGCAAAAGATTGTAAACTTCCATATACATTAAAGAACTCTAGACAGATGATGGAATCTAATCAAATCAAACAAAGCTATGAATCAAATAGGAGTGTAGACATTATGAATAACCCCAATAAATTATGGAAGGAAAAGAGAAAGGGGGAGCTTGTTACATCAATAACATAATGAATCCATCATAGTCTCAGGGGGAGTTGCTCTAGAAAACAAAGCAAATATCCAACCAGTGATAGATATGAAGCAACATCCCAGGGGGAGAGCAGTTCATAAATAGTCCCCACAAAAGTAGTCTAAGAAGAGCTCCTCGAAATAAGAACAGCTATAAGATTAGGAAGAGAAAGGAAATTTTCTCCAACAGATAAATATAGAGGAATAAGAACACCTGAAGCACACAATAGCCAATAGGTTGATGGAAGGAGAGAAAGCAGCAAGCAGCCAAAATGGTAGAGGGAACTTCAGCCATGGACATGTAAGCTAAGAAGACATCAGCACATTAAGTGATGTTCACATTATCACATTGAGGAGGATGAGTAAGAGAAGAGCCTATCATCTTTATGTCATTACATCATTCATCTATGATGTCTAAGTGACAAATCTCTAAGAGGTCTACCCATGAAGATTCCAAGTAAATAAATTGAAGATGCCTTCCCAAAGATCTTTATGTTAGAACAATTGAATTGAATATAAAGCAACAATGATTCTGGAGCAATCCTAGAAAGGAACATGCAATGGATTTCCTTTGAACAGAATGACAGAAAAAGAAGAATGGTTAATGATGCCAAGATCAAATTTAGGATATTGATGACTGCTGGTGTGAACAGTGGAGAGCTAAATAATAGAAACTATGAAGGTTGTCTTAACCTTGGGTTCATGTGTGAGCTGAAGTTAAAGTAGTATCAATGGGTAGTTGGTACAAGCAGCATACCTATCAGTAGAATATCAAGTGTTACCAGCGGAGCAGTGGTATGGCATAGGTCCTCAGGATCAAAGGATTAAGGCAAAAGTGCATCAAGGCAGTATACCCAGTGTTATCTGCATTATTCAAGCATGAAAAGGTAAACAACAGAGCTAAAGGATCAGTATTTTTCTTACACTTGAAGCATTATATTGAGCACTGAAGCAGTATCTTTTTCTATATATAATTGCATGCCTCCCTGAAGTCAGTGCATATATACATTAGGCCTCTCTCTTGAAATCATTCATAACACCATGTGAAGTCTGCTTGCTGAAATATCAAGTAAACATCTTGAATATGTTTTTGTTGAAAATCATCATGACAGAATAGTTGCGTTAATCTAACAGTTGAAGCTCAAAATTCTGTTATTGATTCATCTCAAGCATACTTCAGCAGAAAATAACTGCTGGTATTTCACCATTGAAAAGAGGTTGATCATTGACATACATACCCCCTTATGTCATAAAGAAAATTGCATGGCTGATAAGTGAGACTGAACAATACATTGAATGTATCTAGCCTCAAGGGTTTGTTTTGAAAGTACATTGTCCAAGAAAGTAAAGTCATTTGGTCTCTTAGATTGAAAGATATCATCTAATCTCACAATATGTTGTAAAATTTGGCATGATTCATTGATCACATCAGTAACAAGGACCTTTCAGCTATTAAGTGTAATATCCTTATCAACATCCTAGCTCATATCATCACCAATAGGCAAGAAAAGTGAACCACAACTATAAAAGATATATTGGCATCATCATCATAATTGAACAGGTGTTGTACTGCAGATGTGTATTGCAGAAGAAGAAATATTCCATCTATAATCTTCCTCAACAGATATGGATTTTTGATGAAGATAATACTAGAGACTGAAGTATATTTGAAGCATTCTCATTATTTTAGCTTTAATCCAATGATGCATCCTTGATTAGATAAGGCTGGTACAAGGTGTTCTATGAAGTATCATCATATTCACTGTCAGCTTTATAAAAGTGAAATGAGTCTGTGCATTGGGAGTGTATCAAATTACAGTGTATATTCAAGTTCAATAATCCTCAAAAGTGTTCTCTCAACAACTCTTGTACACCAATTTGGAGCAGCATGATACAAAGTCAGAAGGTAAAGGCCTAAACACAACTTAGAGAGAGGAAATGCAAAGATAGAATCCACACTGGGAAATGTGCAACCCTTTGCCATTGATGTCAAAGGGGGGAGGAAAAGCAAGAAAAAGAATATAGGCAGAGGAAGACTTGGAGGAAGCATTGGATTATTGGTGAATGTGTTGCCATCAATTCCAAAGGGGGAGACTGTTGGAAATGTTTTCATTGATGGCAGAGGAGATGGCAAAGGAGTAGCACCTAAAACAACAACAAGGAAAAGGAGAAGCAAGGAGCAGCATCAGTCAAGGAGCAGAGGAAGCAAAGGAAGTGAATTGAAGCAGAAAGCTAGAGTTTTGTTCAAAGACAAAGAGTGAGAAAAAGGGCCATTTGATTCGAAGATCTGGCCAGGAAAAGCAGTCTTGTAGGTGAATTCATGTGTCTATATAATGAGGAAATTGATTCTATACAAAGAAGAATCCTTTTAGAGAAGTTGAATTAATAATCGGCCTGGAGTCTATCAATTTGGTTACAGTTGAATTGATTTCGCAAGGGTTTATAAAAGGAACTAATTGGATTCACAGATTGAGTGAAACCGAGTTGGAATCACATTGAGTCTTATTGAATTAGATGCCTCTGTGCAAGGCATTGGCAGCAAATTGAATTTGGGGGTTCACTGTCTGAAGAAGGACTTTGGTTCTGGTTGAGGGTTCTAAATTATATATGCAAGCGTGGGTGAATTAGGTAGAATAAAATGAATTTTAATCATTAATCATACAAGCCACAGTTTGAGGGGTTCATAACCATGTGCGTATTAAAATCTATATGATTGAGTATAATGTGAAGGCTTGTGAAGGAAACAGAGAAGTAACCAGTGGAATTGTAGAATTTGCGCATCGGAATCGTGGAGTTATATGAGCTTCGAAGGCGCGGAAGTGATATGAAGGTCTGAAGAGGATCGATGAAGAATAAAGTCCGACTTGGATCAATTTCCATTCCATCGCAGTGAACCAACATTATATACTCCGTTTTTTAGGAGTCGACCTCGGGATTGGCAATAGAGCAATGGCACGCAGAGTCTACAGAATCGTCGAGGGCTTTTGACTTACAATTAAGGGTGGAGTTACGTTTAAATCCTGACTGATAAAGAAATTACATGCCACATCATTAACATATAGAAAGACAAGGTCGAAAGAAACGGAACCTGGAACCGAGGACCGGAACCATGAAAAGGATGAACAGTAAAACCGGAGGTTGAAAAACCAGCGGTCTCGCGTTTTTTAAAAGTGGTAAGTTGTAAGTCAAGAAAAAATGCGATATCGGTTATCGATTTCCACGTGTCCTAAAGTGGTATTCGATTACCACTTTTTTCACGTAATTTTGGAGAGTTATGTGCCGTGCATATAATTTGCACGATATTGCGCGAGGATCGTCGGATTTGGGCTTGGAACGCGACAAAAGTTGGGCCGTCGGATGCGAAGGGTAGTTTAACTACCGGGACCCACTTTGATCACGCGAGTTAGATGTGATAAGGCCCGAGCGTTTGCATAACGCGATAACCGTCGAATTGGTTGATTGGAGGGCGATGAGTTAGTGACCTTCGATTCACAAGGTATGGTAATGGCTGGGCCCCACTCTTAATTTGTGTTGAGGACTGATGTTTAATGCAAGGTCGAGGCTAGTGATAGGGCCTTAAAAGGCCGATTATAGTTAATCTAAGGAAGAAACATTGAGTAATGCAAAGGTAAATTGTGCGGGTTTCAAAGGAGCCAATATATTAAATAATGGGTTTTATTCCAATGATCAATGTGTGTTATAAAGGTTTCATAACATTGAATTAAAGACACGATATATGATGACCTTGGGTTTAACAAAGTCAAACAATCAAAGATATGTTGAAAGAACAGTGGGACCCAATATTATAAGTGCGCCGATACACAGAAAGGGAAAAGTATGTGTTGAATAATGATTATCGATGGCAAATGGTGGTGGACCTCACATAAATAAGGCCGGTACGTTGTGACTAGTATAATTATATGCTTTGGTACTATAATACGGTGAATTGTTATGCATACATGCATGTGTTGGTTGAAGAGTGTATATTGGATAATATTACAAAGTTGAAATATGTGTGGGCCCGAGTACAATGAGTTTTATTCCAAAGTTGAGATATTCTTTGATGCATTCATAAAGCGGGGTTCTATTATGGTTTATTGACCATTGATTTTAAATTGTAAAACCTGAGTTATGGGCGAATATTCGAATATTAATTCGATACAATTGAGATGGGTTTTAAATGAAATTCGAGTATTGAGGAGGAAGATTTTTAAATATGGGGTTTAACCTTAGGTCAGCGAAAAGATAGAGCTTCCATGTACAGAATAATTATAATCTGGGTTGTGGGGTTTTTGTTTAACCTTTATTATAAGTGACCTTGTTCAAGCCCCTTTGTTTTTTAGGGTGGTGTGGTCCTTCATGCACTAAGGCACCACACCCCCTTTCTCCAAAGGTTTATTTCAAAGCAAGGGCCAGGAAGCTACCTCCCTAACTTTCATTCACCCATGTATCTGATTGATGTCAAGTTTCGAAGTACTTGTGAGAAACATCATCCTCCTCTTGAGTGCATCCTAATTTCCCAAGATCGACCTTCGTTAATTGAAAGTCATATATGCCCATAGCATATCTACAATATTCTACAATGCCAGCTAGATCTCTACCTGCATAATATTTCCCTGGTTCCCCGTCCAAAGAAGTGTCCTTCTTCCCATCATCCTGGTGAATATCTTGAGTAGATTTCTCTGCTACATGCTCAAGAAGTGAAGTCACCTTCGCTCCTTTCCTTTTCTCTTTCAGGTCTCTTCCAACAAAATCAAACATGTGTTGTTCCTTTGATGTTTGAGCTATAGATCTGAGTTCCCAATGCCCCATATCATTATGGTCCATATTAGGGTCCTTCTCATATAGGATCAATGAAGCCATCCTTGGTTGATATCCCAAACGACTTTTCCTTGTCATAGGAACCATCATATTTTTTCCATCATCAAGAATTAAGAGAATGTCTCGGTCCACCATTGGTATGGCCGGTGCTGCAACCAGAAAGTCTTGCCCCAACACCATAGAATGATCATCCATGTCAATGACTCTTAAGTCCATCTTTCCAAAATATGACCCTACTCTCACATGTGTGCCTTTCATGACACCGGTCACTTCTTTCATTCCCGAATTGACTGCCTTGAAAGCACTCAACTCTTTCTCCATGCTAGCCTTCTTCTTCCTAGAAGATGAAGCTACTTTTCGACTTAGGAAGCTATGAGTAGCCCCCATGTCTATCAAAGCAGAGAACGTTTTCCCATGCATGGTTGTAGACACAAATCTCAAGTCCAAGGAACTTTCATTATCATTCCTCCTTCTCGTCTTGCGCCTTATATCCGCAATATTCTTCTCCTCTTCCAACATTTCTTTCGAACTAGGCTTCAACCTGACAGTTATTTTCACATATTTCTTCTCATGAGACTCCATAGAAAAATCTGAACCTGGGTCTACTTGAATTGGTTCAAGCTCCTTCCTTTTCGAATTTTTTTTAAGTGCCCCAATCTGACATAGGTTGACTCCTTCCAATCGAAGTACACCGATCATCATAGTATGGCATTCTTCTTTTCCAAGTGTGCCATCATATTCATTTTTTTTCTTCAAACCAATAGGTTTTGGATCAAGGAAGTCCCTCTTAATCTCATCTTCAATGTTCTTGGCTTTAGCCTGCAACGTGGTGCTTCTTTCCTTCAAGTGAGCCCTTTCAATAAAGAGTTCTTGAAGTCTTTTTTCACCTTTTTGTATCTCCATGTCAAGCTCCTTAATTTCAACAGTTTATCTAGATAGTCCATCCAAATATTTTCGCATCTACATCAACCCATCTCTAATGTGTTCCAAGTGTTCAGACACTTGCACAAGAGTCTTGTGATATTGTTTCCTTGTATCCTTCCAACGTTATATCATGTTCTCAAGTCCAACTTGAGCCTTCAAAATTACTTTCTTCATCAGTTCAGCTTCAGCCATGACTTTAGTCATACCTTTGCTCAACCCCATAGTGCCAAACTCCAATACTTGCTGCAACCCTGCATCAGTATCCATGTTTTCTCAATCAAGCTTCAGCTTCAACCTTTGAGTTGTCCCTGCTTGCTTTAGTACAAAATCCATGGAATCCCTCTTCAATAAAGTGTGGGATCAAGCTCTAATACCACCTTTCACAGCCCTATACCTTTGGTGTCTTTCAACCACGCCATAGACAGGTGTGGCACTACCGTACTTTTTCTTTTTCCAAATACTCAAGTATATAGACTATGCCTTTAGCAACACTTGTTCAATTAGTTAAGAAAATGTTCTTTCAATATGAGGAAATAAATATAAACATCATTATCAATCCACAAGTACGCCCATACATACAAGGGAGGGGAAACTCCCTGTTAATAATGAGTTCGCTTGATAATATGTTTCATAAATATGAAATGATATAAGTCCAATCTAGCAAAAGCCACTTATATTCCTTAGCAAGGCAAGTTAGCCTTTTGACCAAGCTTCAAGGATTGTCAACCATCAAATTAGCCTACAACAATCATTTTACAACATTGAATTTCACCTTGGGAATTTCCTGCACAAAGTTGTTCAAGTGTTGTCGGGTCACTCGGGTCAGCACTGCAAATGAGTTCAGACCGTCCCACGAGTTCCTTGTATGTCCAATTTGCTTCCCAGCTATGTGGTTAGATGTGGTATGTTAATACGCACTTGCTGCAACTTTCGGCAATCAATTACGACTTAAGACGCTTCTGGAATGACTTCCGAACTGAAGTTAAGTTCGTGCAGGTGCCCTGCTCGACCTGACCTGCGGACGCCTAGCGGAAGTTCCTCACACCCTGCACGTCCGTCGCCCGACCTGACATGCGCACTGCCCGAATCGACCCGCCCTGCGGTGCGGAAGCCCTACGAAGGAATTCTGCATGCCCTGCATGTTCAACAACCCAACTCGACCTACGCTCGTCTTCCTTCACCATCGACATGCTTCTTCACCAACGAGTTGTTGGTTAGCTTGTGATGCTCCAATGTGTTTTCCTTGATCGTTGAATGATTTTTTGATCCCTCTCTCCACCATCCGCATGCTCTATTAATACGCTTACTAAGTGTGTTGTGGGTCACTCGGTGGACCCAAGCCAACCCCCACGTTCAGTTGTTCGCCCGCTCATGTAGCGTTGGCCGCGCCCAACACGTCGCTCGCTCCAACTCGTCCGTCGGCTTTACGCTTCAGCTACGATGTGACGTTTCACATATAAACATCGCCTTGCCAACGTCATTCGTCAGCTAAGTGCGACGCGCCCACTACAAAGCGCGCTCGTGCTGCTACGGTGCGACGTCTCGCCCGTATCGTCGCATGACACCCGAACATCGTCTAAACGCCCGGTGGGTACGCCCATTACCCTGAACGCGCCTCATGAAGTCTTGGGGCCTTACAGGGGGAAATATTTTACACCAATTTTTGGTCATCTAACCTGTTACTATTAGATGGACCAAGGTACACCATGTAAGACCATTTTTACCATAGTAAAATTGCTTTCACTATGAAAAATAATTTAATAACACATAGTTTATGAAGTTATTTCTAGTCTAAACAAGAAACCCCATGAGGAATAATTGAATAAATCCTTATTTGTTTTATTTTCCTCAAGGGATAATTAATTAAAACAATGTTTAATTAATATTCCTATTCATATTTAACCCAAAACAGGAAAATTAATTAGATAAATCATTATTTATCTTATTATCTTCTAGGAATAATTATCTAAAACATTATTTATTTAATAATATTCCTTGTTAAATTTGACTAAATCATTTATAAATAATTGAATAAATCACTATTTATTTAATTATTACTCAACCACATTCTTAAAATTATAAATAAATTATTTATTTCTTATTTCTAAATAAAGGGATTTGACCAAATTCAAATTCTTTTTCTCTCCAACAAAAATAATAAAATATTCCATAAAAGTTGGATCTAGATTTGGTTAATAATATTTTAATTATGCACCAATATCCAGACTAACTCAATATTTTGTTATAAATAGAAGAGTTTTTCCATTCATTCACTACCTTTTGTTGCCTAGAGATCACTCTTGATCTATACTTTTGGTCTGACTTTGATCCTCCCATCATTGTCATATTTTTCTACTTTTTGCTTGTGAGCTCCCTTTGAGCTCCATTTTTGTCTGGGTTTTCTGCACCATCAAGAGAGAGAGATCTTAGATCTGAAGTGTTGAGGACATACAAGAACCCATCCCATTGAGGGGGACTGGTAACATCTTTCTATGTTCCCTTCCCAGGTGTCATAATACAAAAATTTCTTTAAATTTTCTTGTCTTGTTCATTGGATGCATGGAGCAACTCTTGCTTATTATTGATGTTTAATGTCTTTAACTGCATAGATCTGGATTTATGTAGCATATATTTTGATCACTAACTGTAGATATAAGGAAATTGAAAACCATCTTTGATGTTAGGGCTATTTTTTATGCACAACTTAAGTGAGTTTTTTTCGTGCACTTGCGATTAGAATTCACATTAACAACATGGGACCCACCTCCACACAATGATATGACTGCTAAGTCTATGAAGGCATACATAATATACCCCCCTCTAGTTTTGAACCTCTCGCCTCTTAGGAGGAAACACATGCTCTTAACCATTAGGCCCACTCAAGGAGGTCTCATACAAATGTGTACATATGCCTGATCTGCTCAGTGGTATTGTTACAATGTGTGAAAGCCAGGTGTATTATTTGCAAGTAGTGCCAAATGTAGGTTGCATACTTGCAGAAGAGGAAATTCAGGGTAATCTTATTCTCCATTGAAGGATTGGGTGGAGCCCTTGAAACCCTTTGGATTCCCATTTAAATGTGAAGAAACCATCAACTCATCTAATTTTTTGTATTAACAATGGCGATTCATGTTAAACTAGGGGATTAATGTTAATTTCGTGCCACACCCCTTTTTCTATTTGATGTGCATTGATTGCTATGGAGACTTGTTGCTATTAATGGAGATCGTAGGATGGGAAACCTTAATGTGTTGATGGATATATGTATGTCCTAGGGAACATAGGAAAGTACGTTCCAAGGAGATGTAGATAGAGAAATGTTAGTCCTAGAGATGGAGAAATGTCTATCCCAGAGATGAATATTTATACAGTCCAAGGGGTGTAGATGTGCCTCCATGGGACAAGAATCTTGACGTTTATTGATAGAAGCTACACACTGATAGAGTGTGTTAGACAAAAATTTCCATTGTAAGTTGAAGTAAATGTTCACGTCACACAATGAACATCTGGAGTAGGACATCCTTAAGGGTGTGGCGTGATGACACACTGACTAATGGGAGCCACGTTAGCTACAAGAGATATGGTAGGGTCACATAGGTAGTAGGGCTACCACATGGCATTGCTTACTAATGTGGTAAGGGTTGAGGGGCTTAAACATTAAGTGGGCATAAATTTTGATCCAAACATTGGATTGAGATCATTTTTTTTATCATCGAGAAGATCTTTACAAGTTGGGTGCGATGGAATTATCCAAAGTGATTCCACAATTTAGGAAAAAAAAAAAAAAATGTAACCCCATTTCCATAGTGAGAGTTTGGAGGTTGAGTTAGTTAAAAGTGACACCTCCCATTCAACTTGGATTAATCCAAGGGGGTGGGAGGGGGGATTACATATGGTGTTTTCCTTCTGTTGATTGCATGTTTGATTGAATGTTGTTTGCTCTCACGACCCCTTCGAAGAGGAGAGATACTTGAACCTATTTCCAGATTTCAGGATTTGGTTAAGATTTGAGGTACCTTGTGCACTCATATTTCTTCTTCTTCGAGGGAATGTTCCCAAATCATCTTACTCCTTCTCAGAAGGGTATCCTTCAAGCGATTCCTATGTATTCATTGGATAGTCTATAATAAGATGCCCATATTCATGACATCATCTGCGTCTAAAGGGGACACGTTCATAATCTAGAGGTTGCTTCCAAACACTACCATGATAATAGATATATATGGAGGTTATAAGAGGCTGGGAGATATTCATGTAAACAAAAATCCAAGTATATGAGGTGTACCTCCCTCTCATAGTAGATACTTTGACAAAGTGGCCAATGGCATTGTCGATGCTTTCAAGGGTTTCCTCCTCACAATATTCCTTGGGAAGAGAAAAGAGTTGTACCCACACCGGGGCAATAAGGAGGTCTTCCTTCTCTAGATTATACCGCTCTTTCCAAAATTGCATGAAGAGCCCTACATTGTTAAAAATATACGACCCTCCTTCAATAACCCTCTATCTGTCTTCCAAGCTAGAAAAAATGATTGTGAAGAGTCTTTTTGCTCCTAACTCCAATTTTATTTGACCTTGGTGGTGTCATTTGTTTCGAATCTACCCAATCAGACACTTTTTAGAGGATCATATTCAGATCAGAGCATGCTCCTACATATATTGGATATATTCTCCGATATTGTTAGATATAACCTCATATTTTGGATTTTACACCACTTTTAGCAGACAATGCCCAATATTTATACGTTGCCAAGATACAGTCAACGAAGGTTTCTACGTTGCCAAGATACACTCAACGAAGGTTTTGCTGTGAAACCATAAACCCCACTTTGCCCATCCACTCTATGAAAATGATATTGAAGATTAATTCCAGTAGATCCAGAATCATTATGAACTCTCGAAAAAAATCTACTAAAGGAGGAAGCAAAGTCCCCTTTCATAACGCTGAGAATGGACAACTGTGCCAAAAAAACTTTAAAATTTGAGTTAAAAAAATACAACATTTTGGTTTATACACTTAAATAATATTTTAATTTAAAATATTATTATATAATTTAGAACTTTGCTTTATAAACATTGGCACATTACTCTTTGCTTAGGATTGTATTACAATTTTTTTTTTAAATCTTTAATAAATCCTAAAAATTAATAGTACAATAAAATGATTTTATTTTTATTTTTTATACCATATATTACGGTATGAATCATTAAACTCAGAATACTTTTAAATGCAATGATATATTTTATTATTAAATATATATTAGGTGCATAATGCTCGTGGAGTGTGAAATTAAGCATAGGAAATCGAATTTTATTTTATCCATTTTAATGGAAGTCGTGCGATTCTTTTGATGCCCATGTTCACAGTGAACTAGACTGTGGGCCTCCCATCACGCGGTGAGCATCTGGGTGGAAGGTTGCTACATATCCACGCGGAAACCTAGTCCTAAAATGTTGCAAGCAAATGTTCAGTGGAACACCATACTGTAGCATTTTGCGGCGCAATCTTGATTGAGCTGAGTATGGAATATGAGTTTCTGTTTAGCTTTGGGCTGTGAAAACTTCACACTGATGCCTTATGTATTCTGATTTTGAAATGGGTGTCTTCAGGGAAATTTGGCAGAGGATCCATTTTCTTATTTTGAAGTTTCCTGGTTATATTAGATGGTTACCTGATACTGGATTCCCACAGGTTGAGGAAAGTGAAGCAGTAACAGATTCCGATAATATCCGATAGAATTCTACACACAGCAATCCCCTGCTAACACAAACTCTTAATGTTTATTCACAACCATGACTATGGAACGGATGCCTTGAACAATAAAACGAAGAGATCGCAGTCAGGGTTGTTACTGAACTACATGGTTGACTGTGAACGAGGCAGGGAACGGGAAATATGTCTCTGGTAACGAGAAGGACAATAAGAGATTATCTTGTGGACAGTAGAGGAACTGGGATTGCTGCCAAAAGATGATAAGAGATTATGTTGTGGACAGTAGAAGAACTGAGCTTGCTTCCAAGGCGTTTAGAACCAGAGATCTGGTCGAGCGGGTGAAGCCCATTTTAAGTCATGCCAGTGAGCATTGTGGTAAAAGTACCAGATCGGGTTTGAAGGACAAATGCATGGGCTTTTCAAGGTTAATGATTTGGGTCAGTTAGGGTTTTGCAGATTTCTTATAGGGGTATTCTTGGGAAGAACTGCCTCAATGGATCTAGAATGAGGAGCCAAAATACTGGTGTTGTGCTCTTCCGCCTTCTTATTCAGTTGTATCTTGCTTGTCTTCAGGGTTAAATGAGCTCAAGCCATGAATGTATTATTTTTTAATGTAATATAATGTCTCATTCTGCAAAATCAAGTTGAATAAAATGGGGCATTGTTTACTTTGAATGGATTTTATTTACATTTTTTGAACTTCTATGTCTACAAGCACATAACTATAATTGTCAATTTACCATGTTGATTATTCCATTTCAGCGATGTTTATAAAAATTGACTGGGTTACAGATCAATCTCAAATTTACCACTTACTAACCCACCTATAGCGCATTCCTATGAAGTTTTTTTGAGTTTCCATGCAGATCTTGAGCTTTGGTGGAAAAAAATAGAAAATAATGCTTAGTAATGCGCACAAACTACAAGACTCACTGCAAGACTACAAGAGTAATTGCACGGCTAAATGAGTTGGATTGGGTACATTCGTAACCATCTGCAGGCTACTTGTGCTTTTGTAATTCCATAAGGCAAGGCAATGCATTTGTGACATATATCTCCAATACCTGTAACCCAGATTCCATGCACATACCCTCTACAATGCTTTCCTTTGAAATTTGCAGCAGTCTCTACAGACCACTCCTGAAAGAGATCACAGTCCCAGACCCGCTTTACCTTCTGATGTTTTTTAATAGTGCTAAATGCTCATACAACAATTAATCAATCTTGTATTAACTGGCTGGTATAAAGCTAAAGGTTTTTGTAGCTTTATGTTAGCAAATAGGGCAATAACTATAAGAGTTTAATTGTTGCCGATGTGTTCTCTAGGCAATAAGCAAAAAGGGCAGTGACTATTAGTGTTTAATTGTTGCTAATGTGTTCTCTACAACACAAGTGCCAGTAACACCCAAGTTTTATTAATGTTGTCCTCTTCTGGGCGTCAGAGCCTTATCATCCAGATAATGAGATGTTCATCTACTCTATCCCGTGGGTTGTGGCAATTGCATTTGGAGCAGGATTGGCACAATGTCTCATAAGGACTCCATAACATCCTGTGGGCATTTGGAACAGGATTGGAACAATGTCTCATAAGGATTCCATGCCATCCTGCGGGGTTGTGGCAATTGCATTTGGAACAGGCATTGGCGCGATGTCTCATAAAGGACTGCATGCCATCCTGTGGGGTTGTGGCAGTTGCCTTTGAACAGGGGTTGGCTCAATGTCTCATAAGGACTCCTTGCCATCCTGTGTGGTTGTGGCAATTGCATTTGGAATGGGCATTTCTACAGTATCTTATAAGGACTCGATGCCACCCTCTAAAGCTAGAGTTGCCCTCATAGTGAGGGCATTTCTCCTCGGAAATGATTGTGAACATGGCTATTTGAATTCATGAGTCACGACCCATGTTTTATAGATATAATAAGCACCCACCAAGCCACCAAGGGATGGCCATATTTTTGCATGGTCTGCTTACATTTATTTGAATAGAATTTATTGCATTTATTCGAATATAATTTATCGGAGATAAAAGCTTTGGCTAGTGAGTTGGAATTAGTGTGGGTTGTATTAGGAAATGCAGAAATAGGAGCTCTGAGAGTTTTTTAAACATGGCTGCATGGTGCTCTGCTATATATTGTGCTTCTTTGGGAGTGGGTATTTGGTATCTATATTCCTGGGAGTCTTTGGAAGATAAGTCTAGGATTCATGATTGTTAATTTGTACAGTCCCAATACTATTTTGGTTGGGCTAGACTTTGGGGGCAACTCAGAGTATCTTTGCTTGGTTGGACATAGGGGTAAGTGAGAGTGCCCTGAAAGAATCAAATTTGTTGTTAGAAAGTGTTTACCTTCTCAGTAAACTTGAAGACAAGTGAAAGTATCATGGCTTTGTTGTACTTGGGGCCAAGTGAGAGTAGTCATAAAAGGATGAAGTTTGTTATTGGTGTCAGTAAAGATAGCTATGGCAGGAATATTGAGAGTATGGAATTAAATTTTTTAACCAAGCTCAACAATATTCTGTTCACAGATTTTTGTGGAGCACTCAAATAAAAAATAGCAAAACAGGAAAAGCCAGATTTTTTTTGGTGCAATGGGAAAATGAGAGATAGAGAAACCTCTATTTTGAAACAGTGAAAGGAAATATGCGTGATAGTTGAAAGAACACATGCTTTTGTTTTGAGACACGGACTTTTTTTGGTGTAATGGAAGATTGAGAAATGGAAAAATCTTGTTTTAAGAAACCAAAAAAATGAATACTTGTAAGGAAAAATTTAAATTAATGTTGTTTTAAGAAATTAAAAAAGAGTGAATAATTTTAAAGAAAAATTAATCTGAGGTATATACCAGTCTGTGTGGGATTTAGTTATTATAAAATTTCATAATATAGAAATTGAGAATAAATCATTTTAACTAAAACTCAATTTATATTATTTTTATTTGATTAAAAATTATTTTTTTTATTTGATTAAAAACTCAAAAAATGAAAAATCTGTTTTATGACTAACTTACATAATAACTTAAGTTGCAAATGTATAATAAATAAAATTAATTTTGTTTAGAACACTATGAAGGTAAAGTAGGGAATAAAAAATATAATGTTCTTATCTTGAAATGCTCACAAATATAATAATTTAATTTGTGAATGGTATACAATATAAGTTTATTGTAAAATGAATGGATTTTTTGTGTTTATTTTTAGTATATATGATTTTATTAAAAAATAATTTATTTTTTATTGAAAAGTTAAAGATATTTACAATAAAAAATAAAAATATATATTTAAATATTTTTCAACAAATTATAGAGATTTGAATTATTGATTTATTATTAATATTGTCTTTTCAATACGCACTTATTCACTGTTTATCCAAAACGCATAAATTATTTATCAATAAAAAAATAATATTAAAAAGTTATTACACATTATTATATTAAGTTACTATTAAGAAGTATGTTACTATAAATTATTTTAGTATTATTATTTTTTAAATACAATATTACTTTTTATTTGTAAAAATTTAAGAGAATGGCATAAATACTTTTCATTAAAAAAAAATAATGTTTTTGTTTATAGTAATGAATCAATGATGTTGAAGATGGTAATGGGGAGATTTGAAGTATTATTACATTTATTTGTAAAAATTCAAAAGAATATCATAAATATTTTTCATTGAAAAATATTATAAAAAATAATGTTCTTGTTTATAGAATTATAAAGAATGAATTTAAGTTGGTAATGTTGATATTTAAAGTTTGAATTGTCCATGTATCTTTTTCTAGTCTTCTTAACACTTGTGTTACCTTCTTATACAAATTTCACCTTGTCTTAGCTAATTATGGGTTCTATTTGGGGGGTGGGTTGGGCTTACCAAATGTCTTACAAGCTAACTGCAATTCCTAACAAGAACAATGTGTATCAACTTTGTTTACTAACCCTTGAAACCCCGTCATAGGATTTTCTAAAGCCAATAAAAACACATTTATTATCAACCCTAGGTACTCATTGAGAAAGATATCGAATTTATGAAAAAGCATGCTTTATTATGCATATTAATCAAATTTTGGCCAAAAGTATTCATAGTACAAAGAAGGTTTAGCTCAATTAATTTAATGATCTAACCGAGTCATGTTGCTAATAGGTAAGATTCAAATCCGATTGAGTCCCTAGAGGTTAACGATTACTATTGTGGTCATTGGTTGAGCCACCCTCCATTCCAATTTTATGGGGAAGAGGGGGGTATCCCTCAAAGTTTTGATTGGAAAAATATATTCATCCTACATAAATGAATTCAATTTGACATGGAAGATTAAGGGTTTCATCAACCTTTGTTTCTGTGCAAAGAGATCAATGTTAGTTTTCTCTAATATTCAAGTCCGTGTAGTAATATTTGAAGAGATCCTTACTTATCAATCTATCAATTGGAATGTATGGTATTGGATAGAACATTTTGACCTTTCCAAAGATGATATCACTCAGTATTTGATATTAATTTATCCATACATGATGTCAATCAATTTTTGTAAAGAAAAAATATTGGATGCTATCATTAGTTCAGTAGATATGTTTATTAAAATTAAGATACAACACACACAAAGTCATACACATATGCACACTTTCATTTTCTATTTCACCCCCACCTAAAATCAATGGTTCTTACACTATAAGATTTTTAGTGATTTGTAACTGAAAAATACAATCCTCCCAATAGCACCTGGAAATTCATTCTCTTACATCCAATCAAATTGGTATGGTTGTTTGTGCATCATTAATTAAGTCCATAATTGCATACAAGTAGTGTCATATTATGCAATTGCAGCAATTTTAGAGATGTTTATAACATCAAAAATAATGTTAATATTAGCATCAAAAGACTCTTTGACCATAAATTTTTATTTGAACATTGACATAGAAGATTTAACATCTTTGATTGGTCATAATTTAAAAATAAGTAAGTTCAAATAAGTTTATTGTACGTGATTTAATCAAATCACAATTTCTTTCTTAAGTCGTGAAATCGAATTTGGAATTTGATAAGTGATTTTCCAGGGAGGAATCCTGATATGGAATGGATCTAAAATAAATGAATGGATATCTTTTTGAAGAAGGAAAATTCATTAAAAAATATAGAAGTCAATGAAAATACAATGAAAGCGGAGTTTGCAAAACCACCATGAAAGTTGATGAAGAAGTTATGGAAGTGGATTTTATAACTTCGATACGCAAGCTAATGAAGAGGCCACATAAGAAAAAGTTCATTGCTATAAAAGATAATAAAGTCTCCTACATCTATCTTGTTGCATCTTAGGATTGCTTCTACAACTATAAGCTCTCTTCTTTTTACACTATATGAGAGGTAGTGTCATGCAACTCGATTTTTCATTCCACTTGAGCATCTCATACCATTCAATAATTTAAGTCATTGTGTGGCATAACAATGATGTTACTAGTGGGGAATGGCCATCAACTTCTTGTATTAGTTGGGATACACCTAACCAACATGTCCTAAGTGAACCCAAGCTAAGAAAATTCAATTGTGCGGAATTTTAGAGCACTCAATTCATAATAGGTGAGGGTGCATCATTGCCACTCGACTAAACCAAACCTACTATCACCTCCCCTTTGAGCCAAGGAACAACTAAAAACCCAATATGAGACCATTCTATCATGCATCCAAGATGACACATGATAGTTAATGAAGATAATGTCCCTTTGTCATCAAACATTCACATATCTTCGATGCACTTATCAATGTTGTTACCTTACCATGGAGAACACACACAATCTATCACATTATCGAGGTGTGTCATTCTCCACTAGAGCCCATTATGCAACCCCTCATTAACTGTCCATCCTGCTTGATAAGAAATATTTGGTCTTAGCCTATGCATTAGCACACCATCCTAACTATCTCAAAATAACCATGAGTTAGTCACTAAGGCTACCAAATCATATGGAATCACTATGCAACTTGCCAAGTATGCTTATCATGACCTCCATTGTGTCCTTTTTCCAATGGCACCTCAAGTTATGTCCTTACATTTCCATCACTTGAATTGTTGATGTCCTTGTTAACATAACCCCATAAGTTCCATCAATGAAAGGGTTGTTGGTGGTGAAGAGATACTTCCACAATTTCCACATTCAAGCATGGCTTTGGCCCCATTTGCCTTGAAGATAGATTTTTCACTTTGCTGGTGTGTTCCATATCACACAAGAATCCTATTTTTCACAATATACCAACTTTAGATTTATATATTGAGGGGTTTTCATAGTGCATTATATTAGATATCATTTTTTGGGATTCAACTGCATTAAGTAAGTCATTCATCTATGACCATTTCTATGAAAGGTAGTCATAAATAACTAATTCCTCATGATTTTTGAATAGTCCACTTAGCACTCATTGCGTCGAGTGATGCTCACAGGGGTGAAGAAGTGGGATTGAAACTAGTAAAATGAATCGCATAATGTCAATCATCACTTCCGGGGTTTTCACCCTGTTGGCTTATGAATTCCATGAGGAGAAATACAACGCGAAGAGCTATCTAATGAAGGAATAGGAAAGGGAAAAGTGGGAGGCTAAAGGCAGGCGACGTAGCTCTTTCAGTAGTTAGTAGTGCAAATGTGTCGCCGCAATCGCACCTCTCCCAGAACATGATGCAACCCGCAACAACGGTGGTGCCACCCACCAAGGATGGTCATCTACAGCCGATTCCTACGACACTTGAGAGAACGGGGAGCATCGAGATTGATTCGTTGGAGGAGATGACATCAGCTCCCCTCGCGGCCAATCATAGTAGTTCCGGGGGGGGGAAGACGAGAGATGGAGATTAACTTTCGACCTGACAAAAATCGGAGGGCCCCACCAGCACACAGCTAGCGCAGGTAGGCTACAAGGTAAGGTAATTTCGTCCGGGGTACAAAGGCCAGTACTCTTGTGTCTGCAACGTGGTCCCTCACCTACCCGACCGCTATCGACCAACCACCATGTGCCATGTGCCTCTTTTCCATGTCCTCATGATGTCAGCCCTACAGTTGTCGCCCTGCCCTATTACCCAGTAAAAACCCTGTTTCCACTGTGATTTTTACTCTCAGCTATTTGAATTGTCGGTCACTTGCCAATGTTTCACTCTGTCAGGCGTTTGGGTAAAATCACAAGTATTGGTTGCCTTTCACCCTCACATCGCTTTCCCTACTGCCTCAGGTATTTGGTCGTGTCCCTTTCGTTATTTCGCTTTTACTGTCTATTAGAATTGAAATGGAAAAAATGAAATGATCTACCCCCGAAACCCCACAATCTCGCGAGGTCAGGACTGCTCCTGGCCTCGAACCACTCATGGATGCCCACTCTTAGCTCTGCGACCCAGTTTAACCTTTCAATGTGACACGTACTAAGGCCGAGCTCCTATAATTTCAGCTACAGGGGGGAGATTTATTTAGAGTCGTTGATTCAGGGCTCTATTACCAGATTGCCCCAACAATCCATCCATTCCCATAGTTTATTGCCTGGCTCGTTGATGCCTACATTGAGTGGAAGGACATTTTCCTCCCTGCTCGGGGGGTCAAGGTTGTCTAGATTACTCCTCAGCTCATCAGAAAAGCCCTATGCTATCCCTCCACCCAAGACTGAGTCGAATTCACCGATGTCACTCTCACCTGCCACTTCTCGAACCTACCCTTGGAGAAGCAAAGCAGTTTCCTAGAACTCATTTCTGATTCACACCTATCCATTCTCCCTCCCATAG
This sequence comes from Pinus albicaulis, assembly GCA_034641835.2. Lineage (NCBI taxonomy): Eukaryota > Viridiplantae > Streptophyta > Pinopsida > Pinales > Pinaceae > Pinus > Pinus albicaulis. Next base: position 775,726,935 of record CM076577.1, on the reverse strand, counting down.
AGGTTATTCCGCTGTCCCTATTGCGTGATACCATACAGCCTATTCTAGCAGTCATCTCGGGAATGTTGGGGTTAGAAAATGCCGATAGGGTGACTAAAGCAGGTTTAGGGTTTCTTTGGCTCATGATGCAACCTGGGATTATACTAGATATGCCCACCTTCCTGGCCTCGACCGTCAAATCCCAATTCCAAAATATGTCATCCTTTTTCTCTTTCAGATACTGCTCCCTGGTTTTCTACCTATTCCTGTTTGAGCATGCGGACAAGTTCGATGGTTTAAGCCTGAACAGGTTCTCCATGAGAAACGCTGAACCCAAACCTATTTTCGAATGGACTCCAACAGTTCGCCAACATTCAGAGGGGAAGGGGTATGCGAAATTCGTCACGGATTTCATGTCCAGGGCCTATGAAATCATATATGATAGCCCCCCGCCCAGAATTTTTCCTGAGAAAAAGGAGTGGCTCCAATTCAATGAAAAAAATTGTACCGGTGATTGGTACTTGTTTGAAGATTACATCGAGATCATGGTCTATGGTGTTGAAGTGCCTCCTTACCACTTGCCAGTGTTTGTGTCCATGAGGATTTTCGCCCTTGAGTTCATCCTCCAAGTCCTAAGTGCCGACCAAGTCCTCTTTGTGCCCACGAAAAGGGGATATATCTTCAGGCTCCCAAACGTTGTAGGCCCTTTCACCATCAATTCAAGGCACACACTGTCCTCTGTGGAAGGGATGTTGCAGAAGATTAATTTCCCGTGGGGAGATGCTTGGCACTACAATCCTAAAGGATTTATCACACACAGGAAGAAGAATATTAAGTCCAAAGCATATGAGCATGAACCTAGGCCTCTTATTGAATGGAAAGCTAACTGTGATTCATGGCCTTTGGATACAGAGATGGAGGCTGAATTCCCAGCCGTCAAAGGAAAAGGAGACAGTGTACTCGGTGACGCGGAAGTGCTGGAATAGGAAAATCCCCAGACTAACCAAGGATTCATGGACGAGGAGGAGGAAGGTCGCCTCAGCAAGAGATAGAGGACTAAAGGCCCTGAGGAACAAAACGTTGAGATTCCTGACGATGAGGCCTCACTGCTCATGGGTCATGACAAAGACAAACCAGGATTTCAGTTCTCCTATTATTCAACTTCCTCTTCAGCACCTTTAGAACTTTCACAAGCTGTCACGTTGGGTAAAGAAGAATCAAGGAAGCATATTAAGGCCAAGAATCAATCCGCAAGAGAGGAAATGAGAGTAGAATTATCTCATTTCGTAGAGAAGCACCATACTAGGCTCACCTCAGCCCTAGATGTGGAGAAAGATCAACTTATATTTGTTGTCCAACATTCATCCTCTCATCCCTTACCCCCGAGATCCAAGTACAAAGCCTTGGAAATAATGTTGAATCTGGCATCCATCCCCTTACTTGATAAGTTAAATTTGCACAATTCCATCGGGGACATGCTGCAAAATGAAGTATTAAAGCATACCATCGCCCTAGAGAAAGTAGAAAGGAGATTGGCTCAGATGAAAATCAATCAACAAAGGGAAAGAGAAAGTCCTAAAGCTCTTGCTACACAGTTGGAGGACTGCAAAAAGATGATAAGAGGGAAGGGAGTCGATCCCAACTCAACGGTACATGCCCTTCTAAGAAAAACTGAGTTGGAGGTACAATTGTTACGACAAAAACTGAATATCCCTTGTTCATAACATATTCAAAGAGAAGAACTAGCCATAGTGGAAAAGGAAAAAGACGCCCTCACCAAGGCTTTCGCTCAGAGGGATGAGGAGAACATGGGATTAAGGGAGAATTTGTCAGAGCTACAACAAGCTCAGGATAATCATGTGTGTGTAGTACCTATACCAAAAGATCCACAAAGTGCTCTAGAATAGTTAACCAAGGCTCTGGTGGACCTCAAGATGTCAGAGGATGAGACACGCATTACTCAGAGACTCCTGGATGAGGCCAAGGCGGCCTACTCAGAAAACCAAAAGACAGTCTCGTCCCTTCAGAAGGAGGTAGAGACCCTTCGCAGGGAGGACCAAGGACACGAGAAGTATATCAAGGACTTGAAGGCATAGATTAAAGGGATTATATCATTATTAGAAGTTAGGAAAATAGTCTGGACAGAGATCATAACAGAGGTGAAAGAGCATTGGGAGCTCATTGTGCTAGCCAATGACAAGAAGAATTCCATCTGAGACTATAAGGTACAACTAGAGGCCAGCCATAGGGAAGGAGATGAGAATGCAATAGCAACAAGGAGATATATCAAGTATATCAATGAACTCCCATCTGAAGAGCTGAGCATGCATGGAGTGGTAGACCGTTTCAGGACAAGCATGGAGGTTACTAAGGTGATCCAGGAAGAGGATGCACAGGTAAAAGAATTGGGATATTTAGTAATCGTGACACAAGGAGTGGAGAGATTAGATCAGGAATGGCGTAAGTTATTGGAGGATGGTCTTCCCCCATGCTAGATCAACAGTTAGGCACATTGCTTCCCCTGACCACTTATGACTAGAAAATGTCCGAGATTAAGTGCAAGGCAGATTTAATATTGGAGAAAATCTCCTGCCTAAAGGCATATACCTTAGTAGCAGCATTACTCAAGGAATTATTTCTCCTTGCCCAAGTCAAGAGATTCTTCGCAACCCGCCTTGATTACTCTGAGCTTACTCAAATTCAATTTATGTTCGAGTTCTTCAGCACAACACCTCTACCTGCAGAGGTCATCTGGTAAAGGTGCTATGAATATGAAAATCCTCCAGCTCCTTCCACCTCGCAGCAACTGGCACCTCAGCTACCTCGCCAACCTGCCTCCTCTACGTCTTCAATCGAACCATGCAACTAGGGGGCTTTGCCACACCTCTTCGTAACCATTAAGGATATCATGATCAGGCCCATGTGGCCTTTGTTTTTATTTCCGATTTCAGTTTCAGTTGTGTTGTAAAATCGAGTGAAATCTCAATTTCACCCAAATTATTGTTTAAATGTTATGTTTCTGTTGTAATCAATGTCGGAATAATAATTGCTTTGATGCGATGCAGTTATGTCACATCATTTTTTATTTGGAGAGGAAACTGTAAAATCAAGAAAGAATATGTGTCCGAGAAAATATCTGGCCAAGGCGTCCAATGTAAAAACTATAAAAAGCCAACTGAGAGACGAAGAAAAGGTTCTGATTTGTCTAGAAGTCCCGAGTTCAATTTTTTCATAGCACATTTTGTAATGTTTGGGCTAAGCTCTTAATGCATATCTGGAAGAGCTGTTTTGAGAAGATAATATAATGACGACTTGTTGCAAAATGGATTCCTACTCGGCTTTTGAGTAGTATGTATGCCTCTTCTATGTATTGGTTTAATCTTCCTATTCAGTTTTGCCATATTTTCTTTCAAGTTATCATGTGTTCGGAATGCTAGTTTCTAATGGTTAATTAAATGAATTTACCTTACATGTTACTCATACACTAGTCATTCGGCTACCTTAATTAGGCTCGACACATGATTCCTGTCTCATAATTCTTATCTTGACTGTTCTCTTCTTTAAGTCCATGGAGGGTAGATTCTTACATCTCAGTAGGCCTACCTCACTGTGACTTACCGTCCTTGTTCTTCTTAGCATCCACCCTCATTATCTCAAATATATGTTCAATGGTTTCATATCTAGCCCTATTGCAATCAGAGTTAGCAGTTATTGCTCCGCTCTTACAATCAGAGTTAGCAGTTATTCCCTTCTTACAATCAGAGTTAGTAGTTATTGCTCCACTCCCATTGTTATCTAGAAACATCGATCAAATAAATTTCACGAAGTCTATATCCGAAAGGCCCCCTTAAAGAACATAAGAAAAACCTATATGACCTCCCTCCCTCAAGATGTCCTAGGCACTGGTCTCCTGCAACTCAAGACTGTCTCTAAGAGTGAAAACATATTTTTGGCACCGTTGCCAGGGAACGAATTATAAAATATTTTCCCTGGGATATGAAATTATCTTCACCCTTCAATCAGGTGAGCATGAAGGGTTGAGAGTTGCACAACCCTCACCTTGGCGACTCCATTATTATCAAAACCTAACTTAGTTGCAATCCTGGCTTACAGAAGGCCTCACACTCGGTCAGATACCTCCCAGCTGAGAACCCCTTACGTATCTGATCCTGAAAATATTATATTCAAGATAATCTGGAAAGAAAAGCAACCCATCCAAGTTGACTTACCTTCATTATAGCTAGAAGATTCATCGTCCTCATCTCAGAAAGATGACGTCTATGGCCCTAGCTCCACAGCCTGTGTACTTGATTATTTGCCAGAGACCTTTGCTTTAGCTAGTTCAGATATAACTAACAAAGACCCCTTAACCGAATTTGGGGGCAGCCAAAACCCAGAAGTGCCTAGCTTCTAGGGATGCTACAAAGCCAAGGACCTACCAGAGGAAACAGGTAAGAAGTTAGAGACTGAAATAAATATACTTTGTGAATTGCCCATTTAATCATCGAATTCAGGATCCTGATGCAAGCACACAACCAGAGAGACAAATACCCCTTGAAATCAATAGACAACCCATTCCATCCGAGGATTTGGAGGGCATAGATGCAAACTGATTCGTCCTCATGTCAAAGCCCTAAGGGTACCACAACAAAACCACTAATCCATAGACACAACAAGAGACCTTGAAGGCGGGGTGGAAGAGAAATGCAAAGGAGCGATGAAAGAGCCACCAAAAAAATATACCTATGCGAGATAATAAAATTCCAATTATTACAAACACATAGCGACCAAATAGAATTGAGACCGTCCCCTTATCCAATTCAAGCACATAAAATTCCATATAAGCCACTTTTCAATGCAACCCCAAAGTATCAGAAACAATCAACCGAAAGGCCAACATACATAGAGACCAAACCATGGGGGAATTGTAAAAGGAGCTGAACACATACCCATGAAATAAAATGTGAATTGGTCATGATTGAACCCTATCCCGAAGATTCCTCGCCTTCTAAAACTTCTCCAAGCCGCCGAACAGTGCATACCAACGCCAAGGGAAACATCTACCACAAACATGAAACTTCCAGAATCACCCCAAAGTTCTCTGGATATCTCCCACTCACAAATATTCTTGCCACCTTCAATGAGAGCATTAAATCCTCGCATGGAGAGAGCCACCAGTCCATGTGCTTCGTGCATGTGGAGGGTGGCAGGGGGGCTCCTCGAAATGACCCACACCAATCACCTTTGGAGTTTGTTGTCGCCAGCTCGCACCCTGATCGGGTGTTTGTGTATTGAAGTATTAATTAACAATATATAAATATATAAAAGATCACAACTTTAAAATATTTATTTTATTATTATTTTTTGACTTTGCAAAAAATTTGAAAATGTCATTACAAGAAAACATTACCCAAAAAACAAAAAACTCAAACCTGAAAAACACTTTAAAAAATAGAAGAAAACAATGAAGAAGAAGAAGACAACTTGAAAAAGGATTAAATAATTAACATTAAAAAAATGCATACATATTTAAAGTGTCAAAAATATGCGCCCCCTCCCTCTAAAAAAAAAGGTTGATCTGGATCAAAAATTTTCAAAATCAGTATGAAAATCACCAATATTTTAAATTTTTTATCCATACTTAATACATAATAAAATTTATAGTGTGAAAATAAAGCCATAAAAAAAGGGGTTGATGCTACATCAAGACTTTTTAAAATCGGTCTAGAAATCACTTACATTTAAAAATAATGTCCATACCTAATAATTAAGAAAATTTAAAGTGTCAAAAATGCACTCCAAAAAGGAAAAGGTTGATGTTACATCAATACTTTTCAAAATTAGATAATTTTTTGCAACCTCTAAAAAAAAAAAAAAAAAAAAAAAAAACTTAAAAAAAACTTGGTACAATTATAGTTATGTTGGTAACTTTTTTACACACACACACACACACTATGAATGGTGAATGGAATTGTTATGTGTTATAACAATGGTAGTATCGTTGTTGTTATGGAGGAATGCATTATTCCTTGTTGTCTATAATGAGATGGTCATGTGTATGTTCTCATGGTTTGAGGGACTTGTTGAACCTTGTCACTGTTGATACTTTTTAGAGTGCAGGGTTAATTACATAGTATGTATAGTTACTTGTTGATCTGGGTAAATTCCTGATACCCTTAACCAAGACCTTTTACTTCGGTTGATGTGTTAGAATTGCATTTAATAAAAGCATTAATGAACATAAATGAACATCTGCATGATGTAAAGAAGAGGAACATAACAAGAATTAGCAACATACGATATTGATAATCGAGTTCGTCCAGGAGGGACTACGTCAAGATGGTGTAGGCCGCTGCATTAAGTGTTGAAAATGGTGCAGATGTACATGGATGGAATTTTCTCTATCATACAAGGAAAATTCCCTCACGCGGGAGTGGCTGGACCTCTCCACGAGATGTTCCACTATAGGAACTCTCATCCACAACAAGGACTCCTATCAGTATGAAAATAACTTACACATAATGACTATGAGCATCCCGCTAGCATGGCAAAAAAGAGATCTCAATCAAACATACATGTGACAATGAGTATCCTGCCAACATGGCACCAAAGGGATCTCAAACATAATACAAAACCATGATAGAAATTGCATCTCACATTAAGAACAAAAACAAGATCCCACATCAAACATCAACATGGATCCATAAAACACAATGCATCTCATGGAAAAAAGGAAAATAAGTACATGAAATCAACGCATCATATACCTCACACTGAAGATGACTGAAGAATGGGTTGCTCTGTTGCTGGATCTGAAATCACCATTGCAATCATGGCATCGAAAGGTGTGAAATTCACTGCTCACTCACTGAATGTTGACATCTACATTCCACTTTGAAAAGTGACCGAAAAATATAAAGCTCAGATGGAAAATCTGAATACACCATCAGGTTTGTGTCGTCAAATAATGCAAAATTGACTGTCAAATTTCTGAATTCTGACAAAGTGAAACTCTGGGCCTTAGGGAATCTTTTAGATTCCCCCTAGATTCCTCAAAGGCGTTGCTCCACAGGGAATCTGGAAATTTGAAACTCAAAACAGGAATTTGATCTCACTATTGAGATCCTTGCGAAATTTCAAGAAGAATTAGTATAAAGTTGATCTCATCCTAACACCAGCGAATTTCGGCCTCCAAGGAATCTAAAATATTCCCTCAAGATTCCTGAAGATCCTCCTTCACAGGGAAATTGCAAAGATGCTGCTCAAAAGGCAAATATGGGCACACCATCGCGTTCCCTATGAAATTCTGGTTAAAATGCATATAAATTTTAATACATTATGAAAATTTTACCTGCTTGGTATCAAAAGATTCCCTTGGCATCAAACAAGAATCTGTCTCGAACTATGTGCCTGCATCTGCACTGGTATGGCCTCTACCTCTAAATTCATGCTTTCACTTTTGCTACCTTGGCTGGGGCACACTTGGAAAAAGGTGAGTCTAAATCAAATTACCTGGGCAAATTTTTCAAAATGGAGGGCGTTAGCCTAGTGGTAAAATTTGGTAATCGTTGGAGGGAGGTCGGGGGGTCAAATCTCGACCCCTCCATAAATGGCGCATTATATTTTATAGCTTAATGGGAAAGTTTTAAAATGCCGCTGATTGAGGTTGTTGGGGGGGCCGAACCTGTATCGGGCAGCCCGCCCACCCACGACACTTATTACCAAAGGTTGCGATGGTGGCTCTGGGGGCGACGGGGTCATGACTGCTGACCCCCCCATATTTAATATATATATACCGTTAAATTGTGTGGGTGGTGTGTGGGGTCCGGCGGGGTCACGGCCGTAGGCCCTAATAAATTTTTTATTTTTATAATGCAAATCTGATGGGGGTGGCAGGGGTTATGGCCCGCCAACCCTTTTTTTTAATAATTTTTTTTGTTTATTTACAAACCAAGTCATTTTTAAACAAATCGAATTTGACCATAGGAGTCAAATTAAACAGTCCACAAATTTTCCTGGAATCTGGCCGAAATCTGGTGGCCAGAAAAGGTCAAAATTGCGCCTTCCTTGAGCATGCCAAGTCACCAAGTCAACCCAAAACTTTCACTGCCTCTGACTTTCACATACATGCTCGGTTTGATGAACCGTTCACACCATTGCGATCAGGACGACGAGATCTTCAACCTAAATCTAGTTCAAGAGAAATACCAACACTTTGATTTTTGAGCTTTCATTAGCCCTCTTTATCCTGTGCGTGTCTCTGGAGCCACCTGGAGCACTGGTTGAGTTCAATTGTCTGTCACTGTGTGCAATTTATATTGTTTTATATGTTATGAATATCATGGATATCTATTATTTATGGACTGGTGAAATTATTTGGTTGATGTTGCGTGTGGCACACTATACTAGTGGATCTTATGGCGCTTATTTGGATCCACTATGTGATTAATGGGATGTTGTTGTATCTAAATTTACAGTTAAGTCTTAGTTATGGTTTAGCAAGTTCTATGCATGTTGGTAACCATGATGACAAATTTATTCCCTTATTATGTGCTATGTGTGTGAAATAGATCTAGCCCATAAATATTGTTGATATTTCTAAATGATCATGAGTTTTTCATATTATTATTATTATTATCCAATTTTAAGGTCACGACCAAACCATACACCAAATTGGTGTATGAGACCCCCTTGTTTGTAGGACATGGGACCCACCTTGATACAGGAGCATTAGGCTCAGAATTTTTTTTGTATTTTAATGGGCATAGGGGTCTTGTATTTTCTAAGAAGTTTGATTCTTATGTAACAAATTTATGTAATTATTAAGATTTTGAGTGATTTTAGTGAGAGATATTTATAATAGGAATTAATTAATTATTGAGAGGAATTTTGTAAATGTTCTCAAATGTTGGAGAACATGAGAGAATTAAGATAGTTGAGATTCCATAAGGAATGAGAGATTTGAGAATTAATTGTAATTCCTAAATTAGAATTGGTTTCATGATTTTGTGGATTTGAAAGGATTTTTAGGGATAAAGGATAGATTTTAGGACTTAGAGGATTCTTTGGAATTTGTTGAGCAAGTTATGGATCTAAACCAGAATTGGTTGTAGAATCCATTTGTATAAATTATAAGCCTTAAGGCATAGGAAAAAATAATATAAGATCCAGATAAGGAGAAAAAGTCCGAGTTGTAAAGGCCTACGAGCCAGAGAATGGGTGAAAAGGCCATTGATTAGAATATTAGGCCAGAGAGAAGAAATATTTGTAATTATTTGGATATATATATACAGAGAAATTCGATTTTGAAGTGGGTGATTATGCATTGACTGATTCAGTTTATAATTTGTGTGATAAATGTTCTAGCTGTGAAGGAACATGTGTGTGAATAAAACTCAGTAATAGAGGTTTGATATGGTGATTTTACATACAATTGAGAAGTTCGATGCAAATGTTGAGACAAGGTTAATAATGTCAATGTTATGACTTGAGCCAAAGTGCGTAGAGGTGAGAAGAACAGAGTGAATCAGATAGCATATAATATCAAATTTCGAGAAGTTGTTAATATGAAATTCTGTCATTATATATCTAAGTTGTAGACTTCATAAAAATGTGTAACTAGAGGTTTCAAAGAAATCAAACATTCATTTTGTATTGAACAAGTTTGAATTCGATACGAATTTGAGGATTTCAAAGATCAACCATCAATCACATAATGGATCGATGGTGACCCATTTGAAGGAACATGACATTTAATTTAATTTCGGCATATATTACATAGTGGAATGAGAAAGATGATCTGCAAAAGTGTTAAGAGTTTTCATTTCAGAACTGTATATTTGAACATTCAAAATTGGGTTAAAATCTGGTATTAACGTAGTTGGAACCTGAGTTATCTCTGAAATAGTGAGTAGATTGAATGTGGAATCATGAGCCAAAGGCCTACGGAACAGTGAAGACGGTTTTAGAAACAAGTGAGGGGTTTTCGCGTGGAATGAAAGAGGTAAGCAGTAATTGTTTGAGGAGTGCGATTGTGTTTGGGAGGTGACACGTTGCAAGTCAAAACGGCCTATTTCACATATATTAAAAACTTTAAATATCATGCTAGTTGAAATGTGATATTACTTGATAGAGGTTAGATTGGGCCGTTGAGATCGACGACATAAATTTGAAGTGCAAGTTGGCAACAAAATATGAGCAAAACATGGTCAAAGAGCGGAATGGTAAGTTCATAAAGGTTTATGTGTAATTTCTATTTTAAAAGTAATATAATAGAAATAAAGCGGATTAAAAGGGATTAAACCAAAGTCCAAAAAAAAGAGCATTATTGATATGCGTGGGTAATAAAAATTAACCAAAGATTATGGAAGAATATTACAAGGTTTCACTCAAACATTTATAAAGGTTTAGACTTTGGATAGAGAAAATAAATGTTTCTGCTTAGAGTTTATTGGAAGAGCATTAAACCTTGACATGGTATATTTTTAATATGGTTTATAACCATAATCCTAAAAAGGGGAATAGCTTCCGTGTGAGAGGTTAACATTGTTTGGATTTATATGCATGTGGTTATGCATAATTCTATTTTAGATGCGTTTTTGGGGTTTTCGCAGCTTTGGTTGCGTCACACCTCCACACAACGACATGACTGCTAAGTCTATGAAGGCATACATACTCTACCCCCCTCTAGTTTTGAACCTCTCGCCTCTTAGGAGGAAACACATGCTTTTAACCATTAGGCCACTCAAGGGGGTCTCATACAAATGTGTACATATGCCTGATGTGCTCAATGGTATTGTTACAATGTGTGAAAGCCAGGTGTATTATTTGGCAAGTAGTGTCAAATGTAGGTTGCATACTTGCAGAAGAGGAAATTCAGGGTAATCTTATCCTCCGTTGAAGGATTGGGTGGAGCCTTTGAAACCCTTTGGATTCCCATTTAAATGTGAAGAAACCATCAACTCATCTAAATTTTTTTATTAATGATGGCGATTAACGTTAAACTAGGGGATTAATGTTAAGTTCATGCCACACCCCTTTTGCCATTTGATGTGCATTGATTGCTATTGAGACTTGGTGCTATTAATGAAGATCGTGGGATGGGAAACCTTAATGTTTGCTAATGGATATATGTATGTCCTAGGGAACATAGGAAAGTACGTTCCAAGGAGATGTAGACAGAGGAATGTCAGTCCGAGAGATGGAGAAATGTCTATCCCAGAGATGAATATTTATACACTCCAAGGGGTGTAGATGTGCCTCCATGGGGCAAGAATCTTGATGTTTATTGAAAGAAGCTACACACTGATAGAGTGCGCTAGACGAAAATTTCCATGGTAAGTTGAAGTAAATTTTCACGTCGCGCAACGAAAATTTGGAGCAGGACATCCTTAAGGGTGTGGCGTGATGGCATGCTAACTAATGGGAGCCACGTTAGCTAAAAAGTAGCATAAGCAAGGAGGGGCCCCTTTAGAGAGAGGAGAGATGAAGAGGAGAGACAGACCCCCACAGTGAGACCGGAGCAAGCTACCCAAAACCCATCAGTACCAACACAGTCATCAGGACCTTGGCAGTACGCCTTCCTAGGCAATAATCCCTACCTAGGGTGATGGCAAGATGTGGTAGGGTCACATAGGCACTAGGGTTACCACGTGGCATTGCTTACTAATGTGGTAAGGGTTAAGGGGTTTAAACATTAAGTGGGCATAACTTTTGATCCGAACATCAGATTGAGATAAATTTTTTATCATTGAGAAGCTCTTGACGAGCTCGGTTTGATGGAATTATCCAAAGTGATTCCACACTTTAGGAAAAAAAAGAAATTTTGTAACCCCATTTGCATGGTGAGAGTTTGGAGGTTGAGTTAGTTAAAAGTGGCACCTCCCATTCAACCAGGATAATCCAAGGGGGTGGGAGGGGGAATTACATATGGTATTTTCCTTCTGTTGATTGCATGCTTGATTGAATGTTGTTTTCTCTTGAGACTCCTTCGAAGAGGAGAGAGACTTAAACCTATTTCCAGATTTCAGGATTTGGTTAAGATTTGAGGTACCTTGTGCACTCATATTTCTTCTTCTTCGAGGGAATGTTCCCAAATCATCTTACTCCTTCTGAGAAGGGTATCCTTCAGGTGTTTCAAGTGTATTCATTGGATAGTCTGTAATAAGATGCCCATATTCATGACATCATCTTAGTCTAAAGGGGACATGTTCATAATCTAGAGATTGCTTCCAAACACTATCATGACAATAGATATATATGGAGGTTGTAATATGTTGGGAGATATTCATGTAAACACAAATCCAAGCATATGAGGTGTACTTCCCTCTCATAGTAGCTTCCAATACTTTCACAAAGTGGCCAATGACATTGTCAATGCTTTCAAGGGTTTCCTCCTCATAATATTCCTTCGGAAGAGAAAAGATTCGCACCCACACCGAGGCAATAAGGAAGTCTTCCTTCTCTAGATTATACCGCTTTTTCGAAAATTGCATGAAGAGCCATACATTGTTAAAAATATATGACCCTCCCTCAATAACCCTCAATTTGTCTTCCAAACTAGAGAAAATGATTGTGATGAGTCTTTTTGCTCCTAACTCCAATTTTATTCGACCTTGGTGGTGCCATTTGTTTCGAATCTTCCCAATCAGAGACTTTTTAGAGGATCATAATCAGATTAGAGCATGCTCCTGCATATATTAGATATATTCTCCGATCTTGTTAGTAACCTCATATTTTGGATTTTGCACAACTTTTGGCAGACAACACCCAATATTTCTACTCAACGAAGGTTTGTTATTAAACCATAAACCCCACTTTGCCCATCCACTCTATGAAAATGATATTGAAGATGAGGAGATTGAAAAAGAATTCTAGTAGATCTAGAATGATTATAAACTCTCGAAAAAATCTGCTAAAGGAGGAGGCAAAGTCCCCTTTCATAAAACTGAGCATGAACAACTATGCAGAAAAAACCTTAAATTTGCAAATTGAAAAAATAATTAAAACATACAACATTTTGATTTATACATTTAAATAGCATTTTAATTTAAATTATTATTATATAATTTAAAATTTTTCTTTATAGGCACATTACTCTTTGCTTAGGATTGTATTATAATTTTTTTTTAAATCTTTAATAAATCCTAAAAATTAATAGTACAATAAAATGATTTTTTTTAATACCATATATTACGGTATGGATGATCAAATCTAGAATACTTTTAAAATGATATATATATATATATAAAAGGTGTTAGGAATTTGGCTTTTCAGTATTTATAAAATGTGTATAATTTTTTTTGGGTGAAAATCACAGCTAAATAGATTTTATCACACATTTCGAATTAGCCAGTGTGATTTTTGTTTTGATGATGAATCACACTGGCAATATCAAAACGCGTCAACAAAATCTGATTGGGTCTGGGTATGATTTTCACCAAAAGATTTTATACATATATTAAGTACATTTTTTTTTCAGCTGAATAAATACTTCCTGGTATATATAGTCTACCAAGGCACAAGTTCAGAAATTTCAGACAAAATTCTTATCCACAATACACATCTTACAAATTCCAAATACTGATTACAAAAACCGACATCTTCCCTTAAGCTAATGAAAACTTGCAGAGAAACGGTACCATTCAGCGTTCAGTCTTTTAACAACACATATATTAGGTACATAATACTCGTGGAGTGCGAATTGGATATTAAGCATAGGAAATTGAATTTTATTTTATCCATTGAAACGGAAGTCGTGCGATTCTTTTCAAGGCCATGTTCACAGTGTACTAGACTGTGGGCCTCCCATCACGCGGTGAGCATCTGGGTGGAAGGTGCTACATATCCACGCGGAAACCTAGTCCTAAAATGTTGCTAGCAGATGGTCAGCGGAACACTATGCTGTAGCATTCTGCGGTGCAATCTTGATTGAGCTGAGTAAGGAATATGAGTTTCTGCTTAGCTTTGGGCTGTGAAAACTTCACACTGATGCCTTATGTATTCTGATTTTGAAATGGGTGTATTCAGGGAAATTTGGCAGAGGATCCATTTTCTTGTTTTGAAGTTGCCTGGTTATATTAGATGGTTACCTGATACTGGATTCCCACAGGTTGAGGAAAGTGAAGCAGTAACAGATTCCGATAATATCCGACAGTATTCGACACGCAGCAATCCCCTGCTAACACAAACTCTTAATGTTTATTCACAACCATGACTATGGAACAGATGCCTTGAACATTAAAACGAAGAGATCACAGTCAGGGTTGTTACTGAACTAAATGGTTGACTGTGAACGAGGCAGGGATCGGGAAATATGTCTCTGGTAACGAGAAGGACAATAAGAGATTATCTTGTGGACAGTAGAGGAACTGGGATTGCTGCCAAAAGATGATAAGAGATTATGTTGTGGACAGTAGAAGAACTGAGCTTGCTGCCAATGCGTTTAGAACCAGAGATCTGGTCGAGCGGATAAAGCCCATTTTAAGTCATGCCAGTGAGCATTGTGGTGAAAGTATCCGATCGGGTTTGAAGGGTTTTCAGGACATAAATGTATGGGCTTTGCAAGGTTAATGATTTGGGTCAATTAGGGTTTTGCAGATTTCTTATAGGTTTATTCTTGGGAAGAACTGCCTCAATGGATCTAGAATGAGGAGCCAAAATACTGTTGTTGTGCTCTTCTGCCCTCTTATTCAGTTGTATCTTGCTTGTCTTCTGGGTTAAATGAGCTCAAGCCATGAATGCATTTTTTTTAATGTAATATAATGTTTCATTCTGCAAAATCAAGTTGAATAAAATGGGGCATTGTTTACTTTGAATGGATTTTATTTACATTTTTTGAACTTTTATGTCTACCAGCACATAACTATAATTGTCAATTTACCATGTTGATTATTCCATTTCAACGATGTTTATAAAAATTGACTGGGTTACAGATCAATCTCAAATTTACCACTTACTAACCCACCTATAGCGCATTCCTATGAAGTTTTTTTGAGTTTCCATGCAGATCTTGAGCTTTGGTGGAAAAAAATAGAAAATAATGCTTAGTAATGCGCACAAACTACAAGACTCACTGCAAGACTACAAGAGTAATTGCACGGCTAAATGAGTTGGATTGGGTACATCCCTAACCATCTGCAGGCTGCTTGTGCTTTTGTAATTCCATAAGGCAAGACAATGCATTTGTGACATATATCTCCAATATCTCTAATCCAGATTCCATACACATACCCTCTACAATGCTTTCCTTTGAAATCTGCAGCAGTCTCTACAGACCACTCCTGAAAGAGATCATAGTCCCAGACCTGCATTGCCTTCTGATGTTTCTTAATAGTGTCAATTGTTCATACAACAATTAATCAACCTTGTATTAACTGGCTGGTATAAAGCTAAAGGTTTTTGTAGCTTTATGTTAGCAAATAGGGCAATAACTATAAGAGTTTAATTGTTGCCGATGTGTTCTCTAGACAATACGCAAAAATGGCAGTGACTGTAAGAGTTTAATTGTTGCTAATGTGTTCTCTACAACACAAGTGCCAGTAACACCCAAGTTTTCTAAATGTTGTCCTCTTCTGGGCGTCAGAGCTTTATCATCCAGATAATGAGATGTTCATCTGCTCTATCCCGTGGGTTGTGGCAATTGCATTTGGAGCTGGATTGGCACAATGTCTCATAAGGACTCCATAACATCCTGTGGGCATTTGGAACAGGATTGGAACAATGTCTCATAAGGATTCCGTGCCATCCTGCGGGGTTGTGGTAATTGCATTTAGAACAGGCATTGGCGCGATGTCTCATAAAGGACTCATTGCCATCCTGTCGGGTTGTGGCAGTTGCCTTTGGAACAGGGATTGGCACAATGTCTCATAAGGACTCCTTGCCATCCTGTGGGGTTGTGGCAATTGCATTTGGAACGGGCATTGCTACAGTATCTCATAAGGACTCCATGCCACCCTCTAAAGCTAGAGTTGCCCTCATAGTGATTGCATTTCTCCTCGGAAATGATTGTGAACATGGCTATTTGAATTCATGAGTCACGACCCATGTTTTATAGATATAATAAGCACCCACCAAGCCACCAAGTCTGCTTACATTTATTTGAATAGAATTTATTGCATTTATTCGAATATAATTTATCGGAGATAAAAGCTTTGGGTTGTGAGTTGGAGTTAGTGTGGGTTATATTAGGAAATGCAGAAATAGGAGCTCTGAGAGTTTTTTAAACATGGCTGCATGGTGCTCTGCAATGTAATTTGCTTTGGGAGTGGGGATTTGGTAGCTATATCCGTGGGAGTCTTTGGAAGATAAGTCTAGGATTCATGATTGTTAATTTGTACGGTTCCAATACTATTTGGTTGGGCTGGACTTTGGGGCAACTCAGAGTATCTTTGCTTGGTTGGACATAGGGGTAAGTGAGAGTGCCCCGAAAGAATCAATTTTGTTATTAGAAAGTGTTTACCTTCTCAGTAAACTTGAAGACAAGTGAAAGTATCATGGCTTTGTTGGACTTGGGGCCAAGTGAGAGTAGTCATAAAAGGATGAAGTTTGTGTCAGTAAAGATAGCTATGGCGGGAATATTGTGAGTATGGAATTAAATTTTTTAACCAAGCTCAACAATATTCTGCTCACAGATTTCTGTGGAGCATTCAAATAAAAAATAGCAAAACAGGAAAAGCCAGATTTTTTTTGGTGCAATGGGAAAATGAGAGATAGATAAACCTCTATTTTGAAACAGTGAAAGGAAAAATGCGTGATAGTTGAAAGAACATATGCTTTTGTTTTGAAACACAGACTTTTTTGGTGTAATGGAAGACTGAGAAATGGAAAAATCTTTGTTTTAAGAAACTAAAAAAAGTGAATACTTGTAAGGAAAAATTAATCTTGTTTTAAGAAATTAAAAAAGAGTGAATAAAGAAAAATTAATCTGAGGTATATACTGGTTAGTTTGTGTGAGATTTAGTTATTATAAAATTTCATAATATAGAAATTGAAAATAAATCATTTTAACTAAAACTCAATTTATATTATTTTTATTTGATTAAAAATCATTATTTTTATTTGATTAAAAACTCAAAAAAATGAAAAATCTGTTTTTAAGACTAACTTACATAATAGCTTAATAGCTTAAGTTGCAAATGTATAATAAACCAAATCTATTTTGTTTAGAACACTATGAAGGTAAAGTAGGGAATAAAAAAAATAGTGTTCTTATTTTGAAATGCTCACAAATATAATAGTTTAATTTGTGAATGGTATACAATATAAATTTATATATAATAGTTTAATTTGTGAATGGTATACAATATAAATTTATTGTAAAATGAATGGATTTTTTGGTGTTTATTTTTAGTATATATGATTTTATTAAAAAATAACTTATTCTTATATTGAAAAGTTAAAGATACTTACAATAAGAAATAAAAAAGTAAATATATATATTTAAATATTTTTCAATAAATTATAGAGATTTGAATTATTGATTTATTATTATCTTTACAATGCACTCATTCACTGTAAATTCAAAATGCATAAAATATTTATCAATAAAAATAATAATATTAAAATGTTATTACACATTATTATATTAAGTTATTATTAAGAAGTACATGTTACTATAAATTATTGTATTAGTATTATTATTTTTTAAATACAATATTACTTTTATTTGTAAAAATTTAAAAGAATGTCATAAATACTTTTCATTAAAAAAAATAATGCTTTTGTCTATAGTAATGAATCAATGATGTTGAAGTTGGTAATGGGGAGATTTGAAGTAGTAAAAATTCAAAAGAATATCATAAATATTTTTCATTAAAAAATATTATAAAAAATAATGCTCTTGTTAATAGAATTATAAAGAATGAATCAATGATGTTTAAGTTGGTAATGTTGATGTTTGAAGTTTGAATTGTCCATGTATCCTGTTCTAGTCTTCCTAACACTTGTGTTACCTTCTTGTACAAATTTCACCTTGTCTTAGCCAATTATGGGTCCTATTTGGGGGGTGGGTTGTGCTTACCAAATGTCTTACAAGCTACCTGCAATTCATAACAAGAACAATGTGTATCAACTTTGTTTACTAACCCTTCAAACCCCATTATAGGCTTTTCTAAAGCCAATAAAAACACATTTATTATCAACCCTAGGTACTCATTGAGAAAGATATCGAATTTATGAAAAGTCATTCTTTAATATGTATATTAATCAAATTTTGGCCAAAAGTATTCATAGTACAAAGAAGGTTTAGCTCAATTTATTTAATGATCTAACCAAGTCATGTTGCTAATAGGTAAGATTCAAATCGGATTGAGTCCCTCAAGGTTAATGATTGCTATTGCGGTCATTGGTTGAGCCACCCTCCATTCCAATTTTATGGGGAAGAGGGAGGAATCCCACAAAGTTTTGATTGGAGAAATATATTCATCCTACATAAATGAATTCAATTTGACATGGAAGATTAAGGGTTTCATCAACCTTTTTTTTCTGTGCAAAGAGATCAATGTTAGTTTTCTCTAATATTCAAGTCCGTGTAGTAATATTTGAAGAGATCCTTACTTGTCAATCTATCAATTGGAATGTTTGGTATTGGATAGAACATTTTGACCTTTCCAAAGATGATATCACTCACTATTTGATATTAATTTATCCATACATGATGTCAATGAATTTTTGTAAAGAAAAAATATTGGATGCTATCATTAGTTCAGTAGATATGTTTATTAAAATTTTAGATACAACACACACAAAGTCATACACATATGCACACTTTCATTTTCTATTTCACCCCCACCTAAAATCAATGGTTCTTACATTATAAGATTTTTAGTGATTTGTAACCAAAAAATATCTAAAAGTTACATTCCTCCCAATAGCACCAGGAAATTCATTCTCTTACATCCAATCAAAGTGGTATGGTTGTTTGTGCATCATTAATTAAGTCCATAATTGCATACAAGTAGTGTCATATTATGCAATTGCAACAATTTTAGAGGTGTTTATAACATCAAAAATAATGTTAATATTAGCATCAAAAGGCTCTTTGACCATAAATTTTTATTTGAACATTGACATAGAAGATTTAACATCTTTGATTGGTCATAATATAAAAATAAGTAAGTTCAAATAAGCTTATTTTACGTGATTTAATCAAATCACAATTTCTTTCTTAAGTCATGAAATTGAATTTGGAATTTGATAAGTGATTTTCCTGGGAGGAATCTTGATATGGAATGGATCTAAAATAAATGAATGGATATGTTTTTGAAGAAGGAAAATTCATAAAAAAATATAAAAGTCAATGAAAAGACTGTGAAAGTGGAGTTTACAAAACCACCATGAAAGTTGATGAAGAAGTTATGGAAGTGTATTTTATAACTTTGATACGCAAGCTAATGAAGAGGCCACATAAGAAAAAGTTCATTGCTATAAAAGATAATAAAGTCTCCTACATCTATCTTGTTGCATCTTAGGATTGCATCTACGACTATAAGCTCTCTTCTTTTTACACTATATGAGAGGTAGTGTCATGCAACTCGATTTTTCATTCCACTTGAGCATCTCATACCATTCAATAATTTAAGTCATTGTGTGGCATAACAATGATGTTACTAGTGGGGAATGGCCATCAACTTCTTGTATCAGTTGGGATACACCTAACCAACATGTCCTAAGTGAACCCAAGGTAAGAAAATTCAATTGTGCGGAATTTTAGAGCACTCAATTCATAATAGGTGAGGGTGCATCATTGCCACCCGACTAAAGTAAACCTAGTGTCACCTCCCCTTTGAGCCAAGCATACTTGAACAACTAAAAACTCAATATGCGACCATTCTATCATGCATCCAAGATGACACATGATAGTTAATGAAGATAATGTCCCTTTGTCATCAAACATTCACATATCTTCGATGCACTTATTAATGTTGTTACCTTACCATGGAGAACACACACAATCTATCACATTATCGGGGTGTGTCATTCTCCACTAGAGCCCATTATGCAACCCCTCATTAACTTTCCATCCTACTTGATAAGAAATCTTTGGTCTTAGCCTATGCATTAGCACACTATCCTAACTATCTCAAAATAGCCATGAGTTAGTCACTAAGGCTACCAAATCATATGGAATCACTATGCAACTTAAAAAGTATTCTTATCATGACCTCCATTGTGTCCTTTTCCAATGAAACCTCAAGTTATGTCCTTACATTTCCATCACTTGAATTGTTGATGTCCTTGTTAACATAACCCCATAAGTTCCATAAATGAAAGGGGTGTTGGTGGTGAAGAGATACTTCCACAATTTCCACATTCAAGCATGTCTTTGGCCCCATTTGCCTTGAAGATAGATTTTTCACTTTGCTTGTGTGTTCAATATCACACAAGAATCCTATTTTTCACAATATACCAACTTTCGATTTATATATTGAGGGGTTTTCACAATGCATTATATTAGATATCATTTTTTGGGATTCAACTGCATTGAGTAAGTCATTCATCTATGACCACTTCTATGAGAGGTAGTCATAAATAACTAATTTCTCATGATTTTTTAATAGTCCACTTAGCACTCATTGCATCGAGTGATGCTCACAGGGGTGAAGAAGTGGGATTGAAACTAGTAAAATGAATCGCATAGTGTCAATCATCACTTCTGGGGCTTGCACCATGTTGGCTTGTGACTTCCATGAGGATAAATAAAACGCGAAGAGCTATCTAATGAAGGAATAGGAAAGGGAAAAGTGGGAGGCTAAAGGCAGGCGACGCAACTCTTTTGACAATTAGTAGTGCAAATGTGCCGCCATGATCGTACCTCTCCCAGAACACGATGCAGCCCGCAACAACGGTGGCGCCACCCACCAAGGATGGTCCTCTATAGTCGATTTTGACGACACTCGAGAGAACGGGGGGCGTCGAGATTGACCCGTTGAAGGAGATGACGTCAGCTCCCCTTGCGGCCAATCAGAGCATTTTCGAGGGGGAAGACAAGAGATGGAGATCAGCTTTTGACCCTACGAAAACCGGAGGGCCCCACCAACACAAAACTGGCACAGGTAGGCTACAAGGTAAGGTAATTTCATCCAGGGTACAAAGGCCAGTACTCTTGTGTCTAGAACGTGGTCCCTCACCTACCTAGCTGCTATCGGCCAACCACCATGTGCCACGTGCCTCTTTGCCAATGTCCTCATGACGTCAACCCTACAATTTTCACCCCGCCCTATTACCCAGTAAAAACCTTGTTTCCACCGCAATTTTTACTCTCAGCTATTTGAATTTCTGGTCACTTGCCAACGTTTCACTCTGTCAGGCGTTCGGGTAAAATCACAAGTATTGGTTGCCTTTCACCCTCGCATCACTTTCCCTACTGCCTCAGGTATTTGGTCGTGTCCTTTTCATTATTTCCATTTTACTGTTTGTTCAAATTGATATGGAAAAAATGAAACGCTCCGCCCCCGAAACCCCACAATCTCGTGAGGTCAGGACTGCTCCTGGCCTCGAACCATTCATGGATGCCCACTCTCAGCTCTACGACTCGATTTACCCTTTCAATGTGACCCGTACTAAGGCCGAGCTCCTAGAATTTCAGTGACAGGGGGAAGATTTATTCAGAGTCGTTGATTCAGGGCTCTATTACCAGATTGCCCCAACAATCCATCCGTTCCCATAGTTTATTGCCTGGCTCTCCGATGCCTACATCGAGTGGAAGGACATTTTCCTCTCTGCTCGGGGGGTCAAGGTTCTTGATATTACTCCCCAGCTCATCAGAAAAGCCCCATGCTATCCCTCCACCCAAGACTGCGTCGAATTCACCGATGTCACTCTCTCCTGCTACTTCTCAAACCTACCCTTGGAGAACCAGAGCATTTTCCTCGAACTCATTTTTGATTCACACCTATCCACTCTCCCTCCCATAGAGGCTATTCCGTTGTCCCTATTGCGTGATACCATACAACCTATTCTAGTAGTCATCTCGGGAATGTTGGGGTTAGAAAATGCCGATAGGGTAACTAAAGCAGGTTTAGGGTTTCTTTGGCTCATGATGCAACCTTGGATTCCACTAAATATGCCCACCTTCCTGGCCTCAGCCGTCAAAGCCCAGTTCCAAAATATGTCATCCTTTTTCTCTTTCAGATACTGCTCCCTAGTTTTCTACCTATTCCTGTTTGAGCATGCAGACAAGTACGATGGTTTAGGCTTGAACATGTTCTCCATGAGAAACGCTGAACCAAATCTGTTTTCAAATGGACTCTGGTAGTTCGCCAGCATTCAGAGGGGAAGGGGTATGCGAAATTCGTCACAGATTTCATGTCCAGGGCCTATGCAATCATACATGCCAGAATTTTTCCTGAGAAAAAGGAGTGGCTCCAATTCAATGAAACGGATTGTACCAGTGATTGGTACTTGTTTGAAGATCACATCGAGATCAGGGTCTATGGTGCTGAAGTGCCTCCTTACCACTTTCCAGTGTTCGTGTCCATGAGGATTTTTTCCCTTGAGTTCATCCGCCAAGTCCTAAGTGCTGACCAAGTCCACTTCATGCCCACGAAAAATGGATATATCTTTAGGATCCCAAACATTGTAGGCCCTTTCACCGTCAATTCAAGGCACACACTCTCCTCTGTGGAAGGGATGTTGCAAAAGATGAATTTCCCGCGGGGAGATGCTTGGCACTACGATCCTAAAGGATTTATCACACGCAGGAAGAAGAATATTAATTCCACAGCATATGAGCATGAACCTAGGCCTCTTATTGAATGGAAAGCTAACTGTGATTCATGGCCTTTGGATACAGAGATGGAGGCTGAATCCCCAGCCACCAAAGGAAAAAATACAGTGTACTCGGTGACACAGAAGTGCCGGAATAGGAAAATCCCCAGACTAACCAAGGATTCATGGACGAGGAGGAGGAAGGTCGCCTCAGCAAGAGATAGAGGACTGAAGGCCCTGAGGAACAGAACGTTGAGATTCCTGACGATGAGGCCTCACTGCTCATGGGTCATGACAAAGACAGACCATGCTTTCAGTTCTCCTATGATTCAAATTCCTCTTCGACACCTTTAGAACTTTTACAAGCTGTCATGTTGGGTAAAGAAGAAAAAGGGAGCAGATTGAGGCCAAGAATCAATCCGCAAGAGAGGAAATGAGAGAAAAATTATCTCAGTTCGTAGACAAGCACCATAATAGGCTCACCTCAGCCCTAGATGTGAAGAAATATAAACTTATATTTGCTGTCCAAAATTCGTCCTCTAATCCCTTACCCCCTGGATCCAAGTACAAAGCCTTGGAAATAATTCTGAATCTGGCATCCATCCCCTTGCCTAATAAGTTAAATTTGCACAATTCCATTGGGGACATGCGACAAACTGAAGTATTAAAGCATACCATCACCCTGGAGAAAGAAAAAAGGAGATTGGCTCAAATGAAGATCACTCAACAGAGGGAGAGAGAAAGTGCTAAAGCTCTTGCTACATATCTGGAGGATTGCAAAAAGATGATAAGATGTAAGGGAGTCGATCCCAACTCAACAGTACATTCCCTTCTAAGAAAAACTGAGTTGGAGCTACAAGAGTTACGACGAAAACTGAATGTCCCCCGTTCAGAACATATTCAAAGAGAGGAACTAGCCATAGTGGAAAAGGAAAAAGACGCCCTCACCGAGGCTCTCGCTTAGAGGGATGAGGAGAATGCGGGATTAAGGGAGAAGTTGTTGGAACTGCAACAAGCTCAGGATAATCATGTGTGTGTAGTAACTGTACCGAAAGATCCACAAAGTGCTCCAGAACAATTAACCAAGGCTCTGGTGGACCTAAATATGTCAGAGGATGAGACACACACCACTCAGAGACTCTTGGACAAGGCCAAGGCGGCCTGCTCATAGAACCAAAAGACAGTCTCGTCCCTTTAGAAGGAGGTAGAGACCCTTCGCAGGGAGGTCTAGGGACATGAGAAGTCTATCAAGGAATTGAAGGTGTAGATTAAAGGGAATATATAATTAGTAGAAGCTAGGAAAATAGTCTGGACAAAGATCATAAAAAAGGTGAAAGAGCATTGGGAGCTCATTGTGCTAGCCAATGACAAGAAGAATGTCATCTAAGAATATAAGGTACAATTGGAGGCCGACCATTGGGAAGGAGATGAGAATTCAGTAGCAACAAGGAGATATATCAAGTATATCAATGAACTCCCATCTGAAGAGCTGAGCATGCATGGAGTGGTCGACCATTTCAGGACCATCATGGAGGTTACGAAGGTGATCCAGAAAGAGTATCCGCGGGTAAAATAATTGGTATAGTTAGTAATTGTGACACAAGGAGTCGAGAGATTAGATCAGGAATGGCGTAAGTTAGTGGAGGATGGTCTTCCCCCATGCTGGATCAACAGTTAGGGACATTGCTTCCCCTGACCAATTATGACCAGAAAATGTTCGAGATTAAGTGCAAGGAAGATTTAATATTGGAGAAGATATCCCGCCTGAAGGCATATACGTTAGTAGCAGCATTACGCAAGGAATTATTTCTCCTTGCCCAGGTTAAGAGATTCTTCGCAACCCGCCTTGATTACTCTGAGCTTACTTAGCTTCAATTTATGTTCGAGTTATTCAGCACAACACCTCTACTCACAGAGGTCATTTGGAAAAGGTGCTATGAATATGCAAATCCTCCAGCTCCTTCCACCTCGCAGCAACTGGCACCTCAACTGCCTCGCCAGCCTGGCTCCTCTATGTCTTTAGTCAGACCATGCAACGAGGGGGCTCTGCCACGCCTCATCATAACCGTTAAGGATATCATGATCAGGCCCATGTGGCCTTTGTTTTTATTTCCTGTTTTAGTTTCAGTTGTGTTGTAAAATCGGGTGAAATCTCGATTTCACCCAAATTATTGTTTAAATGTTATGTTTTTGTTGCAATCAATGTCAGAAGAATAATGCCTCTGATACGATGCATTTATATCACATCATTTTTTATTTGGATAGGAAACTATAAAATCAAGAAAGAATATATGTCCGAGAAAATATCTGGCCAAGGCATCCAATGTAAAAACTATAAAAAGCCAACTCAGAGACGAAGAAAAGGTTCTGATTTCTCTGGAAGTCTTGAGTTCAAATTTTGCATAGCACATTTTGTAATGTTTGGGATAAGCTCTTAATGCATATCTAGAAGAGTTGTTTTGAGAAGATAATATAATGGCGACTTGTTGCAAAATGGATTCCTACTCGGCTTTTGAGCAGTATGTATGCGTCTTCTGTGTATTGGTTTAATCTTCTTATTCAGTTTTGCCATATTTTCTTTCAAGTTATCATGTGTTCAGAATGCTAGTTTCTAATGGTTAATTAAATGAATTTACCTTACATGTTACTGATATACTGGTAATTTGGCTACCTTAATTAGGCTCGACACATGATTCCCGTCTCATTATTTTGATCTTGACTGTTCTCTTCTTTAAGTCCGTGGAGGGTAGATTCTTACATCTCAATAGGCCTGCCTCACTCTAACTTATTGTCCTTGTTCTTCTTAGTGTCCACCCTAATTATCTCAAAGATCTTCTCACTGGTTTCATATCTGGCCCTATTACAGCAAATTGAGCTTCATTTCGGCCACATGCCCATTCTGAGTTATTCCCTTCTTACAATCAGAGTTAGCAGTTATTGCTTTGCTCACATTGTTATCTAGAACCAAAGATAAAATAAATTTCACGAAGTCTGTATCTGGGAGGCCCCCTCAAAGAACATAAGAAAAATCTATATGACCTCCCTCCCTCAATATGTCCTAGGCACTGGTCTCCTGCAACTCAAGACTGTCTCTAGGAGTGAAAACATATTTTTGGCACCGTTGCCAGGGAACGAATTATTTAAATATTTTCCCTGGGATAAGATATTATCTTCACCCTTCAATCAGGTGAGCACAAAGGGTTGAGAGTTGCACAACCCTCACCTTGGCTACTCCACTATTATCAAAACCTAACTCAGTTGCAATCCTGGCTTACACAAGGCCTCACACTCGGTCAGATACCTCCCAGCTGAGAACCCCTTCTGTATCTAATCCTGAAAATATTATATTCAAGAGAATCTAGAAAGAAAAGCAACCCATCCAAGTTGATTTACCTTCATTCTCACTAGAATATTCATCGTCCTCATCTCAGAAAGATGACATCTATGGCCCTGGCTCCACAGACCCTGTACTTGATTATCCGTCAGAGACCTTTGCTTTAGCTAGTTCAAATATAACTAACAAAGACCCCTTAACCGAATTTGGGGGCAGCCAAAACCCAAAAGTGCCTAGCTTCCAGGGATGCTACAAAGCCAAGGACCTGCCAAAGGAAAACTGAAATAAAGGTACTTCGTGAATTGCCCATTTAATCGTCAAATTCAGAATCTTGATGCAAGCACACAACCAGAAAGGAAAATACCCCTTGAAATCAATAGACAACCCATTCCTCCCGAGGATCTAGAGGGCATATATGCAGACTAAGTTGTCCTCATGTTAGAGCCCTAAGGTTACTGCAATAAAACCATTGATCCACAGACACAACAAGAGACCCTGAAGGATGGGTGGAAGAGAAATGCAAATCAAGGAGTGACGATAGAGCCACCAAAAAAATATACCTATACGAGATAATAAAATTCCAAATATTACAGACACATAGAGACCAAATAGAATTGAGACCATCTCCTTATCCAATTCAAGCACATAAAATTCCATATAAGCCACTTTTAGAAACAATCAACTGAAAGGCCAACAGACATAGAGACTGAACCATGGGGGCATTGTAAAAGGAGCTGAACACATACCCGTGAACTAAAACGTGAATTGGTCGTGATTGAACCCTGGCCCGAAGATTCCTCGCCTTCTAAAACTTCTCCAAGCCGCCGAACAGTGCAGACCAATGCCAAGGGAAACATCTACCACAAACAAGAAACTTCCCAGAATCACCCCAAAATTCTCTGGATATCTCCCACTCAAAAATATTCTTTCCACCTTCAACGAGAGCATTAAATCCCTGCATGGAGAGAGCCACCAGTCCATGTGCTTCGTGCATGTGGAGGGTGGCAACGGGGCTCCTCAAAATGACCCACAGCAATCACATGTGGAGTTTGTTATCTCCAGCTCGCACCCTGATCGGGTATTTGTGTATTGAAGTATTAATTAACAATATATAAATATATAAAAAATCAAAACTTTAAAATATTTATTTTATTATTATTTTTTAACTTTGCAAAAAAATTGAAAATTTCATTACAAGAAAACATTACCCAAAAAACAAAAAACACAAACTTGAAAAACACTTAAAAAAATAGAAGAAAACAATGAAGAAGAAGAAGACAACTTGAAAAGGATTAAATAATTAACATTAAAAAAAATGCATACATAAGACATAAGAAAATTTGAAGTGTCAAAAATATGCACCCCCTTCCTCTAAAAAAAAAAGGTTGATCTGGATCAACAATTTTCAAAATCAGTATGAAAATCACCAATATTTTAAATTTTTTATCTATACTTAATACATAACAAAATTTAAAGTGTGAAAATAAAGCCATAAAAAAAGGGGTTGATGCTACATCAAGGCTTTTTAAAATCGGTCTGGAAATCACTTACATTTTAAAATAATGTCCATACCTAATACTTAAGAAAATTTAGAGTGTCAAAAATGCACTCCAAAAAGGAAAAGGTTGATGTTACATCAATACTTTTAAAAATTAGATATTTTTTTGCAACCTCTAAAACAAAGAAAAACTTGGTACAATTATCGTTACGTTGGTAACTTTGTTACACACACACACATACACAATGAATGGTGAATGGAATTGTTATGTGTTATAAAAATGGTTGTATCATTGTTGTTATGGAGGAATGCATTATTCCTTGTTGTCTATAATGAGATGGTCATGTGTATGTTCTCATGGTTTGAGGGACTTGTTGAACCTTGTGATTGCTAATAATTTCTAGAGTGCAGGGTTAATTACATAGTATGTATAGTTACTTACTGATCTGGGTAAATTCCTGATACCCTTAACCAAGACCTTTTAATTCGGCTGATGTGTTAGAATTGCATTTAATAAAAAGCATTAATGAACATAAATAAACATACGCATGCTGTAAAGAAGAGGAACATAACAAGCATTAGCAACATACGATATTGATAACGGAGTTTGTCCAGGAGGGACTATGTCTGCGGGCCTGAGTGTCAATATGGTGTAGGCTGCTGCATTAAGTGCTGGAAATAGTGATGAGGTACATGGATGATATTTTATCTGTCATACAAGGAAAATTACCTCATGAAGGAGTGGCTGGACCTCTCCACGTGATGTTCCACTACAGGAACTCTCATTCTCAAAAAAGACTCCTATCAGCATAAAAATCTCGCATGGATGATGACTATGAGTATCTTGTCGAACATGGCAACAAAGAGATCTCAATCAAACATACATGTGACAATGAGTATCCCGCCAACATGGCACCAAAGGGATCTCAAACATAATACAAAACCATGATAGATATTACATCTCACATCAAGAACAAAAACAAGATCCCACATCAAACATCAACATGGATCCATAAAACACAATGCATCTCATGGAAAAAAGGAAAAGAAGTACATGAAATCAACGCATCATATACCTCACACTGAATATGATTGAAGAATGGGTTGCTTTGATGTTGGATCTAAAATCACCATTGCAATCATGGCGTCTAAAGGTGTGAAATTGACTGCTCACTCATTGAATGCTGACACCTACATTCCACTTTGAAAGTGACCGACAAATATAAAGCTCAGATGGAAAATCTGAATACACCATCATATTTGTGTCGTCAAATAATGCGAAATTGACTGTCAAATTTCTGAATTCTGACAAAGTGAAAATTTGGGCCTTAGGGAATCTTTTAGATTCCCCTTAGATTCATCAAAGATGCTGCTCCACAGGGAATCTGGAAATTGGCAACTCAAAACAGGAATCTGATCTCACCATTAAGATCCTTGCAAAATTTCGAGAAGAATGAGTATAAAGTTGATCTCATCCTGACATCAACGAATTTCGGCCTCCAAGGAATCTAAAAGATTCCCTCAAGATTCCTGAAGATCCTCCTCCACAGGGAATTTGCAAAATCGCTGCTCAAAAGAAAAATATGGGTGCACCATCGTGTTCCCTATGAAATTCTGGTTAAAATTCATATAAATTTTAATACATTATGAAAATTTTACCTGCTTGGGATCAAAATGTTCCCTTGGCATCAAACAGGAATCTGTCTCGAACTGTGTGCCTGCATCTACACTGGTCTAGCCTCTACCTTGAAATCCATGCCTGCACTTTTTCTACCTTGGCCTGGGCACACTTGGAAAAAGGCGAGTTTAAATGAAATTACCTGGGCAGTTTTTTCAAAATGGAGGGTGTTGGCCTAGTGGTAAAATTTGGTAATTGTTGGAGGGAGGTCGGGGGGTCAAATCCCGACCCCTCCATAAATGGCGCATTATAGTTTTATAGCTTAACAGGAAAGTTTTAAAAGGCCATCGTTTGAGGTTGTTGGGGGGTCGGACCCATATCGGGCGGCCTGCCCACCCACGACACTTGTTACCAAAGGTTGCAGTGGTGGCTTCGGGGGCGGTGGGGTCATGGCCGCCGACACCCCATATTTAATATATATATGTCATTAAATTGTGTGGGTGGTGTGTGGGGTCCGGCAGGGTCACGGTTATCGTCCCTAATAAATTTTTGGTTTTTATAATGTAGATCTGATGGGGGTGGCGAGGGTTATGGCCCACCAACCCTTTTTTTTTATTTTTTATTTATTTTTTTTAATTTACAAACCAAGTCATCTTTAAAAAATTCGAATTTGACCATAGGAGTCAAATTAAATAGGCCACAAATTTTCCCGGAATCTGGCCGGAATCCAGTGGCCATAAAAGGTCAAAATTGAGCCTTCCTTAAGCATGCCAAGTCACCAAGTCAACCCAAAACTTTGATTGCCTCTAACTTTCGCATATGAGCTCGGTTTGACGAACCATTCGTACTGTTGCGATCAAGACGACGATATCTTCAACCTGAAGCTAGTTTGAGAGAAATACCAACACTTTGATTTTTTAGCTTTCATCAACCCTCTTTATCCTGCGTGTGTCTCTAGAGCCACCTGGATCACTGGTCGAGTTCAAAATTCTGTCACTGTGTGCAATTTATATTGTTTTATATGTTATGAATATCATGGATATCTGTTATTTATGGACTGGTGAAATTATTTGGTTGATGTTGCGTGTGGCACACTATACTAGTGGATTTGACGGTGCTTATTTGGATCCATTATGTGATTAATAGGATGTTGTTGTATCTAAATTTACAGTTAAGTCTTAGTTATGGTTTAGCTAAGTTCTATGCATGTTGGTAAGCATGATGAAAAATTTATTCCCTTATTATGTGCTATGTGTGTGAAATAGATCTAGCCCATAAATATTGTTGATATTTCTATATGATCATGAGTTTTTCATATTATTATTATTATTATCCAATTTTAAGGTCACGACCAAGCCATACACCAAATTGGAGTATGAGACCCCCTTGTTTATAGGACATGGGAACCACTTTGATGCATGAGCATTAGGCTCAGAAAATTCTTTGTATTTTAATGGAAATAGGGGTTTTGTATTTTCTAAGAAGTTGGATTCTTGTGTAACAAATTTATGTAATTATTAAGTTTTTGAGTGATGTTAGTGAGAGATATTTAGAATAGGAATTAATTAATTATTGAGAGGAATTTTGTAAATTCTCGAATGTTGGAGAACATGAGAGAATTAAGATAGTTGAGATTCCATAAGGAATGAGAGATTTGCGAATTAATTGTAATTCCTAAATTAGAATTGGTTTCATGATTTTGTGGATTTTAAAGGATTTTTAGGGATAAAGGATAGATTTTAGGACTTAGAGGATTCTTTGGAATTTGTTGAGCAAGTTATGGATCTAAACCAGAATTGGTTATATAATCCATTTGTATAAATTATAAGCCTTAAGGCATAGGAAAAAATAATATAAGATCTAGATAAGGAGAAAAAGTCTAAGTTGTAAAAGCCTACGGGCCAGAGAATGGGTGAAAAGGCCACTGATTAGAATATCAGGCCAAAGAGAAGAAATCTTTTTAATTATTTGGATATATATATATATATATATATATACAGAGAAATTTGATTTTGAAGTGGGTGATTATGCATTGACTGATTCAGTTTATAATCTGTGTGATAAATGTTCTGGCTATGAAGGAACAGGTGTGTGAATAAAACTCTGCAATAGAGGTTTGATATGGTGATTTTACATACAATTGGGAAGTTTGATGCAAATGCTGAGACATGGTTAATAATGTCAATGTTATGACTTGAGCCGAAGTGCATAGAGGTGAGAAGAATAGAGTGAATCATATAGCATATAATATCAAATGTCGAGAAGTTGTTAATATGAAATTCTGTCATTATTGACATTCATTCATTTTGTACTGAACAAGTTTGAAATTCGATATGAATTTGAGGATTTCAAAGATCAACCATCGATCACAGAATGGATCGATGGTGACCCATTTGAAGAAACATGACATTTAATTTAATTCCAGCATATACTGCATAGTGGAATAAGGAAGATGATCTGCAAAAGCGTTAAGAGTTTTCATTTCAGAACTGTGTATTTGAACATTCAAAATTGGGTTAAAATCCGATATTAACGGAGTTGGAACCTGAGTTATCTCCAGAATAGTGAGTAGATTGAATGCGGAATCATGAGCCGAAGGCCTACGGAACAGTGAAGTCGGTTTCAGAAACAAGTGAGGGGTTTTCGCGTGGAATGAAAGAGGTAAGTGGTAATTGTTTGAGGAGTGCGATTGTGTTTGGGAGGTGACACGTCGCAAGTCAAAACTGCCTATTTTTCATATATTAAAAACTTTAAATATCATGCTAGGCTAAATGTGATATTGCCTGATAGAGGTTATATTGGGCCGTTGAGATTGATGACAGAAATTCGAAGTGCAAGTTGGCAACAAAATATGAGCAAAACATGGTCAAAGAGCGGAATGGTAAGTTCATAAAGTTTTATGTGTAATTTCTATTATAAAAGTAATATAATAGAAATAAAGAAGAGTAAAAGGGATTAAACCAAAGTAAAAAACAAAGAGCATTATTGATATGTGTGGGTAATAAAAATTAACCAAATATTATGGAAGAAGATTATAAGGTTTCGCTCAAACATTTATAAAGGTTTAGACTTTGGATAGAGAAAAGAAATGTTTCCGCTTAGAGTTTATTGGAAGAGCATTAAACCTTGACATAGTGGGTATATTTTTAATATGGTTTATAACGATAATCCTAAAAAGGGGAACAACTTCCGTGTGAGAGGTTACCATTGTTTAGATTTATATGCATGTGTTTATGCATAATTCTATTTTAGATGCGTTTGTGGTGTTTTCGCAGCTTTGGCTGCGTCACACCTCCACACAATGATAGGAATGCTAAGTCTATGAAGGCATACATACTCTACCCCCCTCTAGTTTTGAACCCCTCGCCTCTTAGGAGGAAACACATGCTCTTAACCATTAGGCCCACTCAAGGGGGTCTCATACAAATGTGTACATATGCCTGATGTGCTCAATGGTATTGTTACAATGTGTGAAAGCCAGGTGTATTATTTGGCAAGTAGTGCCAAATGTAGGTTGCATACCTGCAGAAGAGGAAATTTAGGGTAATCTTATGCTCCATTGAAGGATTGGGTGGAGCCCTTGAAACCCTTTGGATTCCCATTTAAATGTGAAGAAACCATCAACTCATCTATATTTTTGTTTTAATGATGGCGATTAACATTAAACTAGGGGATTAAAGTTAACTTCATGCCACACCATTTTCTCCATTTGATATGCATTGATTGCTATGGAGACTTGGTGCTATTAATGAAGATCGTGGGATGGGAAACCTTAATGTATGCTAATGGATATATGTATGTCCTAGGGAACATAGGAAAGTACGTTCCAAGGAGATGCAGACAGGGAAATGTCAGTCCAAGAGATGGAGAAATGTCTATCCCAGAGATGAATATTTATACACTCTAAGGGGTGTAGATGTGCCTCCATGGGGCAAAAATCTTGATGTTTATTGATAGAAGCTACACACTGATAGAGTGCACAAGACGAAAATTTCCATGGTAAGTTGAAGTAAATGTTCATGTCGCGCAACGAACATTTGGAGCAGGACATCCTTAAGGGTGTGGCGTGATGACATGCTGACTAATGGGAGCCACGTTAGCTACGCGAGATGTGGTAGGGTCACATAGGCACTAGGGTTACCACGTGGCATTGCTTACTAATGTGGTAAGGGTTAAGGGGCTTAAACATTAATTGGGCATAAATTTTGATCCGAACATCAGATTGAGATAAAATTTTTATCATTGAGAAGCTCTTAGCGAGCTAGGTGTGATGGAATTATCCAAACTGATTCCACACTTTAGGAAAAAAAAGAAATTTTGTAACCCCATTTGCATAGTGAGAGTTTGGAGGTTGAGTTAGTTAAAAATGGCACCTCCCATTCAACCAGGATAATGCAAGGGGGTGGGAGGGGGAATTACATATGGTGTTTTCCTTCTGTTGATTGCATGCTTGATTGAATGTTGTTTTCTCTTGAGACTCCTTCGAAGAGGAGAGAGACTTGAACCTATTTCCAGATTTCAGGATTTGGTTAATATTTGAGGTACCTTGTGCACTCATATTTCTTCTTCTTTGAGGGAATGTTCCCAAATCATCTTACTCCTTCTGAGAAGGGTATCCTTCAGGTGATTCATGTGTATTCATTGGATAGGCTGTAATAAGATGCCCATATTCATGACATCATCTGAGTCTAAAGGGGACATGTTCATAATCTAGAGATTGCTTCCAAACACTATCATGATAATAGATATATATGGAGGTTGTAAGATGTTGGGATATATTCATGTAAACACAAATCCAAGCATATGAGGTGTACCTCCCTCTCATAGTAGCTTCCGATACTTTCACAAAGTAGCCAATGACATTGTCAATGCTTTCAAGGGTTTCCTCCTCATAATATTCCTTCGGAAGAGAAAAGAGTCGTACCCACACCGGGGCAATAAGGAAGTCTTCCTTCTCTAGTTTATACCGCTTTTTCGAAAATTGCATGAAGAGCCATACATTGTTAAAAATATACGACCCTCCTTCAATAACCCTCAATCTGTCTTCCAAGCTAGAGAAAATGATTGTGAAGAGTCTTTTTTCTCCTAACTCCAATTTTATTCGACCTTGGTGGTGCCATTTGTTTCGAATCTACCCAATCAGAGACTTTTTATATGATCATAATCAGATTAGAGCATGCTCCTGCATATATTGGATATATTCTCCGATATTGTTAGTAACCTCATATTTTGGATTTTGCACAACTTTCGGCAAACAACACCCAATATTTCTACTCAACGAAGGTTTGTTGTTAAACCATAAACCCCACTTTGCCCATCCACTCTATGAAAATGATATTGAAGATGAGGAGATTGAAGAGGAATTCTAGTAGATCCAGAATGATTATGAACTCTCAAAATACTCTACTAAAGGAGGAGGCAAAGTCCCCTTTCATAACGCTGAGCATGGACAACTATGTAGAAAAAACCTTAAAATTTACAAATTGAAAAAATAATTAAAAAAAATACAACATTTTGATTTATACACTTAAATAACATTTTATTTAAATTATTATTATATAATTTAAAATTTTGCTTTATAAACATTGGCACATTACTCTTTGCTTATGATTGTATTATAATTTTTTTTTAATCTTTAATAAATCCTAAAAATTAATAGTACAATAAAATGATTTTTTTTTAATACCATATATTAGGGCATGGATGGTTAAATCTAAAATACTTTTAAAATGATATATTTTATTATTACATATATATTAGATTTGGCTTTTTTGTATCTATAAAATGTGTATAAATTTTTTGGGTGAAAATCACATCCAAATAGATTTCGTCACACATTTCGATCCAGCCAGTGTGATTCTTGTCCTGATGATGAGCCATACTAGTGATATCAAAACACGTCAACAAAAAAATCTGATTGGGTCTGATTGAATGTGATTTTCACCCAAAAATAAATAAATTTATACATATATTAGGTACATAATACTCATGGAGTGTGAATTGGATATTAAGCATAAGAAACTGAATTTTATTTTATCCATTGAAATGGAAGTCGTGCGATTCTTTTCAAGCCCATGTTCATAGTGTACTAGACTGTGGGCCTCCCATCACGCGGTGAGCATCTTGGTGGAAGGTGCTACATACCCACACAGAAACCTAGTCCTAAAATGTTGCAAGCAATCTTGATTGAGCTGAGTTTCTGTTTAGCTTTGGGCTGTGAAAACTTCAAACTGATGCATTATGTATTCTAATTTTGAAATGGGTGTATTCAAGGAAATTTGGCAGAGGATCCACTTTCTTATTTTGAATTTTCCTAGTTATATCAGATGGTTACCTGATACTAGATTCCCAGAGGTTGAGAAAAGTGAAGTAGTAACAGATTCCGATAATATCCATAGTATTCAACATAAAACAAAATCTTAATGTTTATTCACAACCATGACTATGGAACGGATGCCTTGAACATTAAAACGAAGAGATCACAGTCAGGGTTGTTATTGAACTACATGGTTGACTGTGAACGAGGCAGGGATCAGGAAATATGGCTCTGGTAACGAGAAGGACAATAAGAGATTATCTTGTGGACAGTAGAGGAACTGGGATTGCTGCCAAAAGATGATAAGAGATTATTGTGGACAGTAGAATAACTGAGCTTGCTGCCAATGCGTTTAGAACCAGATATCTGGTTGAGTGGGTAAAGCCCATTTTAAGTCATGCCAGTGAGCATTGTGGTGAAAGTACCAGATCGGGTTTGAAGGGTTTTCAGGACATAAATGTATGGGCTTTGCAAGGTTAATGATTTGGGTCAATTAGGGTTTTGCATATTTCTTATAGGGGTATTCTTGGGAAGAACTGCCTCAATGGATCTAGAATGACTGGCCTTAACTAGATTGATTGTAGGGCTCAATTAATAGGGACAATTAGTGAAATTATGAAATCCAGAGGAGCCAAAATACTGGTGTTGTGCTCTTCTGCCTTCTTATTCAGTTGTATCTTGCTTGTCTTCTGGGTTAAATGAGCTCAAGCCATGAATGCATTTTTTTTAATGTAATATAATGTCTCATTCTGCAAAATCAATTTGAATAAAATGGGGCATTGTTTACTTTGAATGGATTTTATTTACATTTTTTGAACTTCTATGTCTACAATCACATAGCTATAATTGTCAATTTACCATGTTGATTATTCCATTTCAACGATGTTTATAATAATTTACTGGGTTACAGATCAATCTCAAATTTACCACTCACTAACCCACCTATAGCGCATTCCTATGATTTTTTTTTTTTTAGTTTCCATGCAGGTCTTGAGCTTTGGTGGAAAAAATTAGAAAATAATGCTTAGTAATGCGCACAAACTAAAAGACTCACTGTAAGACTACAAGAGTAATTGCAGGGCTAAATGAGTTGGATTGGGTACATCCCTAACCATCTGCAAGCTGCTTGTGATTTTATAATTCCATAAGGCAAGACAATGCATTTTTGACATATATCTCCAATACCTCTAACCCAGATTCCATACACATACCCTCTCCAATGATTTCCTTTGAAATCTACAACAGTCTCTACAAACCACTCCTGAAAGAGATCACAGTCCCAGACCTACATTTCCTTCTGATGTTTCTTAATAGTGTCAAATGTTCATACAACAATTAATCAACCTTGTATTAACTAGCTGGTATAAAGCTAAATTTTTTTGTAGCTTTATGTTAGCAAATAGGGCAATAACTATAAGAGTTTAATTGTTACCGATGTGTTCTCTAGAAAATACGCAAAAAGGGCAGTGACTATAAGAGTTTAATTGTTGCTAATGTGTTCTCTACAACACAAGTTCCAGTAACACCCAATTTTTCTAAATGTTGTCCTCTTCTGGGCGTCAGAGCTTTATCATCCGGATAATGAGATGTTAATCTGTTATATCCCGTGGGTTGTGGCAATTTCATTTGGAACAGGATTGGAACAATGTCTCATAAGGATTCCATGCAATCCTGCGGGGTTGTGGTAATTGCATTTAGAACAGGCAGTGGCGCGATGTCTCAGAAAGGACTCCATGCCATCCTATTAGGTTGTGGCAGTTGCCTTTGGAACAGGGATTGGCACAATGTCTCATAAGGAGTCCTTGCCATCCTGTGGGGTTGTGGCAATTGCATTTGGAACGGGCATTGCTACAATATCTCATAAGGACTCCATGCCACCCTATAAAGCTATAGTTGCCCTTATAGTGACTGCATTTCTCCTCGGAAATGATTGTGAACATGGCTATTTGAACTCATGAGTCACGACCCATGTTTTATAGATATAATAAGCACCCACCAAGCCACCAAGTCTGCTTACATTTATTTGAATATAATTTATTGCATTTATTCGAATATAATTTATCGGAGATAAAAGCTTTGGGTAGTGAGTTGGAGTTAGTGTGGGTTATATTAGGAAATGCAGAAATAGGAGCTCTAAGAGTTTTTTAAACATGGCTGCATGGTGCTCTGCAATGTATTGTGCTTTGGGAGTGGGGATTTGGTAGCTATATCCCTGGGAGTCTTTGGAAGATAAGTCTAGGATTCATGATTGTTAATTTGTACGGTCCCAATACTATTTTGGTTTGGCTGGACTTGGGGCAACTCAGAGTATCTTTGCTTGGTTGGACATAGGGGTAAGTGAGAGTGCCATGAAAGAATCAAATTTGTTATTAGAAAGTGTTTACCTTCTCAGTAAACTTGAAGACAAGTGAAAGTATCATGGCTTTGTTGAACTTGGGGCCAAGTGAGATTAGTCATAAAAAGATCAAGTTTGTTATTGGTGTCAATGAAGATAGCTATCGTGGGAATATTGAGAGTATGGAATTAAATTTTTGAATCAAGCTCAACAATATTCTGTTCACAGATTTCTATGGAGCGCTCGAATAAAAAATAGCAAAACAGGAAAAGCCAGATTTTTTTGGTGCAATGGGAAAATGAGAAATAGAAAAACCTAAAAAATGCGTGATAGTTGAAAGAACACATGCTTTTGATTTGAAACACAGACTCTTTTGGTGTAATGGAAGATTGAGAAATGGAAAAATCTTTGTTTTAAGAAACTAGAAAAAAAATAAAACAAAAAAAGTGTGAATAACTGAAAAATTAATCTGAGGTAAATTTTTTGTTTTAAGAAATTAAAAAAGAGTTAATCTGGGTTAAAATCTTTGTTTTAAGAAACTAAAAAAGAGTGAATAAAAGGAGAGTGAATAATTTTAAGGAAAAATTAATCTGAGATATATATTAGTTAGTTTGTGTGAGATTTAGTTTTTATTAAATTTCATAATATAGAAATTGAGAATAAACTATTTTAATTAAAACTCAGTTTTTTATTAGATTAAAAATCATTTTATTTTTTTTATTTGATTAAAAACTCAAAAAATAAAAAACTTGTTTAAGAGTGACCTACATAATAACTTAAGTTGCAAATCTATAATAAATAAAATCTATTTTGTTTAGAACACTGTGAAGGTAAAGTAAGGAATAAAAAAAATAGAGTTCTTATTTTGAAATGCTCACAAATATAATAGTTTAATTTGTGAATGATATACAATATAAATTTATTGTAAAATGAATGGATTTTTTTCGTGTTTATTTGTAGTATATATGATTTTATTAAAAAATAATTTATTTTTGTATTGAAAAGCTAAAGATATTTACAATAAGAATAAGAAAATAAAGATATATATTTAAATATTTTTCAATAAAATTAAAGGGATTTGAATTAGTGATTTATTGTTAGTAGGAGAAATTGCCCCATTTTAAACCCATTTCTTCCTTTAAAACTATGATCATAAACCTTTGTTTTATCCACATAGGCTTCCTTATATCTTTACTAGTCCAAGAATCTTGTCCTATCCCTGCACTAGTTTTATATTTCATACTTAAGCTTTATTAAGTACTTAATTAATCATTTTTAAATAGATTTTATGCCTATTATATTATTGCAACTAATATTTCTCTTCGTAAAGTATTTTGATAAGAAAACTTATTAATCTCGAATCAACATGGTCTAGTGCAAGCAGATTCCTGCACCGTTGGTCGCCAAGCTCCTAGACTTCCGCAACAGCTCGCTACTGAACATGGGCTTTTCGTTCCAGCTCGACCCATTCAATTGCGGTCATCTTGAGTGGAATTCTGAGTGGAGGATAATCAGGGATATGATTAAAGATTGGATTGTTGGCCAAAGGATATTTTAGTGTTTTATTATAGCCGTTGGCTTATTTTGTAACGCTGGTTGTTATTTCATTCACCCGAAAGGCTGGAATTAGAATCACATTGTGTAATTTTATTATGGCCATAGGTCGAAAGGGTTGTAAAATATAGATTTCATATAGGAAATTAGGGAATGATAGCCATGCTTTTGTAACTCTAGCAAATTTGTAATTATGTGTTGTCGCCCTCGTTCTGGGTTGGATCCATACTTATGATGTATTTTTGCTGAATTGAATTAATACAAGGAGCTACACCATGTTGTTTACATTCTGCATTTTGAGCTATCACTGATGCATCTTCGGGTGTTGAAGCTTTACATTTCCTAAAATGGGAAATGAGTTGCTTGGCTAGGGCCCAGCCAACCCAGTTCGTTTGCCATCTCGTGCTTTTGTTCAGTTAAAGGTGTGCATGTTGATTTTATTTATTCACATTGTGGATTGAGTTTATAATTCATTTCTTCATAAGAATTTTGGTTTCATTTCATTGATAGTCAAGTGTGACAGATCTATGGCGTGTTTAATAATTAAATTTTGATTTACTTTAGTCATTTCCCTTTTTACGAATCTTAGTTGATTTCCACCTGGAGTAGTGCAAGCACATTCCTGCACTAGTGTGATTATAATTTCTGCAACTTAGTTTTTTGGTTCATCACAGCAAGATTGTTTCATTTATTTCCTTTGCAAGAATTCGATTTATTTTCGCAAGTGAATGTTCATTAGTAAATATAAGTCTTTTTAATACCAAGAGTTAAAACCCTAGGAATTAAAAGATGTCTGGTTAACTGATGAACGAATGTTGTTACGACACATCGATCTATGTCTGCACTTCATTTTTAAAAAAAGGAAGGAATTAAAACTTAAATCTGAATAATCAAAGTGAACCTTTCTGAGTTAACAAAAATTATAGGCAGATATAGTTTATGTGAGTAACTATCACAGGGATAAAAGTCTATTGTCATGCTTGAGTTATTTCTTTCATTGCATTGAAGAAAGTGTGCTTTAAATTTTGAAGTTTGTTTTATTTCAAAGTTATTTTCACTGCAAGATTCAGTTTGGTTGAAGCATTCTTTTACGTGTGCAAGTTATTTCAGAATTCTGATTCGACTTTGCAAATTTCTTTCAGAGATTAACATGCCATTTCTTTTCTCGAAATTAATTGGAAAACTTGGTGCATGAATCTCTGTTCCTGTACAAGAACCAATATCCTATTATAGGAACAGAGTGCTCGAAGCCTGAATCTTAGAGCCCCTGCACAAAGACATAAATCTCCAGTGCAAGTGAAAAATATAATTCCCGCACCTAAGTATTGTACTTGTACTAGTGCAAGAATATTGCAGGAGCACAGGAATAACAACTTGGTGCATGAAGGAAAATCCTTAAGAAGGCAGATCTTTCCAAGGGTCCACTTGTGAACCTGCCAACACTCATACTGGAGATAAACATAGAATTTCATTTCAGCAATCAAGTTTGTTTACAACAAGTGAAAAATTTACTTTATTTGATTTCTTCGCAAAGTACTTTCTTTCGCATTTCGACACTAGAACTTCTTTGGTGTAAATTGTTGTGTGATCTTTGTTTTCAATACTGCAAGATCTTGATTTGAGAAGTAGGAATAGATAGGAAAATTTCATACCACTTCTTGCATTTCATGTGCTTCGTCTCTATGTTTACGAACCCCGGGTTGACAATTAAGTGTTGAAAGGAGTTTGCTTAACTGCAATTCCCACACCCGACATTTATTATTATTATTCTCTTTACAATGCTCACTAATTCAGTGTAAATCCAAAACTCATAAACTATTTATCAATACAAAATTGATATTAAGAAGTTATTACACATTATTATATTAAGTTAAAATAAAAAAGTATGTTACTATAAATTATTGTATTAGTATTATAAATATTTAAATACAATATTACTTTTATTTGTAAAAATTTAAAAGAATGTCATAAATAATTTTCATTAAAAAAATAAAGGCTTTGTTTAGAGTAATGAATCAATGATATTGAAGTGGGGAGATTTGAAGTATTATTACTTTTATTTGTAAAAATTCAAAAGAATATCATAAATATTTTTCATTAAAAAATATTATAAAAAATAATGCTCTTGTTTATAGAATTATAAATAATGAATCAATGATGTCCAAGTTCGTAATGTTGAGTTTTGAAGTTTGAATTGTCCATGTATCCTTTTCTAGTCTTCCTAACACTTGCGTTACCTTGTAGAAATTTCATCTTGTGTTAGCTAACTATGGGTCCTATTTGGGGGGTGGGTTGGGCTTACCAAATGTCTTACAAGATAGTTGCAATTCATAACAAGAATAAAGTGTATCAACTTTGTTTACTAACCCTTAAAACACCATCATAGGATTTTATAAAGCAAATAAAAACACATTGATTATCAACCCTAGGTACTCATTGAGAAAGATATTAAATTTATGAAAAGTCATGCTTTAATATGTATATTAATGAAATTTTGTCCAAAAGTATTCATAGTACAAAGAAGGTTTAGCTCAATTAATTTAATGATCTAGCCAATTCATGTTGCTAATAGGAAAGATTCAAATCTGATTGAGTCCCTCGAGGTTAATGTTTTCTGTTGTGGTCATTGGTTGAGTCACCCTTCATTCCAATTTTATGGGGAAGAGTGGGGATCCCACAAAGTCTTGACTGGAAACATATATTCATCCTACATTAATGAATTCAATTTGACATGGAAGATTAAGGGTTTCATCAACCTATGTTTATGTGCAAAGATATCAATGTTAGTTTTCTCTAATATTCAAGTTCGTGTAGTAATATTTCAAGAGATCCCTTACTTAAAAATATATCAATTGTAATGTATGGTATTGGATAGAACATTTTGACCATCCAAAGATGTTATCACTCAATATTTGATATTAATTTCTCTATACATGATGTCAATCAAATTTTGTAAAGAAAAAATATTGGATGCTATCATCAGTTCAGTAGATATGTTTATTAAAATTTTATATATGACACACACACAGTCATACACATATGCACACTTTCATTTTCTATTTCACCCCCGCCTAAAATCAATGGTTCTTACCCTATAATATTTTTAGTGATTTGTCACCAAAAAATATTTAAAATTACCTCCCAATAGCACCTAGAAAC
The DNA here is from genome assembly GCA_034641835.2 of Pinus albicaulis. NCBI lineage: Eukaryota > Viridiplantae > Streptophyta > Pinopsida > Pinales > Pinaceae > Pinus > Pinus albicaulis. The sequence continues at coordinate 775,684,435 of CM076577.1, read as the reverse complement.
CATTCTCTTACATCCAATAAAAGTGGCATGGTTGTTTGTGCATCATTAATTAAGTCCATAATTGCATACAAGTAGTGTCATATTATGCATTTGCATCAATTATAGAGATGTTTATAACATCAAAAATAATGTTAATATTAGCATCCAAAAGGCTTTTTGAACATAAATTTTGTTTTGAACATTGACATAGAAGATTTAGCATCTTTGATTGGTCATAATATAAAAAATAAGTAATTAGTTCAGATAATTTTATTATACACGATTTAATCAAATCACAATTTCTTTCTTAAGTCGTGAAATCAAATTTGGATTTTGATAAGTGATTTTCGTTGGAGGAATCCTGATATGTAATGGATCTAAAATAAATGAATGGATATTTTTTTGAAGAAGGAAAATTCATAAAAAATTATAGAAGTAAATGAAAATATTGTGAAAGTGGAGTTTGCAAAACCACCATGAAAGTTGATGAAGAGGTTATCGAAGTGGATTTTATAACTTCCGATATGCAAGCTAATGAACATGCCACTTAAGCAAAATTTCACTGCTATAAAAGATAATAAATTCTTCTACATCTATCTTGTTGCATCTTAGGATTGCTTCTACAACTATAAACTCTCTTCTTTTTACACTATATGAGAGGTAGTTTCATGCAACTCAATTTTTCATTCCACTTGAGCATCTCATACCATTCAAGAATTTAAGTCATTGTGTGGCACAACAATGATGTTACTAGTGGGGAATAACCTTCAACTTCTTGTATCACTTGGGATACACCGAACCAACATGTCCTAAGTGAACCTAAGCTAAGAAAATTCAATTGTGTGGAATTTAAGAGCACTCAATTCATAATAGGTGAGGGTACATCATTGCCACCCGACTAAAGGAAACCTAGTGTCACCTCCCCTTTGAGCCAAGCATACTTGAACAACTAAAAACCCAATATGAGGCCATTCTATCATGCAGCCAAGTTGACACATGATAGTTAATGAAGATAATGTCCCTTTGTCATCAAACATTCACATATCTTCGATGCACTTATCAATGTCATTACCTTACCATGGAGAACACACATAATCTATCACATTATCGAGGTGTGTCATTATCCACCAGAGCCCATTATGCAACCCCTCATTAACTGTCCATCCTACTTGATAAGACATCACCGGTCTTAGCCTATGCACTAGAACACCATCCTAACTATCTCAAAATAGGCATGAGTTAGTAACTAAGGCTACCGAATTATATGGAATCACTATGCAACTTGCCAAGTATTCTTATCATGACCTTCATTATGTCCTTTTCCAATGGCATCTCAATTCATGTACTTACATTTCCATCACTTGAATTTTTGATGTCCTTGTTAACATAATCCCATAAGTTCGATCAATGAAAGGGGTATTGGTGGTGAAGAGATACGTCCACAATTTCCACATTCAAGCATGGCTTTGGCCCCATTTGTCTTGAAGACATATTTTTCAGTTTAATTATGTGTCCAATATCATACAAGAATCCTATTTTTCACAATATACCAACTTTAGATTTATATATTGAGGGGTTTTCACAGTGCATTATATTAGATATCATTTTTTGGGAGTCAACTGCGTTAAGTAAGTCATTCATCTATGATCATTTCTATGAGGGGTAGTCATAACTGACTAATTTGTCATGATTTTTGAATAGTTCACTTAGCACTCATTGCATCAGGTGATGCTCACAGGGGTGAAGAAGTGGGATTGAAACTAGTGAAATGAATCACATAGTGTCAATCATCACTTCTGGGGCTTTCACCCAGTAACCAAGACTTCTCAAGAGGTCACCCATCCCAGATCGCGTCTGGCTCAAGCATGCTTAACTGTGGTGTTTTCCCCACAATCAAGCCCACTTAGCTTGCTACCCCATTTGAAAAACCTTAGCAAGTATTTTTCTTCATGAACCATTCAAGTAGAGCACCCTTCACTCTTTTTATTTAAGTATTGAGGGGTTTTCGCAGTGCATTATATTAGATATCATTTTTTGGGATTCAACTGTGTTAAGTAAGTCATTCACCTATGATCATTTCCATGAGAGGTAGTCATAAATGACTAATTTCTCATGATTTTTTAATAGTCCACTTAACACTCATTGCATCGAGATAAGTGGACTATTAAAAAATCATGAGAAATTAGTCAGTTATGACTACCTCTCATGGAAATGGTCATATATGAATGAATTACTTAACACAGCTGAATCCCAAAAAATGATATCTGATATAATGCACTGCGAAAACCCCTCAATACTTAAATACAAAGAGTGAAGGGAGATCTACTTGAATGGATCATGAGGCACAATAATTTCTAAGGTTTTGCAAATGGGGTGGAAAGCTAAGTGGGCTTGATTGTGGGGGGAAATCCATAGTTAAGTGCACTTGAGCTAGAGGTGATCTGGGATGGGTGACCTCCCGGGAAGTCTTGGTTACCGGGTGCAAGCCTCGGAAGTGATGATTGATGCTATGTAATTCATTTCACTAGTTTCAATCCCACTTATTCACCCCTAAGAGCATCACCCGATGCAATGAGTGCTAAGTGGACTATTAAAAAATCATGAGAAATGAGAAATTAGTCATTTATGACTACCTCTCATGGAAATGGTCATAGATGAATGACTTACTTAACGTAGTTGAATCCCAAAAAATGGCATCTAATTATATTTATAATTGGACATAATCATCAATTGATTACATTTCCTTATCGAACCCAATTTACCTTCAACCATGTGGAACATTGAATGCTTGTTTCATCAAAGAGAGAGAGAGCACTATATTTTAACAAAAATAAAAATGTCGAGAATATATAGAAATATTTTCATCCTTTCTTTTATCTCAATCTAAATTCATTTTAAATGATAACAATTGCACATTTTCTCGATCGAACCCAATTTACCTTCAACCATGTGGAACGCTGAATGCTTGTTTCATCATAGAGAGAGAGAGAGAGAGAGAGAGAGAGAGAGAGAGAGAGAGCACTATATTTTAACAAAAGTACAAATGTCAAGAATATATAGAAATATTGTTATCCTTTCTTTTATCTCAATATAAATTCATTTTAAATGATAAAAATTGCACATTTCAAAATATTCGATCCTTTTAGTGCTTTATGAATTTGAATTTAACATGGATTTACCATTTAGATAAAGTCTATAATAAGATAAAAGATAAAAGTCTATTAAATTTTTTATTGAAAACTTAGAAACAAAGTAATAGGAAAACTTGGACAGGTTCAAGTCAAGGCATATAATCATTGAAGGAATAACAAATCCCACTCCACGAATACCCTAGAGAGAATGAAACACTATATTGCATCAAGTAAGAATATTTAGAGCACAATTTACAAATATACTTAGATATATTGCTAAAAGAAATAGATTTGAAAACACAATAGAAAATATGAACTAAAATATTATTGCTCTTTCTTAGTTGACTTAACAGCCACATCATTTGAATTAAACAACCTCTCCAATGGAACCAAACCTTGGGGATTGTATTTCCCTTCAATTTTTAATTTTTTACTAGTAGTTCATTCCTCCCAATATTTTTGTTGTTCTTCTGTTGTGTTTTCATCTTCCTGATCAATCATTGAATTGGAGAATTCTCCAATGGCCTCCATAAAGCACTAGATATGCTCCTCATCCTCAAAAACCTGCCAATATTGCACATTTTCCGATACTGAATGCATGTATCTGGCCTCAAATTCATACTTGAGCAATGGGTTTTGAGGAGGTTTGAAATTGCTAGCAGCAATGGCCAAGGAATCAACCATCCTCAGTTCTGCTCCCTGGGCAGAAACTGGATATTGAACGCCAATAATTTTTTTTCAACCAAATCCCATATCTCATTTTTGTAGGACTTCAATCTTAGGTGCTTAGTTTGACATTGATTTTTGACCTGTTTCACCACCAAATCGGAATCCCCGAACACATTCAAACACTCAATATTAAGGTTTTTAACAGTCTACAACCCTAACAAAAATGCTTCATATTCAGCAAAATATTTGGTAGCCTCAAACTCTAGTTTGAAATAGAAAGGGATAAGTTTTCCCTCTAGGGATACCATCAACATGCCTGCTTCATTACCTTCTCTAGAATAATCACTATCAAAATATAATTTCCAAACATGACCAGGCTCTAGTTTTCTCTTACCAAACTAAGAGGATAACTCCAAGTGGGTATATTCCATGATTTGATCATCTTCTTCCAGCAAAAAACAAGAAAATTATTTTTCTCGGCCATACACAGGAGCTTTGTTTGAACAATCAATTTTAGTTACTATCTTTACAAATCTAGATTCTCTGTATAATTTGCGCTCTTCTCCTCCAAACATTGGAATGGTAGCATATGTTATATCAATCTTAATAGAACCTCTGAGTTTCATCCCCCATGACCTGGACAGGAGCATACAAAATCATGCAGGGGTTTCGACAACTACGATATCCATCACAATGCTTTTAACTAGGATTTGGGCTAGAATCCACCACTAGATCTTTGATCATACCTAAGAAATTTACTCTTTTGGAATCAAAAGAATATAAATCTTTGTATGGTTTTGTTATCTGCAAACCTGATTTCTCCATTACATAGAATGGCATTAATTTGTGAGAAGCTCCTGAGTTGAGCATACATTTATGAAACAATAAATCATGGATCACTAGGGTGACATAGAATGGGGGAGTGGAAGGGTCATGCTCCTCCACATGTGGACCAAACATGACCATAGGCCTTTCTTCTTGTAGATTAAGGTTGTCTTGAAGTAGGGTAATGGTGGATAGACTCATGAACTAAGAAACTTGTTCTTTAAACTGTGTTGCTTCAATAATTCGGTCAAAGGAACATATATCTTGACTTTTTCTAGTTCTTTTTGTAAGCTGGAAATAGAAGGGTTCCTATCAACTTTAACTGACTCAAATGGTTCATTACTTTATTTTCATATTGGCTTCATTTGCACTAGTTTTGGTTATGTTTTTGAGGCTTCATATTCATGATGGACAGGATGGGAGTACTCTCCTTTGGCCAATGAGACCAGTTGACTGGTTTCTTCCCTTTGTCTATTGGTTCTAGATTAATGGGTTGAGAAACTTCTTCATTCTAATCCTACATCCTAGACATCTTCGTGGATGATCTCAAATCATACTTCCTATGCAACTGGGCTTGCATGAAATCATCAAATTGTTTGCAGTAGGTGTCTATGTCGTCATCATCCAATGAGATATTCAAATCCTCCCCCTCTCCTTCCCATGCTTCTATCTCATTTTCTCCTTCTGAGAGAGAAGATAACTGGTTTTCCTGCACTTCTATAGTATCTTCAACATTTTCATCAGGTTCATCTTCCAAATACAAAGGGGGTTGTATATGGTCTTTTTGATCATTTTTTTCCCTTTGCAAGAGCTACAAAGGTGGCCTCCCATATTGGGGGTTACATTTCCTATTGGGATCTTGTTGAATCTGTCGAGGAGGATTTTTGCTCTCCAATTTCAATTTCACAAGTTTATGTGACATATTTCTTATTAATTTGTTCATTTCATCCAACTTATGTTCTTGGGTTTCTCTTGCATGACCGGAGGAGCTAGCTTCTTCCTTTCCCCTTCTCCTATCACCATGTTCTTCCTTCCCTTTCCATTTTCCAATGGATACAAAATTTGTTTCAACTTCCAGAGCATTAGTCTAAATTTGATCCAGCATATGAGATTTTATTTCCTTGAGAGTGAACCCAAAGTCTGGTTCGAAGGCTCCAAAAAAAACCACTTTAGAAGCTGCTTGTGGGGGTTTAATTTTAGCATGGAGGTTGGTATACAACTTATTAAATATTTTGAGAAATTTTGATACGTCCTCATTATGATTTTTTTTATGGCATTAAATTCAGTGAGAACATACCCATGATATTTTTTCTCTCCACTTGTGCATGGAAGAGTTATCCATTTCCTCCCAGGTGTTAATTGAAGCATTTGGTAAGGTCTTAAACCATTTCCTGGCCTCCCCATCTAAGGGCTGAACAAAGAGTCTTAGGACTATATCCACATGCTCTACATTTAAATTCTTGGCAAATGCACAAAAGACTTCTATGTGTTTTTGGGTTGAGATGTCATCTTCCCCAGTGAATCTTGACAGGAGTTTAAGATAATCTTGAGGCATTCCATTTAGAGGTTGTGGCAAGTTAAGTGGGGCATATTTTTTAAGTAGGAAACTAGGGAAAACCATGTTTTGCAATGGAGGTTGGAAAATTTTTACCACAGAGCCTGGTGAAGGAACTGTGTGAACGACACCTAACTGGAGTTGGAATGAAGTGTTAACACAATTATGAGTCAAACCGGTAGTAAGGATGTCCTTAACTTCTTCATCCTCTGGGGAGGTGTGAAATGTGAAAGGAGGTGAAATAACATATATCTCTTCAAGTTTACATTTTGAGGAATATGAGTTAAGTAGCGAGAAATGTTCTTCTGAATACTCCAAAACTTTGTATTAGGACTCAAGGCGATTTATCTTGGTATTTTATGAGATATAAGTTGAAACTTCAGGGGATAAAATCAGAGGAACTGGAATTTTGTGAGTTCTCTCCTTACAAACTCTCATGGAACAATTCTTTCTGGGTCAAATACAAGAGGAGTCTTTTGTTATGAAGTATGGGAGTGAGTATGAGGCCTCCTGAAAGCCAGAGTGGCCAAATAAGAGTCTTTATAGCGGAGTCGCCAAGGTGAGAGATAACCCAAAACACCTTTCACTCACCTGAAAAAGGGGTGTACAAATGTCATACCCAGGGAAAATATTTTGATTCGAGTCCCCAACAATGACACCAGAAGATGTTGTTGCTCCTAGAGACAACCTCCGTGTTGAGAGAGGTCAGTGTTTAGGACATCTTAGAATATTTGTAGGATTTTTCTTTAACATTAAACATTTTAAAACATATTTTGAATTAGGATTGGTTTAGACATATATTCTAAGGTGAAGATTCTATCATTAGCACATATTGGAAACTCTTAAAGAGGAATTAACATTCAAATATGGTGGCCAACTTGCTGAAACACATAGTTAATTTGGTTGTTATAGTATGGATAAGAGAAGAACATGATAAAGATAAATTTAATACATAGGGTTGATTCCAGAATCCAATGCATCGAACTTCAGCAGAAAAACGATGAAATAGATATTGTAAATGGATATTCAGAAGGCATGGGGCGCATATTACTTGGACATTAAACCTCATACATCACAGGCATAATTTATCATAATTTGACACAGATGAATCCATAACTCTGAGATTAAATCCAAAAACTACCATTACGTACCATCTGAGAGGAAAGAAATACATAATGAAATAAACAAAGGAAAGGTTACATATTACAGTTTCATGCAATTTGGAATCACTATAACTTCTTTATTAATCTGCAAATAGAGCATAAATCAATAGTTTTTTCAAAATTCATAGTTTGGGACTGCCTTTGGCACCAAAATTCAGAACCCCCTTAGAACAAAAAATTGGAACCCCTTCAAAATATCTCATAAGTAGTTTATAGGGTCTCATGGATGAGTATACCTTACAAAATATTCCTTCTTGATCTTCTCATGATTTCCTAACAGTTAAACCGTTCAAGTGTGCTACTAGCACAATTGTTCTAACTATCACATAACTAATTTGATTACATTCTTGAAATACAATATTTACAAAAATGAAAATCATAGAGTGTCATGATTGACACAATCAAACATTTTCACTATTTTTGCTCCAATTATGTTGGTAAGGATCATGGTTTGATGCTTCAGAGTTGCGGCATATTAATAAAAAAATCACACTTTTGCCACAACGTTGGGTTTGGTAGAGGAGAGAGAAATAAATTTTGATAAGATATCTTTAAACTGGTGATCTCTGCATAATTCAACTTGTTGGGGAATAATGTCTTCACTAGCCACAATAACCAAAAGTACCTCCACTGATAATTTTCTAATTTTTTTCCTTTCAGGGTGGAGGTCTCCTTGTGGGAAGAGTTTTCCTTGATTTTAGCTTCAGCCAACATCAAATTATATTGTTCCCTTGGGACCAACCCTCCTAGGATTTCCAAATGGTTGGGTAGTATAGCTCTAACCCTTTGATCAAAATATCAATCAAATGAGGCCACAACTCTTACCACCTTTTCCATACATTCTTCATCCTTGGATCTAGCAATTTCCTTCTAAATCATCTTGGAAACTTCAATGATTGCACCAACTCTATCCACAATATCCATGGTCCTTAACTCATTAGTTGGCTTTTCATTAATTTACCAGATGAATTTTCCTATTGTCTCAACGTTTTTACCATCTTCCTCCTTGGCCAATAGAATAAAGAATTCATAGTCTTTAACAATAGTTTTCTTCTCTGCCATCAAAGTTATATTATCCCAAAGGATTTTTACTTCAGTTTTTATTTCATCCCAAATAAACTACTGGGCCTGAAGGAGGGACATATTACCTTTCAACTTATTTTTTAGCTCAGTAATATCTTGGTTTCCGGTTTGTAAGTTTTTGTTGATTTTATCGACATTTCCTCTAGTGGCCTCTATTTTGATTTCCTTTTGTGCTAGAGCTCACTTGGTATTTTCTAGATCAACCTGCACTTTCTTGAGTTCACCTTTAGAAAGTTGCAACTTAGTGAGGATCTTAGTTAGTTTCTCGGTGGGATTTTGTGGGTCTTACGGTACTGTCACTGCAAAAAATATGTGCATTAATTCTCTGCTAGAGCTCTACCACCTATTGCATGAGAGCCACCACCTCGTTTTTTCTGTCTATCAGCTCTTTATATAGGATTTATTTCTTTCCCTCCACATGGGCTAGCTCCTCAGATTGAACATATTCATTGGTACAAATTTTCAACTTATTCATTAGACCTTGAATTTCAGATTGAGAAATTTGAATAAGTGTCTCTACCATTATCTTATCTGCTTGATTCACTCCCAATTTGACAATCATCTCTTTGAATTTTTTATTCTATAGATGGAGAGCTCTAGAGTTAGCTCTTTCTTGGTTCAATATGGTGGAAAATTTCTCCAGTAACTTCTCAACCTTACTGATTGTAATAACATTTTTTCTCAGCTTGCTACAGATCATTTCTCCTACCTGTCTATGAATTTTTTTTTTCAAAGGGATATTGGCCATGTCAAGTAACACATCCATAGTCCTAAATTTTGGTCTTGAAGGGAGGGACTATTCCAAGGGGTGATGTAACGATAACTTCATTTGGTTTCTCTCTAGTTCCATAGAATCTAGTAGTTTGGTATGGTAGGGTACTCCAATTGATACCAACTGTTGTTGCATTTCATCCCAGATCCTTTTTTTATTCTCCTATATAAAATGCCATGTTACCCAACTAGGGCTCGTTGTTTTTGAGCTTCCTGCAGAAACTAAAATTTCTACCTCTATAGATGTGGAGGTAGTATCTTGAGGGGGCTTCTCTAGTGTGACTTGAAATCCTGGTTGGTTCATATTTTTCTCGATCAGTCTGGTCTCGATTTCTTCATCAACTTCTCCTTGCACTTTAGCCTTTTTTCTCAAGGGTGCCTCTTCCATCTCTATATCTCCTGCCTCGTCTACATCTCTATTCTGAGACTTGTCCTTTGAGGTTGGGGTTTCAATATCCATCTCTATATTAATAGGCCAAGAATCAAATTTAGCCTTCCATTCAACTTTAGGCATATACTCATGATCATAAGTAGAGGCATTAATATTCTTCCTCCTCTTTGAGATGATACCATGGGGTTCATAGTGCCAATTTTTTTTTTTTTTAAATTTAGTTCCTTCAATAAGTGTTCAAAAGGATTATCTAGTATTAACAATGAAAGGACCTATTGGTTTGCCCAATTTGAACATGTATCCCTTCTTTGCAGGAACAAGGTGGATTTGATCAACATGCATGCTCTACCAAATGAATTCTAGGGAAAATATTCTCGTGGGCATGAAAACGGGAAATCAGTAAGGGGGAAGCTCTGACCCATAGACCCTAATTTCAGTATAATCTTCAAATAATTACCAATATCCCACCCTAGTATCCTTGTTGAGTTGAAGGATTCTTTTTCTGTTGGGGCATAATCCTTGGGAGAGAGACATTATTTATAATTTTTTAGGTTGTGGACATGTAGGTGGAAATGAAATGGGAATAACCCTCATTGTCCAGAAGGATTTTTTTAAACATGGCATGTTGAAGCCTCGAAAATCGTTGCTTCAAAAATTGGGGGATAACCACCCGGTCGGGACCTTAGGACAACTCCTTTTCCGTTTGGTGTGGTGGCTCTGACTGGATTGATAGGACTAGTTTCCTAATAATTTAAATGGGTTGGTGATGGAATGATTGGATTAATGGAAAATGGGACTAAATGACTGAAATAAAACTATATAATCTAATCTATAACTGATAAATAGTTCTAAAACTAACCCGGGCATCAAATATGAATACAACTTTAAAATCGTTTCAAATAAACCAATAACCATGAGAATTTATTATAGTTTAATTGAAATATGCAGTAACAAATAAAGATAACTCTATTTAAGAAATTAAACAGAGTTAAAATAACACATTGCATTCATCATTTTATATATCATTCACATATAATGAAAAATATAAATATTTCTACACACTCAGAAATGATATGTATAAAGAAATATTGTAAAACGAGTACACATAAACGATAGCAATTTAAAAGAGAATATCTCACAACATAAGAAATTAACAGTGAATAGATAGAAATACCATATCCATCTTGATACTTTCCGATGAAAATTTGATATCCAAATCCAGCAACTTCAATGTAAAACAGACTCCAAGATACAAAAATGAAATTCTTAAAGGCAATTTTGCATAGAACCACCAGATGTGATCCTTTATAAAAATTTAAGAGTCAATGGAGTACAGAAATGTAATCTCCAAGTCAAAATATTACAAATTCAGGACCCCTTTCTAAATGCATGAAAGGGGTTTAAATAGGTACTTAATAAAACAAAATAACTAAAACTATTCCTACAATCTATCTAATCGGAAATCTAGAAACAGAATTGTAATCTTGAATCGAAACTGATTCATTGATTATCTCCTTGGTTTAATGTGCCCAGATGGAAAATTTTGAGCATATCTTTCACTTCTGTTGGATGACTTAACCTTGAATGTAGCTACCCAGTATGCGTAGCATCGTAGAATTCAGGAATGATACACTAAATGGCATTTGAAAGGAATTTGATAGCCATTTTTTGACTATGTGGTTTGATCAGATAAGTCCACATAATATCCCATGAAATTCCTTGAAGCTTGCTAATCTGTTGATTTTTATTGATTATCTCTTCTTTCCACCTAGAATCAGCTTCTTTTACTTTCGGTAATTTTCCTGGGTTACAATCTGAGATCAAATTAATGGCATACAAGCTATCATTAGCCAGTTTTGTAATATTATTCATCATAATTTTAGCTCTTGATATGGCTCTTTCTGATTTCATCAATTGTTGTTCCCATTCCGCAAATAAAATTTCATTGTGTTTTTCCTCAATTCTGGGAAGACTAGATTTTCTTCCCTGCTCTGTATCCTGCCATGAAAGGAACTAGAAATTTTATCATCAGCATCATCAATTTCTTGCCTGAGAGTGACTGCTTCATCTATCAAAGATCATGTTATTTCGCACAAAGGCTCAGCTTGTGTCAATTTCAGAGAAAACTCATTGAACTGCTGAGATAGCAGTTTGTTTGTTTCAAGGGCTTCATTTTTTAATTGCTCTAATTTAGGATAATCCTTGAACTTGTCCAATGCTGATCGGAATGTTTTCTCTTGTTCAATCTTTGTATTTTTCTCACTTTGCAGAAGATTTTGTAGCTTTTCTACCTCTTGACTCAACTGCTGATGTTTTTTCAAGGCTTGTTCATCAATCTTCTTCTTTTCAATGCTAAGCTACTCTTCTAGCTGTTTAGATCTGAGTTCCCGATCTTGCAATTGTCTTTCCAACTTAACAAGCTTTTGTTGATGCTCTGTGGCTTGTTATTCTAACATAGCTATCTGTAAGTCTTTTTGTTTCATCAACTGGGAGACTTCAGAAGCTTTGTCTATAGTTGTAGCACTATAGGCACCTGCGTATTGAGATAATTTAGTGAGATCCTTAGATGGATTCACCTCAGCATTTTTATAAACAATATTCATAAACTCTACTTGTGATGTTGGAAGTGTATCTTGATCAGTTCTTCTCCTCTTCCTCTTCTTTCTCACAACAGCCCTATGTTTGGGACTGTAGAATATGTCTAGAGGAGGAATTTCCTCTACTTTTAACATAATTTCACCTGTAGGATTTTCGGGAATAATTTCCATATCCTGATATTCCAGATCTTTAACTTGGGGATTATTTTGTAATCCTATTTGTTGGGAAAATTTATTATATTGGCTCAAAAAATGGGAAGAAACAATAAGTTCAGCAGATTCTACTACTTTATCAGTAGTTTTCTCTCTTCCAAGTTGTAAATCTGGATTATTGTTCATATCTCGTGTTATTGTTTGTACAATAGCTTCATTGCCTATATCCTCCTTTTCAGTATTCACATTGGTCTCAGTACCTGTGCTTTTCTTTTCTGTATGAGTTGTAGACTGTTGATCAGTATGTACATCAAGTTTAGCAGCTGTTTCTTTCTTCTCAGCATCAGCTTTGCTGCTAATGTCTTCCTTCAGCACAACATGATTAGTTCTTGTTACTTCTTTCTGTGTCTGTATGATGACCTTGCTTGTAGATGTTTTTGTTACTTCTTTGCCATATGTATCCTCTTTTTTCTTCTGTTGTGACTCAGCCTCTTGTATAGGAACTCTTAATTGATCCAGAGGAGCTTTGAGTAATCTCTGGCTTCTAAATAACATAAACTTACTCATCTCTTCAGTCTGGAATTTGGACTTGGCCAAATTATAAACTTGTGAAAAATTATCTACAGAAACAAATAAATCATCGAACTCATCTGGTTCGTGTTCAAATTGAGCAATTGAAACTGAATTGGTAAAATCAAACGTCGCCTTCCTTGGATCATATTGCCTGCCTTGGACTGTAGAGAGTTTAAGATCTTTGATTTTGATAACCTCTTTTTCAGCATGTGTGAAGTTATTAAGATTAAAATCTCCACAATTGAATGGAAAGGTAGGCCACATCAATTTCTTGTTATTTTTCAAAGACCTGGACATACCTTCTACTGTTAACTGATAGGAAATCTCTTGTGCCAACAGTTTATCGAGAATATACAATGGTAAAATATGGGGTTCTACAATGCTCCCAAAAATTCTGACATATGTAAACTTCTCTTCCCCAAACCAGTCACCAATTTGGGATAAATTAGACTTAGCTTTTTCATAAAGTCTCGGAGGAAATCGGCCAAAAATAGTTTGATAAACCGGGATGAGGAAACTGTAACAAACTCTGTAAACATGGTTTTTAAATTGCCCCTTCGACAAGAACTTGTGATATATATGAATAGGAGCAGGTTCTTTAGGGGTCCACTTCCATCCTAGCATGGGAAATTAAGAATTGAAGCATAGGGCATCTAGAATATAGGCACAAAAGTAAAAAGGAGTAGTATTTCCTGTGTTTTTGTCCTTCCTATACTCAAGAATCCTATTGGCTATCTTATCAGAAAGAATGACAGCCCAGTCCATTATTTTAGAATTTATAGCAGAATGGATTAAAGGTACCATTTGTATAGAGAACCTAGATGAATTGTCATTTCGGAATAATCTGCACATCATTGCTGCGGCGTAACAGTATGGAGGCGAAAGGGATTCCACCGAGTACGTACCTGATGCCTTGTTTTTGTGCTTTTCGGGAGCCCTTCTCCATTCTCTAATTGGCTCCGACTGATTTTCATTACTTGCAGCAAATTCTTTGATGAAGGATTTATTGTTGATTTTCTGCGGGTCCGGGAGGTGATACATTGCTTTAATTTCCTCTACTTTAAATGACCCTAATGTTGCTCCAGAAGCTTTTTGCAACAAATGTCATCGTACGGATAGCCACATTGTCGGTCCCTTTTGAATCACATCATAATATAGAAAAATGTTGTGAAACTGCAATTCGTTATGCCGGGAACAAATTCCCAGAAAAACCCGAAGAGGTTTAAAAAAATGGGACTACGAATCATCTTCGTCGGGAACTGTTGCCTTTGGCACAGTGACCTTAGGCTTTTCCCTTTCAATGAGGTTATATACCTCTTCCCAGGATAATTTACCAAGACCTTGGCACAACGTGTCTGTAACCAGCTTAATTTTAGTTGTTTCTCTTTAGGTGCCATGGTGAAAATAGGGGCTTTTGCAACGACAACATCTTTTTATTTCCTAGATTTCTTTGACATTTCGGTATCCGGTAACGTTTCCCTCGCTCTGTGAATGAAAGGGTTGGGCATTCTTTGGTTTTGCAATGGAGGAAAAGCTTTCAGAAGCGATAGAAAGAGAATAATGAAGACAACTATATGAAAGATCTATTAATTGATTTCTATTTATTAATCTCTGTATTAAACTTAAATGCTCTCTTTAGAATTCACACTCAACGTATTTAAAATAGAATCAATAATCATTATTTGTTTGATTTTCTATTAATAACAAACGTACAATCGAAGATCGATGTTTGTTGAATTGAAAACATAAAACTTTCCCTTTGAATCATGCGATTGCAATGAATAAATAGCATATGCGTAAAGTAAAATATGAAGTTTAAGTATTAATCGCATCATAAATTTTCAAAAGGGATAACAAATAAGATTTTGTGATTTTATCTGATTTCCGACTGCGATGATATATATCACATCAGCTCTTTTCCAAAGAAATGAGTTACAAATGATGTTAGCCGATTTTGCGATTGTGATTACAGTGGGGTCCATCGCATCGGAGATTATAATATCATGAGTGAATATCGCTTGTTTCTCCGAAATGCGATTGTGATTGATCACATCGCATTGGAGTTGCGCTATCGATCAAATAAAGAGATTGCATTTGCAATTTGCGATTTGCGATGGCAGTGGCAGTGGGGACTATCGCATCGGAGATTTATAAAACAAGTGCATTCTATACTGATTTTTCCGAAATGCGATTGCGATCAATCGCATTGCATCGAAATAAATGTGAAAGTTTAAAACCTTTTGTGATTTGGGATTGCGATTACTGTACGTCGGAATTTTTCCATTTAAATACTTTTATATGATAAAGTCTTTATATTACATCGGATCGGAAATTATTTTAATGTTGCATTTGTTTATACACACTTGTTAATAAAGATATGCAATATGTATTTCTAACAATGAACTCTTATTTCTAATTAAAAAATGATCGGATTGCTTCTAAATATTTTATTTCTATCTAAAAGGAAAGATAAAAAGGGGACCTATTTCTAAATGAAATTTATTTCTAAAAATTTAGAAATGGGGAGGGTTGTTGTATAGTACAACACAACATTATCCCAATCAAAACATATTTTTATGTTTGGGGGAATCCACAAGACTTAGGCCAAAATATTCAAATCCACATGGGTATACAAGAAAAGGTAATATAGAATAGAATAGTATCTGAAATAGGCAGTAATGGGAAAATGATGTAACTGAAATTTTATAGACTCGGCGAGGAATGAGGGTATGTAAAAAACGTTACATCGCTACATCATTGCGTGCAAAAACCCTATGTAAACCTTAGTGATATTAGCAGTGTCATCTTACCCAAATAGTAGGGAAATAATGGTCAGGATAGGCTGCATGACGTTAGTAAAAATAAGCATAGGGAATGAATCTGAGATAAGTAGGGTTTGGTGGCCATGGGCCAGGATCATATGAAGGAAAGCTTGTTGTTCTCCGACTAAGAGGGAATTATAGCTATAGAACATGGTTGTATGTACAAACTTCTCAAGGTCGAGAGAAATTGAGTAGATAAAATCCTTTTGAATTAGTTCTAGATTTATTTCCATAATTTTTACTCCATAATAAGATATGAAGCAGTTTTTCTCATCTACGTATTAAGAAATAAATTATGGGAAATGGTAAAGAGAGGGGGTGATTTGATAATACAATCTCGACTCTACCACCCGAAAGGGATATAATCCTTTAAAATATCTTTCATACATGTTGAACCATAGGTCCCACAAGTGGTATGAGCATGGTGGGTCATGAATCTCAGTTTCTTTGTCCATGAGGGGCTCAATATTCAAAGAGGTTTTAACCTCTCAAGGTTTGGGGGTTTTAGGCACAGGTTTCTTCATTTTAAGCATAGGAAGAAAAACTGGGAGTTGAGGGATGCGGGTTACCTTATGATTGGGCGGAATTGTATGGAATGGTGTTGATGAATCGACATTGGTTGACAGTCGGACGATGTAGTGGACCGGTAAAGAAATAGGAGAGACTGATTATTAAAAAACAATATTTGAATTGAAATGACCAGTGGGTCATCGTTTTATAGGCGATAGTAAATGGTCAAGTGACATAAGATGGGAGCATGATTTGGGTGACAGGTGGCACCATGGACTGGTTAGGACATCTCGATTGAGGGGAAGGGAGTTACCATTAACCTAGTATGCATCACTCTCTTACCGACGTCGATGGTGCCTCAGTGTAGATTGTGGTAGGCGTGGTCCCCACTTCTCCCGTGGGGTGGATGATGGGGAGTCGGGGGTGAGCCTAGACCCCCCCAGAGAAAATCTAGATCGTTGAACAGCCCGACTGCCTCCTCTAACTTTTCTACTCTGGGGGCTAGCGTCGACATATCTTCCTCGCTAGTTTTACCGTTGTAATGCTTCTGGGGTCTGGCTGAGTAGAATGAACAATGATCTGTTGGGAAAAATCTCGAAATTTAACCATTTTTTCATTTCCCATTATTCTGTTTCTGCACACCAAATAAATCTCTGACGGTATAACAAAAATATTAAAAGGGAATGAGGTGTACAACAGACAAATTTAAAATATTTTTCCAAACAGTTCAAGACTACCCTATGTTGTTCTAGTCAATCCATGCCAATAAGGACATCATATGATCCCAAAGGCAGAAAATTAAAATTTAATTTAGTGTGAAATCCATTTAAGTTTATTGAATTGTTTATACTAATCTCAGTAACTCTTCTTTTGGTTCTTTTAGCTAATCTTTCTAACCAAGTTTTAGTTTGTTTTTCCTTTTTAAGACCACATTTTTTTCAATAACAAAAGGAAAAATATAGCTTAAAGTAGAGTTGGGATCAATTAATACAGTTACAATATTTCCAATTATTTTACCTTGGATCTCCACCATGGTGGATGATGGTCAACTTGTCTATCACCCAACGCTGCACTAATATTTGGAATATTACAGGCAACATCATTTATTGTAGATGCCTCCTAAACGTTATGTATAGTTTCTTTCCTATTCCAATGATATTGTGGATAATCCCTCCAAATATTATTTTCATTACAACCCCAACACTTAATCGGTGACCTAGTTGATTCACCAATGTTTTGGTTCCTTGTTATTTTATGAGTTCTCTAACTATTCTTTTGCTCATTCACATTCCTAGTGTAATTCCCCCCTCGAACACTTTTAAAAGTATTGGAAAATGTAGGTTTGTTATATCCTTTCTTTTTAACATTGATTTTTTCATTCTTCTTTCCCAACCAACCCTTAGAATTATCACTTTTCTACTTATTCTGGTTGTAGAACAATTTTTATTTTCTTATTATTTCATCCATTGTTTTCATATTATCAAACTCAATACTCTCCTACTAGGAAAAGGTAAACAATTAATAAACCTTTGATTTTTTTCCTTTTTTTCTTTAAGGTATGGCACATATCACAACAAGCCCATAAATTTGTTCACAAATTAATCCATTTTCAATTGACCCAGTCTTAACTCATGAAACTCCCTAGCTTTCTCATCGAAGTACCTCTTTCTTAAATACTTATTTTTGAATTCCTTCTCGAATAATTTCCAGGTCAATTTTTTGCCTCTAATTTTCTTTATTGCTTTTTTTTCCTCCCACCACAAATATGCTTTGTGAGTCATTTGATAGGTAGCCAATCTAGCCTTTAGGTTACTACGGTAATTATAAACCTCAAAACATTTTGACATTTTTTAGAAGCCAAGATTTTTTACCTTCTTCAGTTTCTCTGTCAAAGTTCGTAGGTTTGATCTTTTTAAATTCACATTGTAATTAAGATACAACCTTTTTCCACTTAGACACAGAAGCACTACCCATATTTTTGTTCTTCTATTTCATCATTAAATTTAAGTGTTTGACTCACACTAAAAGTTATACATTTAGTTTTATTTGAAGGTTCACTTCTAAATCTTTTTTAATGAGTTCTTTCAACGTTCTTACTGCCTCTATTTTTTCTAACCTCTTGAATATGTACCTATTTAAATATTCTTTTTCATCTCTTGCCTTAGACCATTTCTCTTGATTAGCTTTTTCACTATCTAAATATGTTTTTAGACTATGAACTATTTGCAAAATCTAATTATATTAATTTCTAACTTCTCTCCCATCATGCCTAACTCAGAATCATGCTCTCTTTCCCTTCAAATAATCTTACAAAATTCCATCTATTAATATCTTAAGTCATTCTTTAATTTTCGTTTTATAGTTGTTTTGTTTTTTAATGTAATATTTCAGTGACCCATAAAACCAAATGCTATAACCTGCAACTTTGATATTACATGTAATATACCTATCAAACACAACTTTATTTTTTTTAAGTATAATGTGCACACGGTATTCTTCTTTTGTACTTTAAATATTTAGACATAGTTTTAAGCACTATCCACTATTATTTTTCAATGCATAAATGTAAGTTAGCCTTAAATTTTTAAAGACAAAATATCACTCATTTTATTTTACTTTTATTTACATTTACTCTTGTCGCTTCTCATTATGCTCCAGTAATGATTTGGATGGGTCACACTCTAAAATAATCTCATTCTAAGAATCGCAGTAAAGTCGTCTAATCCGTCCTAAACCATCCTTTTATCATTGTTGAAGAAGTATCGATCTAGGCTTAAATATTTTTTATATTCCATATTGGAATTAATATGAAAAACTTTTCTATGTATGTACATATTTCCAAGGATATCCCCACATTAATTTATTACACAAAAAAAATTATGGTCATGAAAAGGCACTATGAGTTTATACCTTTTTTTATCATTTCATACTAAGGTTCAGTTTTAAGAGTTAATACTTCTAACTTCTAGACCCATGGGTCTTTGTATGTTTTACGTTACTATAACCTTGGTATATCTGTATGTATTTTTGTTTTGAATATTCAAATCAATTGTTGTGATCACCTAAGAGACTTTATTTATCGTCATATGTTAATTTTTACGCACGACATAAGTAAAAACATGTCTACACACATTATACACTATGATGATGTGTTAAGATTTGTGACTATATATATGTGTTTAACCTTACTCTAAAATTGAGGTGGCAATAAAAGAACTCGTGATGTGGTCTCTCTTGTGTGCATGGAATGAAAATATGTAATAGTTGCAATATGATATGAATTGATCAATGGTGTGAATCATTGGGGTTCTCTTTTGGTCATTCCTTGTCATTGTTTTTTTTGGTTGGATTTTGCAAATAGAGTGCTACTATGCTCCACTACCTATTTTAATTTTTCCTTTCAATATTAATATAAAATATTTGTAAGCTTTAAATTATCTTTGGACTTTGTTCAATCTTTGGAAATGGAATTACACCACGGTTTCGGATGGCTAAATTTGGCATATCCAGGTATAAAGTCAATTCTCAAGGTTATGTTGATATTTCTTCACCATGTTTATGATTTATGTTTATCAACTTTAACTAATTTCTCTCCTTGTTCTTGTAAACTCGTAAGGAGTATTTCCATTAAGAGTAGTAAGTCTTGTTTGTGGTTTTACCATGGGAAAAATGAATTCTTTGTTACTCTACTCTTATTCTTGTTTAAACCAAACACAAGTATTATTTCACTCATCCCATGTCTTCGGGTGAGCTCTCATATAATTATAATTTTCCTTTTCTATGTATTCAACATTTTGGTAATCAATTTGAACAAGGGTTTGAATGTATTTCTTAGTTTCTCATGTATAATATCACTATGGAGTAAGAGTGAAATTTGCACTTTTCTCTTGGCCAAAATTACCTTGGTATAGGTCTACTCTTGGAAAATGTTTCACACTTGAATGGGTGAGTTGTTATTCCCTTAATATAAATAAAATTTGTGGTAGTTTGTATTGACTCTTAGTTGATTTTACCAGTTAAGGTTTTTAAGTTAAAACCCTAGAAAGAACCCTATGGTTTTGTTTGGCCTCGAATAAATTCTTTATCTCCAATGTTTAAGCATATCTCTTTTGAATAGACCAAGACACGAAACACTTAGTTTGGCAGAGTTTGTTAAACTTATAGGGTAACAACCCTATATGAGTATAATGTTTATATACAAATACGATATTATTTTGACTAAGTTTACATGTTGTTATCAAACAATGCATCTAGGGTTTATCATTTAAATTCTCTTCTCACGTATAATTATTTTCCAATGTTCTTTGGTTTTATTCTTTGAAGTATTCCCTATTGTTAAACCCCATCTTACATTTTATTTTCATTGGAATTTCAGTTATGCTACATATGGATGTGTTACTTTCAAGTGCTACTTCTATAAGCTTATATACTAAGCCTTTCAATTCTTAATGGGTTAGAACTCATTCCTTTATAGGTTGGCAGACTTGTACCCTTTGCTCACTTCTTCTATGAAATTGCTTCTTTCGACTTGTACTGAAATTTGGAAGTTACACTGAATTTTTGCCCTGAGGGGAATGTATTGTTAAAGACAATTTTTTCCTTGTTTAAGTTATTTTCTGACTAAGGTCGAAAGCCTTTCGCCGGGGGTATTTTTCATTCTAAAATGTATTATGGGTCTTTTTGACCATACTAATTTAACCACTTTTTTCATAAACTATATTGTTATTGGGTTTTGGTTATTGATTTTCAAATAGATTGAAAATTTTATTTCTCTTCTTGTTTGGCTATTTCAGCAAATAATTCTTGTGAACTCCTAATGCTCGTATTTTGTAAATACAATTGTTGAATATACATTGTAAATTAATGTTTCCATTGTGAGGTTCTTACTTTTTTTATATATTAAAGACATAATGTCTGGTTATTCTCGTCAATTATGCACTTTTTAGTTGTATGTTAGGTTTTACTTAAATTTACAATTTAATAATTTTGTTACTAGCTAACATTCCATCCATACCCTTTAAGGGTTAACATTCTAACCTAGAACTATAACTGTAATTATCCTTATTTACTGTTGGGTTATGTTGTTCTTATTTATATCTTTAGTTTATTTTTCCATTTATATTATGGTTATACTTTTGTACAACTAGACTCACACATAAAGGAACGAATATTTGATCCAAGTGGATATTGGTGGCCACCCACCTATTCCACCTAGACCCCCAACATTATTTACTTTAAGTTTCCTAATTTTTAGCATAATTACTATTTTTGGCAGTTTTTCAGTTCCTGAGCTTTCGGAGCCGTTTTAAGGCCCTAAACAACGTTCTTTTGGGGGGAAATAGAAACCAATAGCTTATGATACAATTTTGTAGTGAAAATTTGTAGTCATTGGATATATCTTTCTAACGAGGTATTATACACATCAAACAGAGATTGTATGCCAAATTTACAATCCCGGGAAGTTGATGTACCAACTAACCCCAACAAGCCCCATAGATTTTGGCACTTCATCTCTGAGGGTTATGATTTTGGATGTTTAGGGTTTTCCATTGTTCCTCAATAATAAAAAGGTGTATGAGTTGTTATCACTCCCCCCAACTTCCCAAGGCTGAGAGTGGGATTGAAGGAAGGTAACCACAGACCATGCTTTAGGTCAGGTAGCTAGCCCTACCAGGACTAGAGAGGGTTCTCTCAATGTCACTTTACAGTCAATTAATGACTGAATATTTAATGATCTTAGGCTAGGTATGTAAGCTCTGTAAATAGGGTTTTTGGTTGATGTTTGTGTGCTGGATAGGAATGACAGTAAGGAGACTAGGTCTAGGGTTTAGGTCAAATTTCAAGGTCAAGTTGTAGAGAATATGGATGAGACCAGATAGGCAGCTTGAAAGAATATTTTTCATTGTGTATAAGATGAAATGATGGAATTTCTGAATAAACACAGAGGTGAATTCATTCATTTAGAAGAACATAAACATATAATGTAAATCTTGTTAAGACGGGGCATGAAAAGGCATGATTTATGCTTATAAACTGGAAATATAAACACATAGAAGCATGTATATGAAAGAGGAAAACATATCATTCAAAATGATAAGATAAAAATACAGAGAAATAACACATGCTCCAAGGCATACCACAGGATTATCAACACAAATTCTGCAACACTATCTTTGATTTCATTCCAAAAGGCTTGTACAATAGCTCCACTGCAAAAAAAACTATCCAACCCAAGAAAGCCTAAAGTGGGTCTAATTATATAAAATATGAACAATGACACCTCATAGGGTCGAAATCCCGTCCAAAATTCATCATACTTACATTAGATGAGTCACTTCCTAGAATTTAGGGAGGTTAGAAACCATTTCCTCAAATTTAGCTAAAGACTAGGAGTGTGTGTCCCCCACATTAAATTACATGTTTCCTCATGATAAGAGGCAAAAATTAACTCAATTACTCCAATTCTAGCTCAAATGACAACAAAACCTTGAATATATGACTTTTTTTGGGCTTGAAAAGTGTCATGAGGAATCCTATGCAGATGCGTAATACCTTTTTATAGATGCGTAACACATTTTTGTAGCAGATTTTGAGGGAATTTTAGGACACCAAAACCAAATATGAAAGATAGGTCAACTAGACCTTTGTGTCTAGTTTCCATAACATCTTCAATTTTGAAAAATTACCCATGGGAAGGCCTCCAAACTTTGATTCTCCCAAGATTACTCTAGATGCATAGCGCCTGGTCAAAAATACTGGCAGAAGCATAGAAAATTGGTGGTTTTTGGATTTTTCTTCCAAAATAGAGCTTGTTATCACTTAAAAAATTTCAAAACATCATTATGACAAGATTACTTGTGATCATGGGTCAAAATAGGGTCTTAGGGGTCATTTCTTGAGTTTGACAGTATTAAATTTTTAAGTTTGAGCCTACCCTAGTGTTTAAATAAACTCATTTTTAAGGTCCTTCATGTCAAGTCTTTCATCATTTTAGGATTCATTTCATTTCCCAAAGTTTTTGCATCAAAACTGCCCAATTAGCCAAGAAACCACAGTTTCATAGCGCCACCTGTTGGAAAAAGTCATTTTGCGCTACGAAAGCATTGATAGTTTCATAGCGCAAATAACAAAAATTGCACTACAGGAGCTACGAAAGCGGGGTTTTGTAACTGTCTTTTCAGTTGAGTTGTCAAATGTCAGAAACCGTTGGGAAAGGGTAGGATAGTGGCATGTTGAGTCATGTAAGGATGAAATCAAAGTACACACCCACGTTTGCAGTCATCATGGTCAGTTTAGGTATGAGTAAGTCATCATTTTTAGTTATGAAAGGACATTTGAAATTCAAATTCTTTCCTAATTAGTCACCCTCATTCATTTTTCTTTTCATTCGTAATGTATGAGCTCTGAGTGTCAAGCCAAACCTGTGGCTGGTTATTACAAAGGTTCATTATATCCATTTCAAGCGAAGCTGCTGTTACGTTTATTCAAGTGAGGCTGATACATCCATATCAAGTGAGGCTGAAAGAATTTTCCAAGCAAGGCTGAGATTTTCTCTGAAGAATATGGCAGAGGAAAGAAAAATACACAGAGGAGGACAGTGCTTAAGGCATGAACCTGAAGATATGAAGGGAATAACTGAAGACCTAGCATTGATGGAAGCATTTAGAAGTTGCAGGGCTGTCACACACAGGTATCCAAGGAATTTGCTATGAATTTCAATGGAATAGCCACTAAAGTCGGGATGCTAAATGTGTCTATCACACCATAGGTCAAGAAACCTGGTTCAAAGGGTTCAAATTTGATATGGAGCAGTGTAAAGAGTTCATGAAGCCTAAGCACACAGAAATGGAACTTAAAAATTCTATCCCTAGAAGCTGCATCAAAGATAATTACTCAAAACTGCTACTCAACATTCAGAAATATTTTACCTGTGAAGGCATATATCATAAGGTTTATTCATATAATTTCAAATTGCTTCTACACTTCACTCGCAATATTTCACTCGATTTACCTTTTTATCTACATATAAGTCTTGCAAAGATGGCTGATAAGGTGCAAGAAAATTCAGAAGGGTGTGAAACATCATTATTTCATCATGGCTTAATGGAATTATTAATTTTAGATGAACTTCAGAAGATAGCCAGAGATTGGTCATCATTCTTGTTTGTAAATGGTTTTGAGTTGGAAACCCTAACTCCTGCAAGAAACCCTAAAGCTAAAGAAGTTCCATCACCACCACCAGTAGAACCAAGTCAACCTAGGGTTGAAAAACCAAAAGAACCTGCAAGACTAAAGCCAAGAAAGAAAATTGAGAAAAGGGCAGAGCAAATGCAAATGCTTGATACACCAACTCTCCCACCTGCAAAACAGAAATCAAAGGTTGTCAAAGATGCAAAACATAAACAAGTTGTCAAAAAACAGGGAACCAAAAGAATAAATAAAATCCAAGCAGTGGTTTTAAAAGGAAAGACAGTGGCTATAGAAGACAACTCAGTAACAAAGGGGAGTCTAGAGGATATTCTTCATGCTATTGACATAGAAGAAACACCTTTTGTACAAGCTGAATTCATAAGGGAAGATGAGCAGAAGTTGAAAAAGGTCAAGTCTGCAAATAGATTAGATTTTGAGGGGGAAGATGCAGGCTACATTTTTCAAGCAATAAAGCCTATGAAAAGGCATGCTAAGAAATTAATGGAAGGCAGCAGTGAAGCTCAAAATCCCACTGAGATAGCTAAATCACCCTAAGAGATTATTGATCTCTCATCACCCACAATGAAGCACACAATCAGCAAATTAAAAAGGGGAAAAGAGAAAGTGACAGAGAAAATAGAGTTTCAACGACTTGAGGAAAAGTTAAATTTGGCAAACCAAGAAATTGTTGTCATGAAAAAGAGAGCTAGAAAACATAGTGTCGAGAAAGTGCAGTTTAAAAGGATGAAGGAAATGTGGGAAGGACAAGTTGATTATGTTCCTGAAACTTTAGAAAATACAGAGCAACCTTTCAAGTGGATAGTTCCAACAATAAAAGAAGCTAAATTTGTTAGAATAATAAACACCCATTTGAGAGCTACTAACAGAAGACTTAAAGACGAGGTGAAAGATTTAGAAGAGCAGCTAGAGTTAATTAATGATGAGTTAATGAGCAGAGGCATTAAAATGACAGTCATAGAAGAACCAATAGGTAAACCAACTGTAAATGAAGAAAGAATTCCTCAAAGAAGCTAAACTGAAATGGGTTTACAGTTTGTATGGTTTGCAAATACCGAAGATAGGTATATTTTGAGTTTTTGGGCAAAACTACAGTTTTCACTTGGTAAATTTACAAAACTGCTGTAGCTTCCTTTTTTGCTTCTTTTGGTCAGATTTTAAGGTGTTAAAAGATGGGTTAAGATCTGAATTTACTATGAAGGGTGTGTTGAAAGGTAATTAAAACAATGGAAGAAAAAGGAGTCGAGTTTTTGGACAATAAATCTTGAAATGGCAGCACTACAGAAAGTGCTACGAAACTATTGTGTTTTCGTAGCACAACATATTACAGCCTTTTGGACAGTTTTTGAAGCGGTTTTGGATAGCTGGAGACTAGGAAAGAGTGATGGGACATGTAAATATAATCTTCAACAGCCAAGGACCACGAAATGAAGATTAAAAGACGGTCATAATGTTCAAAGAAGGAAAAATATCCTATGCCTAAAAAACAGGGTATGGTTTCCTGCTTTTGTGGAGGATAAAAAAGTGGTCATGAAGAGCTGAATATCATTATCCAAATTCGACCATATGATGATACACTTGTCAATGAGGTAATTTCAAATAGATAAGGTTGTTATAGATAGTGATAAGGAGTTTGAGTCCTTTTTGAAATAGGACTGTTAAGTAGGATAGGTGTCTTTTTGTAATAAATTCCATGTTTTATGGTTATGCAAGGTGTCAGTGGATAGAAATTCGATGTATCTAGACTAGAGGCAGATCATCTAATGTTGTAAAGGGTTTATTAAAGGCCATTGCGTCGAATTTGTCAAGGGTTGAAAATTTTTGGCAAAAGAATGAGCTTTTTATGAATTGACTGTTTCAACTAATACAAAGATCTTCTACTTGACCAACTTGAGATTCTTAAGGGGTTTTTAGTGTTTTCCTATTCTATTTGTGTCTTTTATATATCTCATTTGCAGTGGTGTTCATCTATATTACTCAAAATTCATCTATTAGATGCTCTGACCTCCTATATAAGTGAATTGCCTGTGTTTTTACATGTTTCATGTGTGTGTGCCTTATGACTAAAAACCTTGATATGCCTAAGCTTCCATGTTAAGTAGATTCACTGAATTAATGAATTGCTTTGACTCCATAAGCCCAATGTATACATGATGATGTGATTCTCAACCTACAACTATCATTTATCAGTTTATTTCCTAAATAGAGTTAGCCATCTATATCTTTATCCATATCATTAACCTTTTTAGAGAGCCCTCTCAGGTCGAGGAGGCTAAGCCTCAGTCAAAAGATTAGGTTTGAAATAGTTACATGAGACTGTCTGATCAAGCAGCCTATCAGGTCCAATTTTGTGATAACAAAGCTTTTCATGCAAAAATGGTTCTTCATATGTGATTTACTCATCAAAATGCATCTAAGAATATAAGAGATTCATCATTAGATGCCCTAGTAAAAAGCATAACACCTTGGTGCTACGCATATGTGGAGGCAGAATTTCAATATTTTCAAAAACATTTCTACAAAAATAGGGCTTAAATATGGATCAATATCTCTCACACCATAACGTTTTTTGCAACACTGAGCTATTTTTTTGTTCTTTGGCATGTTATGAACAAAAACCTCCTTTTGTTTTCCAAAATACTTTCCCATTTTCTAAGAATCCAAGTTTTAATTTGATCACTCAAATTTTGCAAAAGCGTAGTGCCTAATTTGAGAGGGACTTTGGATGCCTTTAGAGAGGATTTTTGGGCTTAAAGTGGTATGGTTGGAAATATTATGATGTCTGATACAAAATTTATTCATCAAGAACTGCAAACCCTTGCTCCAAACCCCTAAAAAATTGACTTGAAGACAACCTGTTCAAAAGTGAAGAAAATGACTTGGAGAAACTCTTTTTTTGCATTTATCTCAAATCATAAAACCTGTGCATAAATGAAGGAAATTTTTTTTCTTTGGCCTATTATTGAAAAAATATCTTTCACTTTTTTAAAATTCAACCCCATTACTTCAAAAACTGATTTTGAAGCAAAATTGTCCCTGTGTGTAATGTAAACCCTAGCTTGATCACAAAACTCTAAAAATGATGCCATGGGTTTGAGTTGGCTCAATCCTGGAATTATAACCTCCCTTATGAACTTTATTCTCACTCTCCATAGTATTTTTGAATGCAATAAAACCCTCCTAGATGAAATGAGAGGGTAGGGATGAGTGGATTTAGAAAAATAGGGGATATGGATAGGGTAGGTTTAGGGGTTGTGATGATGTATGAGGAGGTTGAGGAAAATTCCCAAAAAAATTAAGAGAGTAGGGTAATGTGTTAGCTCAAGAATAAAGGTGGAATCACTTGAAATGGGTATGGGAAAGTAAGTCAAAATAGGAAAACAAATAGGTTTTCTAGTTTTTCAATGAAAGTGTAGTGAGGAGTTAGGGTTTTGATGAAACAAGGGTAAAGGGGATTGTGAGTGATAGGAGGTGTTGGGGTAGGGTTTGTGAAGGATGAGTGAATGTTTATATGGTAGGAAAAAGGGTCTCCAATGGTTAAATCCAATCAAGTAAGGAGAAACCCTAGAAGGTAGGAGAGAAAAACCCTAATGATAGACACATTCATACAATGATGAACTGACTTGAAGAAGGCTTTGGAATGAAAACTTACTGTGTAGGAGGCCACAAGAGGTTTGCACAGTGATTTTGAAGCTTTAGAAGTTGATTTATATGCCAAAAACCAAAAGCGTAGCACTCTTTTGCAATGTTTTCCAGTTTTCTTCCACCTTTGGCAATGGTAAGGTATTCTGAAGGTGAGAGATGCACTTTGTCGAGCAAGGGAAGATAAAATGACTGAAATAAATCACCTTTTTCCTTTTATAACATGAATAAAACTCCCTTTTTTTTTTCATTTAGTGAAAACATGACCTTTTGAAGAACACTTTTATTTTAAAATAATTTGACAATGAAACAAGCTTTTAAAAGAAGACAAATTGTCTCTTTTAATTCACATACCTAAGATAACTCCCTTTAAGAGACAACTTTGTATGGTGGAAGTGAATGAATCCTAGACACTGACCTAGGTGAAAACATGGTGATTTAACCTAAGACTCTAAATGAAAATGAAGGACATAAATTATGAAATGATGATGACCATGAGTGAATGGAGGGAGAAACGCTAACCTAGACAACAACCAATGATCAAATTTTATTTTAAAACTTATTTTAAACTATAAAATTTGACTTAGGACCCTATCAACTAATCTTGAAGAGTACATTTGATCACTGGTGACTGACAGACTGACAGACACTAACATTGGCTCTAGTTGGGGATGGAAACTCCTTTTAGGAGGTGTCAAGAACACCATATACCAAGTAGCCTCATCCATTGGGCAATGGAATCACTACAACTACAATCCTCAAACTGAATCAAATCGAACTGAAAGCTAAATTGTATATCATCAACTGCAAACTCTATTGGAAACTAACATTGAAAAAGATTCTTAGAATGTTGAGCTTATTCATCACACCTTATCTATTCTAATTGATCCATAAATCACTTGATCAAGTGAAGTCAAAGATCCAATGTAACCAATCAAGTAAATGATTGATGCTTGTATTTAGCTCCACTAGGCATAGAGAAAGATTGAGTAAATGGCAACTCAAAATGAAATCTGAGCCCAAAACCTATGGTGGTGAACAAAAAAAACTCCACCTTTTTTTATGCTTGCAAAAGAATGCCAAAGGGGTCCTGAAAATCATGAACATTAACTCTTGTTGATCATAAAAAATAAGGGAGATGCTTTCAGATATAATGGATGATTGTTCTTCTTCATTTGGTTGATCTTTCTTAAATAAAAATGCAGCAATGTTATCTTCCATATCATCAAGATCAAAGACAAGATTTGTATGTTCTCATAGATCTTCAATTGAGGTAGCCAAATCAATACAACACAAATATCTACAAGTGTCTTTTCATGTATATCAGAAAGAGAATTGTGTTGGCTCTAAAAAAAAAATATTTCTTGATCTTTTGAAGGTTTTTGAACATGTTC
The DNA here is from genome assembly GCA_034641835.2 of Pinus albicaulis. Taxonomy (NCBI): domain Eukaryota; kingdom Viridiplantae; phylum Streptophyta; class Pinopsida; order Pinales; family Pinaceae; genus Pinus; species Pinus albicaulis. The sequence goes on along the minus strand of CM076577.1, from coordinate 775,654,969 downwards.
ATCAAATTAAAGACAACAAACCTGCTGTATGCTATTTTTGACCTCAACGGATAAATCATGACTCTTTAGAATTTTTTTTCAAGAAAAATCAAAATTTTGATATGCACATATTTCTTCCTAAATTAAAAACTCAAAAGAGGAAAGGGATGAAGGGTAGCTGGAAAAAACATATTCATATATATCTTGATCGCTTGAAATTTGGAAAGAATGCTACAAATTATCATCAACTTCGAAAGATGGAAAATCAATGTCATCCTTTGAAGAAGTATGCTCAAGTTAGTTGCCATCCAGGGTAGAATTCATGATCTTCTCATGGTAGTGAAAAGGGTTTTCATTCAAAGCATCCAAGAGTTCATCATCCATAAACTCTTCATCTCCATAAGAACTTTCTAGCTCTTGAATAAAATTATCAAAGTGATCACAACAATCCTCAATCAAAAGCAAAGAAGGATAGGTTTCTATATACTTCTCAAAAAATACTGAGTGAAAATCCTTGAGAGAATAAATACAAGCAGGAGGCAAGCTTTCATACCAAAACTGTGCTCTTTATTCTAATGTGATCATGAACATCTTCATTAAACAATATTCATGAAAATTAATCCTCATCTTACACACGTGCATATGAAATCTTATTAAATGAATTGTAGCATCATAACCTTTTCCATCTCTGGATTTTAGCAAGTATGATTTGGAAATTCTGGAACATGATCTCGATGCATAGGAGCATGCCTTGCATTATTTATTGCAGTTGAATTCATCTTGAAAATAATGAAGTCGTCAAAAATTTCTTGAATCTACTGGTTTTTGAAAAGTGGAGTCACCATGAAAACTTTGAACTTTTGGATTCTTCGACACTGGAGTTGCCAAGTGAAAGATGCACAACCTTCTTTTGTCTGGCCATTGTTCACCATCAGCAATCAGAGCTAATCTTTGTCATTATTTCTCGGAGAATATTTATATTTCCCGGAGAACATTTAACCTTCACTCTGCGGAAACAACACCAAGAATGTTATCACTCCCCCCAACTTCCCAAGGCTGAGAGTGGGATTGAAGGAAAGTAACCACATAACAGGCTTTAGCTCAGGTAGCTAGACCTACCAGAACCAGAGAGGGCTATCTCAATGTCACTTTGCAGTCAATTAAATTAATAAATATTTAATTATCTTAGTCTAGGTATGTAAGCTCAGTAAATAGGGATTTTGTTTGATGTTTGTGTGTTGGATAGGAATGACAATAAGGAGACTAGGTCTAGGGTTTAGGTCAAATTTCAAGGTCAATTTGTAGAGAATATGGATGAGGCAAAGTAGGTAGCTTGAAAGCGTGTTTAGTTTGTCATTGTGTATAGGATGAAATGATATAAATTCTGAATGAGTACTGAGAATAATTCATTCATTTAGAAGAACATAAACATATAATGTAAATCTTGTTAAGACAGAGCATGAAAAGACATGATTTATGCTTATAAACTGACAAGATAAACACATAGAAGAACATATATGAAAGAGGAAAACATATCATTCAACATGATAAGATAAACATAGAGAGAAAGAAAAAATTCTCCAAGGCATACCATAGGATTCTCAACACAAATTATGCAACATTGCCTTTGATTTCATTCCAAAAGGCTTGTACAATACCTCTACTGCAAAAAACAACTATCCAACCCAAGAAAAGACTAAAGTGGGTCTACTTATATAAAATATGAACAATGAAACCTCATAGGGTCGAAATCCCATCCAAAATGCATCATAATTACATGAGATGAGACACTTCCTAGAATTTAGGGAGGTTAGAAACCATTCGCTCAAATTTAGCTAAAAACTAGGAGTGTGTGTCCCCCACATTAAATTACATGTTTCTGCATTATAAGAGGAAAAAAACAACTCAATTACTCCAATTACAGCTCAAAGGACAACAAAACCTCGAAAATACGACTTTTTGTGGGCTTGACAAGTGTCCTGAGGAATCCTATGCAGATGTGTAACACCTTTTTACAGATTTGTAACACCTTTTTGCATATGTGTAACACTTTTTTGCAGCTGATTTTGAGGGACTTTTAGGACTCCAAATCCAAACCTCAATGCTTGGTAAACTAGAATTGTGTGTCTAGTTTCCATAACATCTTGAATTTTTAAAAAATACCCATGGGAAGGCCTCCAAAAGTTGATTCTCCCAAGCTTACTGCAGATGCGTAGAGCCTCGTCAAAAATATTGGTAGAAGCATAGAAAACTGGTGGTTTTTTGGATTTTTCTTCCAAAATAGAGCTTGTCATGCAAAAATGGTTCATGATATATGATTTAATCATCAAAATTCATCCAACCATGTAATTCATTCATCATTTAGATTCCCTAGTAAAAAGCGTAACACCTTGGAGCTACGCATCTGTGGAGGCAAAATTTCCATATTTTCAAAACATTTTCTATAAACATAGGGCTTAAAGATGGATCAATATCTCTCAAAATACAACGTGTTTTGAAAAACGGAGCAAGGTTTTTGTTCTTTGGCATTCTATGAACGAAAAAGTCCTCCCATTTTCCAAAATACTTTCCCATTTTCTTATAATCCAAGTTTTAAGTTGATCACTCAAATTTTGCAGAAGTGTAGCGCACTCTGAGCAGAAGCGTAGCACGTACTTTGAGAGGGAGTTTGGAGGCCTTCCCAGAGGATTTTTGGGCTGAAATTTGTATGGTTAGAAATCTTATGATGTCCTCTACAAAATGGAGCCATCAAGCACTGCAAAACGCTGCTCCAAACCCCTAAACAATTGACTTCAAGGAAACCTATTCAAAAGTGCAGAAAATGACTTGGAGAAACTATATTTTTGGCATTTATCTCAAATAATAACACATGTGTATAAAATGAAGGATTTTTTTGTTCTTTGACATATTTTTAACAACAACCTCTTTCACTTTTGTAAAATTCATTTTCATTACTTTAGAAAATTATTTTGAAGCAAAATTGTCCTTGTGTGCAATGTAAACCCTAGCTTCATCACAAAACTATGAAAATAATTCCATGGGTCTAAGTTGGCTCAATCCTGAAATGATGACCTCCCTTATGAACTTTCTTCTCACTCTCCATAGTATTTGTGAACACAATCAAACCCTCCTAGATTAAATGAGTGGGTAGGGATGAGTGGATTTGGAAAAACAAGGGATATGGGTAGGGTAGGTTTAGGGGTTGTGATGAGGTATGAGGAGGTTGAGTAAAATTCCTAAAAAAATTGAGAAATTAAGGTAATTTTTTAGCTCAATAATACAGGTTTAATCACTTGAAATGGGTGTGGGAAAGTGATTCAAACTAGGAAAACATAGAGGTTTTCCAGTTTTGTTGTGAAAGTGTAGTGAGGAGTTAGGGTTTTGATGAAAGAAGGGTAAAGGGGATTGTGAGTGATAGGAGGTGTTGGGGTAGTGTTTGTAAAGGATGAATGAATATTTATATGGTAGGAAAAAGGGTCTCCAATGGTTAAAACTAATCAAGGAAGGAGAAACTCTAGAAGGTAGGAGAGCAAAACCCTATTGATAACACACACTCATATAATGATGAAATGACTTGAAGAAGGATTTGGAATGTCAACTTACTATGTAGGAAGCCACATAAGGTTTGCACAGTGATTTCAAAGCTTTAGAAGTTGATTTAGAAGCCAAAAACCAAAATTTTAGCACCCTTTTGCATTTTTTTCTAGTTTTCTTCCACCTTTGGCAATGGTAAGGTATTTTGACAGTGAGAGATGCACTTTGTCGAGAAAGGGAAGATAAAATGAGTGAAATAAATCAATTTTTTCCTTTTATAACATGAATAAAACTCCCTTTTTTTCATTTAGTGAAAACATGACCTTTTGAAGAATACTTTGCTTTTTGAATAATTTGACAATGAAACAAGCTTTTAAAAGAAGACAAATTGTCTCTTTTTATTCACCTACCTAAGCTAACTACCTTTGAAAGGAAACTTTGTATGGTGGAAGTGAATGACTCCTAGACATTGACCTAGGTGAAAACATGGTGATTTAACCTAATACTCTAAATTAAAATGAATGACATTACTCATGAAATGATGATGACCATGAGTGAATGGAGGGAGCAGCGCTGACCTAGACAACAACCAATGATCAAATTTTATTTGAAAACTTATTTGAAACTATTAAATTTGACCTAGGAACCTATCAACTAATATTGAAAGAGTACATTTTATCACTAGTGACTGACAGACTGACAGACACTAACACAAGCCTCATTGTAACACAATGCAGAGGCATGTATTAGACACATCTTTTCTCATAGATAACTACCGTCACCCGAGCTAGTCTATTTCCCTTTCTTCATGTAATGAACATTTCAGTATTTTGTTATTAATGAATTGAAGTTCAATTTTCATTGTAACTCTATTTTTTTTTTTTTTAATATGTATTTGATTTCGTTCCTGCTTAAATTTTGATTGGTGGTATCAAAGGGATCTGCTCTTCCTATTTTTTTCTGTGCATGTCCCCAACAAGGTCGAGGTATTTGGAGTTAGGCATTGAACTAGATGAACCCTTGCAAAATTGGCCTCACCAGCCTCGAAAAACTCACATGGTGGAAGAAAAGAAAGACAAGGGAGCACGATATCCTTTTAAAATGTTGCTTGAACAAGCCCTTGAGCGAAAAAGGAACAATATGATGGATAAAATTTCCCAGATCCTTCATTGAGTAGCAGAGGGTGAAGAGTATTCATCTGGAAAGCACCTCAAGGGAACCAACCCCTTCAAGGTACAAGTGAACTTTGACATTCCTATATTTGAATGTGAAATAAATGCAGATGTCATAGATAAATGGCTAAATTTACTAGAAGGATATTTTTCAGTCCATAATTTTTCAAATAAAGAAAAGGTTACTTTTTCACTCCTCAAAGTTGCCCCCAACATCAAGGATTGGTGGGAAACCTATTGCAAGCATAGAGATGAGAGGGAACCCTCACTATTTTCGACCACACCTACTTGGAATTATTTCTAGGAAACCGTTAAGGAACAATTATATGAGGATAAGTACATAAAATGGACTACGGTGCAATAGGGATGGGATGAGGACTTGCATGAGTTCACAAAAAATTTTCATACCCTTCGCACAAATTTGGGTTTCATGGATTCTAAGCGTCATATGGCACTGAAGTACCATAGCTATTTACACAAATACATCCAGTACAATATGTATTTCCTATACATATCCTCATTGGGCACCACATAGTGATATGTTGTCAAGATTGAGCAAAATTTTAAACAAAAGAAGCGTGACTTTGGCTCTGCAAACCCAAAGCAAGGGAAAGGCCCCTCCAAGCTACAAAAAAAAGGAATAATCCAATGTGGGGTGACTCAAGATAACCCATTAAAGCCACCATCAAATATTAGCACCACGAATACAAAGAAGGACATAGGAAAATGGTGTGAGTTCCATAAGATCCCCACTCACAACACAAATGAGTATCACACCAAGCAGTCATTGGTGGTCGAGTTGTAAGCTTCAAAGTCAAATGCATGCTTTGACTTTGAGTTAGAACCTGAGAAGGGGAATGACAAAGGGAGGTAGATTATTGATGTGGAGCTTAACGCCACCGTTTCCACCACCAAGGTCTAGAAGATTGAGTCTGAATACCCATAGGATAGGAAGTGCCTCTTCCACTCACAGACGTGGGTGAAGGGTTATCCACTAAATTTCATTATCGATAGTTGGATCTGAAAGAACCTCATATAATCTAAGTTCATGAAGTGTTTGGGCCTGCCGACAACCCCACACATGCATCCATACATCATCGGGTGGCTCCACCAAGGCTGAGAACTCCGCGTCAACCAACAATGTCTCCTACCCTACAACATTAAGCCCTTCACGAATGAGGTATTGTGTAATGTTTCTCCTCTTGAAGCTTTATATGTGTTATTAGGCCAAAAATACTTGTGGAAGTGTCATGTTATGTATGTGTCTAGGCCTCACACTATTATTATTACTTTGGGAAGTAAGTTATACGATATACCAGAGGTAGCTTCGCCTACTTCCATCTCTTTTATCTCTACTAAGAAATGTAGTAATATCATATCCTAGATCGGGAAATTTTTTTTCTTTCTAGTTCACTCTCAAAGAAAAGGGAAGATCATGGCCACAGCCATGGCCCCAGGGAAGGGTTCCTCCCCACAACAGAAGTAGGTAGATAAGGTCATGGATGTTGGAATTATGGTACATGTGTTTTCCTTGATGGCAACCCACTGGTAACAAAACAATTCAATGGTAACCAGATGTGTTCATAGATCAGTTCAAAGGTGACAAAATGATGGGACAAAGATTTTCAAGTCATAAACAAAAGTTTGATGAAGGTCGCGTACACATGCAAGTATGAAAAATCCAAGTCGTGTACATGTTGGCGCACTAATTTATTAATACCAAGGGTCTTTACCATGGTATTAGCCCAAAACATTAAGCGCAATAACGATTATTTGATCTCGTCCAATATTACCACCAGCACAAGCATGGTTTTGGCTCATGGTATTGGCTAATGCTCTAACTATATAAGGAGGTGAAGATCAAAGTGCTAAGTGTGCATGTGTAAGGACTTTTGATGAATGCTTCAATCTAGAGTATATTTGGATTGTAAGGGCTATAGTTGATAAGTTGATTTGAAATAATAATGCACCGATGAATACAATCATGGATCAGGATCATGAGACTTGAAATGAATTTCCATTACATGATCTGCTCATAGATTGACAAGATCTAAGTATTGACCCATGATTTTATCTTTGAATTTTATGATCTGGGTCTTTCTAAAGAGTTGCACACTTTTAGGTTAAAATTTGTAGATCTATACGCAGGTTGCTCTTAATGAAGTCGTGTATACACACGGGTTCGTTTCATCAAAGTTGTGTACATAAAGGAAGGAAGGTTTTTCTACTTATAAAATGTATGATCAATCATATTAGTGTTGTTGTATCTCTGTTGTTTGTCAATGATGTATTAATGTTGATCTGGGTTGAGTGATAATGTCTAAAGTAGAACTGATTGAATGATGAAGTTGGAATTGATTGCATGTTGATTGGTCGAAAATATTCTTGATGCTGCTAACTATATGAGGGTTCAGAGATATATAAGCTAAATGAATCTGTTCAATTTTTTGACTGATTCAGAGTGACTATTTTAAAACTTAGTATATTGAGATATGTACGAAGGTTGATCTACAAAAAACCGTGTATACACGTAGGTTTCCTTAAGTGAAGTAGCGTATACTTTTTTGTTTATGAATGATCAGGGTTGAAGTTGATTCAGTGTGTTGATGCAGTATTCTGAATTCAGTTATGTGTTCTAGTTATAGTGATCTCACTGATCTGTTTGAATTAAGTTAGTGATTGGTTAAGTGTTTGTTTGCTTCAGTGGTTGGTTCAATATTTGAGTGATTGGTGACTATTTGGTTCAATGGTTGTTTTCAGGAATTGGATGAATGTTTTGGGCACAGTAATCAGTTTTATTTTAGATATTTGTCTTATATGATTTTAAATGGTTTAGCAAGGATTATGTGATGAAAAGTGGTCTACAAGATGTGATGTATTAAAGCAGGTAGATCTAGTGTGAAAATTTATGAAACGTGGTCAATGGATGGTGTTGAGAGTTGGAGCCTTCAGTGAGGAATTCAAAGCTTCTTGCAAGTAGTAGCTGGTGATTATATCAAGGGGTTAAAGCTCCCTTCCAGTGGGTTCTAGTAAACGAGATCGGGGGTTTGAAGCTCCCTTCCAGTAAGAGTTGGAGAATGATTTAAGGTTGTAGCCTTCAGCGGGTGGGTGCCTACGTACTGGCATGAGTCTACACCAATACAAGAATGTAAGAAGTTTTTGATAATAATAAGATTAAAGACTGAGACGACGACAATGGTGGTTTTCTCCCACATTGGGTTTCCACCTTAATCTCGGTGTTCATGTGTGTTTCTTATGTGTGATGCTTTTTTCTATTCCTATTTCACATGCTTACTTCTTATCAAATGTCTGATCAATCTCTTACATTCTAGTTTAAGTTAAACAAAAAAAAAAATAGTTGATTTATAAATTTACTAAGCATACACTATTTTCCTATATAACAGTCACATACATATGCTAGTTGGTTTCAGTTAAGTCACGTACAGAATTTAGAAAAGAAAATATTATTATGAATTTTTTAAATAATGATTCACCCCCCCCTCTTCGTATTTTTCCCAACAATTGGTTTTAGAGTAGGCCCTTCATAAGAAGCTTGATCGCTTGAAGGAATATCTACCAAGATAATCAATCAAGACAGAACAACATCTATTAGACCACTGCTCTTCAACATAAATAATTTAATATTATGGAATACAAGAAAAAGATCCTATCTTCAGTCTCTTGGATTAGATGCTTGGGAAATTGTTGAAGGATGTTACCAATATTCAGTTGCAGTTCCCACAGATGCAGCATCAAAGAAGACATATGAAACCAATGCAAAATTTTTCATTGCATTATTGAGAAGCCTAACCGAATCATAATTTTTCAAATTTATGCAGTTAAATTCAACAAAGGAAATATGGGACGGAATCATCCAAAGCTATGAAGGCGATAACAAGGTAAAGATTGCTAAACTCCAAACTCTTGCAATTTAATATGAAACTCTGAGAATGCATAATGATGAAAGTATTAAAATTTTCTTTCTACGTCTAGATGAGATTGTAAATCGTATGAGAAATCAGGGTGAATAAATAAAAGACACAACTTTAATAGAGAAAATATTAAGATCTCTAACTCCTAAAATCGAGTCAAAATTGCCTGCCATTTGAAGAGAACTAGGACTTGCAGAATCTTACTGTTGTTCAACTTCACGGGATCCTGACTGTTTTTGAAATTAAAAAAGGAGGTCCCTTAGAAGTCAGAGAAGCCGCATTTAAATCAACTGCAAAAGGAAACGAAAAGGAAGAACACAAGGAATCAGGGTGTGTCTCAGAAGAATATGAAGTAAATTTTGTAAATAAAATTGAATCAACTTTGTAACAGAGTGTTCAGAGGTAAGATTCCTTTAAAATGTTTTGCTTGTGTTAGAGTTGGTCATTATGATGCTAAATGTCCTTATAAAGACAACCATGACAAGGGGAAGGATATTGCAAAAGGAAATAGGAAATAGTTTGACAATAGGAAAATTTATTATACTCATGAAGATAGTGATGGCTTGTCAAATAGTGAAGAAGGAGAATTTGATCAAGATCTTAAACTACTCATGGAATTTGAAATAAGTACTAGTGAGTCTAATGAAAAAATTGTGGATGCTTTAGAGGAAAAGGATTTATTTGAATAAAATACTCAACTTATAATATGCTTGGAAGAAAACAAAGTATACATAGTTACTTTGAAGAATCAACTCATAGAAAAGGAGAAGCATAATGAGAGTTAGAATGTGAACTTAGTAATTATAAGAAAGGAACTTGAGAAAATAAAAACTCTAAATATTAGATTTTCTAAAGGATGTTAGGTCCCTATAATAATAGTGTATTCCCTTATTTTTATTGTTAGTATAGCCTCCTTATTGTTATTGTTGTGCCAATTTAGTCCCCATATTGTTATTATTATGCCCCATAGAAGCCCACTATTGTTATTGTTGTGCCCTTACATTGTTATTGTTATGTCGGATAGGATTATATTGTGACCCACTGGACTCCTATATATAGAAAGAAGGTTTTGTCATTTGTATCATGCAAGAATTGTTCATTTATGTAATGTAAACGAGGTTTCCCCCTCGAAGAGGAAAATTTCTAAGTCGTTGATCTATATTTTCTTCTATTTTGTGAGTTGGTTTCATAACATTTGGTATTAGAGCTTTGGACTCTAGGGTTCCGCTGCTACAAACATG
>CM076577.1:775575818-775645011 GCA_034641835.2 Pinus albicaulis | reverse complement strand
TTTTGTAACCTTTCAATCAACTGTTTATTTCATATCAACTGTTTATTTCAATCAACTGTTTACCAATTGGTTTGATATTTACATTTTCTCTTTATATGTGTTGTGTATTTCATGTCCTTAGAAAAACATAGTTTACACCATCAAATAGATTGTATATAAGTTTATAGTGATGGTGAGATATTTTTTAATATCTTAAATGAAAAAAATTACAACCATACTTTCACAACTTGATATCTCTACCTTGTGGTTGTTTAATTCCACATATATTCCATGGATTCTCTCACCATGGTATAACTTACACCATGCATTATCTTCTGTATATGTCATAAGCACTGGTGGGGTACATCACACCTAATAGAGTTTGTAATAACATTATAACCATGTGTTCATGCCATGGAAAACTATTATATCCATTATTATATCAAAATATTTGTCATAATATCATTAAGTTTAATATTTAAATAACAAAATTTGATAATCATACTCTCAAAGTTTTTATTCCATTCATGACTTTGACAATAAATTTTCCAGTTTGAAACTTAGTGTATACTTTCATTTATATGATTTTTTATGCATATGAAATAAATCATGTTGCAAAACACAATTGTCCAACAAAGGGAGTATTCATCGTTTTTTTTTATGCCAAAGGTTGATCATGGAATTGGGATGAAAGTGTGTCCATAGTGAAGTTGTTGTACATATATTAATATTGTCAGTATAGTCAAAAACTTTAAACCAGATTTAGAATGTATATGCAATCATATATAACAATATACAACTCCTTGTAACACCATGTGCTAAAATAGAAAAGTAACATTATCAAAATATGCCATGTAAATACATCTTATTGTTCCAGGGGACCCTACCTGTTTAGGCATTATTTATTTTAGATGTATTATTTTTAAGCCTTTTTAGGAGGAGGAGTCATGATGAAGTGCAATGGCTTGCACATTTTTTTTTTAAAGTGGCTCAACACTTAATAGCTTTGAAAAATCAAATTGCATTCCCTTTTTGGTGATATAGTAGTCACCCACCTCTCCAATAGCTTGTATATATTTCCTTGACATATGTTTCGTTGGTGTATAAAAAAGCAATTCCTATGGAAGAGCTATGAGTTACACACATATTTGAGTGTAATGGATTCTAAACTATGTTGTATATTTTGATAGTAGATACAAATGGGTATATCAATTGATTTCCACTGAAGATCCTTTAGATAGAGAAGGACCCTCAAGGCCTCTCACTCTCAATAGGGATACAATCATTGTTATTCCATCCCAAGTCTAGAAAGGGAAAAGGCCATCCACTCTAACAGAATACAGGGAGCTGATTAGACCTGAAAATAACCTTACATGACATTTTACATTCATACCATTCATATTTATTTATGGGAAATGTGCCTCAAGGTATTTCTTGTAGAAAAATGGTGACATAATTGCAATTTCTCAAAATTTTAATCTAAATAAAGAGATGCAATTCTACTCTACTACTCTGCAGAAATTAATTCACAATTTAGAACAACATTTTCAGACATGCCTCAATTACATACAAAAGTACACATATATATCTAGGGGAAAATAGTTGGTAAAAACCCCTTAAGCATGATTGCATTAATCATATGAATAAAGAATGTATTACAATTGCTAGCTCACTCTGAGCTCAACCTGCAAGTGAATAACCTATCTCTCTTCTCGATGAGAAGCTTTGACCTCGACTTAGTCAATTTTTGCCTCTACTTGAGCCCCTATTTCCTTTCGCAAATCTTGAGGAATTAGGCCCCTATTTTTTATGAATTTTCCTCCAATTGATTATGCAATTCAAAAGGTTGATCCTCTAATTGCATGCAACACCTGTATGCTTAAGACTAGTCTACAACTAATGTTACATTGTCTTGGAATCTCCACCACAATTGGGGAACTTTTTATTCTCTGCATGAAATATATATTTTTGGTTGATTTATTAGTTAACTATATGATCACTAAGTTAGATTATTGTCCCACTGCACAACTGACCTCCAACTAGTTCTATCAACAGTTAGAACTAGTTTAACTAGCTACAACTGGAAATAATTGAACTGGATTGCTATAACTTAGAAATCACACATGCGAACTGAACTCCAAGCCCTCTAACTCAAATTTACTGAGCTAACTAAGTGCCAAGATCCATGTCCCCTCAGCTAACTACCTCCAAGTTTTCTATTGATGTGGAAATTCGATTTTTCTCAATTTGATCAAGGAAAAGTCAAATTGAGACTTTCTTGCTACATTTCTCAACACTCCCTCTTAGTAAGAAATCGATTTTCAACCAACCCTATCCTAAACCTGTGGAATTCAAACTTCCCTCTTGACAAAGATTTTGTCAATATGTCAACATCTTGTTCCTCAGTTGGAATGTATTGTTGCAACATTATCCTCTTATGCACATAGTCCTATACATGATGATACCAAATATCTATATGCTTGGATCGATCGTGAAATACCAGATTCTCAAAGAGCTTAATTTAACTATGATTATCACAATAGATCACACTTGGATCCATCTCTTAACTAACTAGTCCCACAAGTATCTTTCTCATCTAGATCACCTCACATGTTGCTTGATTTGCAACCATGTATTCAACTTATGTTGAATTGAGTGCCACAAACCTCTGCTTCCTACTATACTAGGAAATTGTTGTGAGACCAACACTGAAAATTCCACCTAACGTACTCTTTTGGTCGGATGGACTCCCTACCCAATCTGCATCTATGCAGCCACACAACTTCACTCCCTTTGTCCGTTTGTACCATAATACATACTAGGTAGTGCCTCTAAGGTACCATAAAACATGCTTAGCTGCCTTCCAATACAATTTGGTCTACCTACCATAGCTCAGTTGATCTAGGTGGATATTGGTGGCCACCCACCTATTCCACTTGGACCTCAAGTTGGTTTCATCAGTTTCCTTGTTTGTAGCATAATTTACTACTTTTAGTAGTTTTTCGGGTTGTGAACTTCCAAAGCTATTTTGAACCCCTAAACGGTGTTTTTTGAGGTTTGAAAAAACTTTCCACAAATATTGTAGTACTTTGATATACCCTTCTAATAAGGTATTGTATGCACCAAAAAATATCATATGACCAAGTTACGACCTTGGGAAGTTGGCTGCCCAACTAACCCCAATGAGGCCCTCAAACTCTTGGCGTTCCATCTCCTGGGGTTAGGGTATTGGTTGTTTAGGGTTTCCTTTTGTTGTTCAATAATAAAAAAGGCCCTTGATTCTCATTCTAACATAGTTCAAAGGCATGTAGTTGCCACATATCTTCTCAGAGATAAGGTACCATCACCTGAGCTACTTTATTTCCATTTTGTATGTAAGCATATTTCAATTCTTTGTTATTGATGAAATGAAGATTTATTTATGTTTCATCTTTGTGTTTATGTTTCATATATGTATTTTGTTTCATTCCTACATAAGTATGGATCAATGGTATCAGAGCGATCTTCTATTTCTTTGTTTTTCTTTGCATGTCCCTAACGAGGTCATGGTATAAGGAGTTAAGGCTCAAACTATTTGAACCTTTGCAAGACCGACATCACAAACCCCGACAACCTCCCATGGTGGAAGAAAAGAAATATGAGGGAGCAGGAGATCCTTTCAAAATATTTCTTGAAGAATCCTTTGAGCAACAAAGGAATGCAATGATGGAAAAATTTTCTAAGATCCTTAAGCAGATGCCCACAAGTGATGCATCTTCATCCAACAACCACTCTAGAGGTGCCACTATCTTCAAGGTACAAGCAACCTTTGACATTCCCATATTTGAAGGCCAGATAGATGCAAACGTTGTAGATATATGGTTAAATTTGTTGGAAGGATATTTTTTTGTTCATGATTTTTCCAATAGGTGAAAGATTACATTTGCACTCCTTAAAGCCGCCCGCCATGTCAAGGACTAGTGGGAAACCTACTATTAATAGAGGGATGAGAAATAACCCTAACTATTTTCAGTCAGACCCACTTGGAATTATTTCGGAGACGCCATCAAGGAACAATATTACCCCGTGGGGAGTTATGAGGACAAGTACATACAATGGGCTATGTTGCGATAACAAAGGGATCAAGATGTGCATGAGTTGAAAAATATTTTCCATACCTTGTGCAAAAATTTAGGTATTAAATATTCTGAGAAACATATGGTGCTCAAGTACCGTAGTTCTTTGAAAAAATACATTAAGGAGGAAACAGAGTTCCTGGAAATCTCCTTGCTTGGTGCAACATACCAATATGCTACCAAGATTAAACAAAAATTCAAGCAGAAGAAGCCAGACTTTGGATCTATGATCCAGGTGGATCAGACAGGTGCAAGAACAAGTGGCTTAAGTACAAAGGATAAAAAATAAGTGTCTGGAATGTGGCAAACTTAATGTCAAATTGAATATATCGACTTTCTGATTCCAATGGTGCAGACGACACTCAATTCTGAGTTTGTATGGAGGAGTTAGGATCAGTCAAAGTTTGAGGGTTGACTTGGTGACCTGGTAGGCTTAAGGAGGCAACAAATTTGTTGAAACCCAGCCACCGGATTCCGGCCAACTCCGGCCAGATTCTGGGAGAATTTGTGGGTCCCTTAATTTGACTCCTTCGGACAAATTTCTAAAGATTTAAAAATATGAGAGTTGTTTTTTAATATATATATATATATATATATATATATATATATATATTAAATATAATTTTGAGGGCGGGCCATGACCCCCGCCCTCTCTATCCAAATGAATACCAAAAAAACTGATTTAAAAATAGGGTCCGACGGCCATGACCTCGCAAGACCCGCGGTCATGCCCCACATTTTACGGCAACATACAATGTAAATTGGGTGGGGCCAACTGCTATGACCCCACGGCCCCAACCCATTACACCTTAAACATATGGTGATCGGAGGGGATTGGGGGCGGGTCGCCTGATGTGGGTCCGACCCCCCTCAAACCTACCCTCATTTAATATAAAATCTCTATTGGGGTTTTAAAAATGCATGACATGGTTTTTTTAAAACGAGTTTTTCCTTATTATAGAGGAGGCGAGGTTTTACCACCCAACCCCCTCCCTCACACTCGGATCTGAAACCAATTTAGCTCATGGGTTTCTTTGGGAATTTTTCCACACTTCAATATTTAAACATTTCATCTTAGCAGTGTGCCCAGGCAGCCAGGAGTAGGAACCATGAGAACTGTGCAGGAGGGGGCCGGAACCATGATCTGAGCCATTTTCCAGAGGGTCCAGATTTTCACTTGTCAGATTCAGGCAAATTTTATATGGATTTTGCACCTCTTGACACCAATAATCCAACGGTGTTGTCCATTTCTTCATCAGAAGTCTTCAATTTTTGGGCATTTTCAGCTATGGTGGTATAAGGGTGTAATTTTTCATTTTATACTTGTACTTTCATTTTTTTCCACTTAATGAAAGAGGGCCTCCCCACTATTTGAGTAGGGCCCGGAGACATAGTCCCTCCTGGATGAACTCCGATATCAATTCAATGTCTTCTTGCATGATGTTAATTGCTTCTATCTTCTTATGTTTATGCCTTTAAATTTTCTTGTTTAATCTGCAATTTTCACATGTAATTATTTAACACATCTCAAGAAAAAGATTTATTGGATCAAGTGGTATCAGAGCAGGTGTTTTTGGATGTGAATTACATGCTTGTATTCTAACTAGAAATGGGCTACGAAGAGGTGAAGGGACACTACAGTAATTTGATCTTGAAGCGGGACGTGCACATCAAGGAAGAAACATGGATGACGATGTTCAAAATGTGGAGGAGCTCAAATTCCACAAGACCTTCTACACCATGGCAGATTGGGTTGAGAAATTGTTCTCTAGACTTGAGAAACTAGAGAAAGTAGGGGAGAATGCTTCAGAAGGACAAGGTTCAGGGCATGGAAATAATGGATGAGATCCACCTCCTTCACCTCTAGTGAGTGAAATTTCTTCCTCCTCTTCCCACCATCATCATATGAATTCAGGAAATGCATATAATAAACCTTTCTTTAAGTTAGATGTCAAATTTGATCTACCCATGTATAATGGTGAAAGTAATGTAGAGAAACTTAACAACTGGATTAGGCAGCTTGAACTCTACTGCGGGATTCAGCAGATTGTGGAGGACGAGGCAAAGACCTGGTTGGCTTCTCTTCGACTGAATGGCACAACTCTCATCCAGTGGGAGAGCAAACTTCAAGGCATCAGTAATTTGGGTAACCTTCTTTCCTCATGGTAAAATTTTATTGTTGCACTTAAAGATAAATTATATCCCTTGGGTTATAAGCAAAAAGCCTTAATGGGGTGGCAGTACCTAAGGCAAGGTAAAGGAAAAAACGTGAAAAGTTGTACCGAGGAATTTAGAAAATAAGCACTAAGTTTGGGCATTTCATTAGATTCACCTGAAGTCGTAACTAAGCACATTGGGTCATTACATAGTTACATCAGATATTCATTGTTAGTATTTAAACCTACTACCATTGACTTGGCCAGTGTAAAGGTCATTCATCTTGAAAACAAGGGCATAAATGATAAACATGATCATTCAAAGAAACCACCTTTCAAACCTTCAAATGGAAATTTCAAGGGGAAAGGAAAAGAAGACGACATCAACAAAGAAGGATGAAGGAGAAAAGCGTTATTGCACTCACTAAAAAAAGGAATGTCATGATGACGATCATTGTTGGAAGTTGTACCTAGAAAAGAAGCCAAAGATATGGAGGAAAGGGTAAGAAAAATACGGTAGCAACCGTGCAGCAAGACCTTGGATCTGACTCTGGTGATGAGGCATTGATCACAGCATCAGGCACAAAAGGTACTCATTCTCTTCATGTTAATTCTGAATCGCATGAAAGCACTAGTTCAACAGATGAGCCTCTTCCTAATGGACAAAATAAAATTGAGTTGTTTCATATTATATTTGTCATAAATCATACAAAAGTAAAAACTCTATTTTATTTAGGCTCTCAAGCAAATTTAATCTCAGAATCCTTGGTTAAAAAGTTAGGCTTAGAAGTTAAGCCTCATCTGAAACCTTATCCACTTGGATGGATACATGACAAAGTAAAACTAAATGTAACTAAGCAATGTAAGGTTAAATTTGTAATTGCTTCTAAACTGGTGGATGAAGTAGAACTGGATGTCATACCATTGGATATCTGTGGTATTGTGTTAGGGAGTCCCTATCTTTACGACACGAAATTTTTTTTATTTCGACATGAAAATAAATACCAAATCACAAAATATGGGGTAGAGTATATTGTAAGAGATCATCAAACCAAGGTCAGTGCTAGTCTTGTAAGTGTAGGACATGTGAAGAGATTGGCGAATTCCAGCAAGGGTGTTTGCTCATGGTTGTGAGAGTAAAAGATGCAAAAACATCTGATGCTTTCCAAGGATGTGATCCATCTCATAAACAGGAATTATGTGATTTTATTTCTAACTATTATTAGTTGTTTCGGGAACCTAGAGGATTGCATCTGAAATGAGAAATCCAACATGAGATCCATTTGCAACATGATGCTCCATTGCCAAACATTGGTATGTACAGGATGTCATCTATCGAGATGGAGGAGATCAAAAAGTAGGTACAGGAATTGTTGAACCAAGGGGTCATTTGGCCAAGAACTTCTCCTTGCAGCTCGTCGATCGTGTTAGTACCCAAGAGATATGGCACATGGAGGATCTGCATGGATTATCGGGCGCTAAACAAAATCACGGTGAAAAATCAGCACACTCTCCCTCGCATTGATGATTTGTTAAGAATTGTAGAGCAATATGTGTGGAAAACCACCTTCAAGACCAAACAGGGGTTGTTCGAATGGATGGTGATGCCATTTGGACTGTGCAACGCTCCAACCACATTCATGAGGGTCATGTTAGCCCCCTATAATTTTTTGACAAGAAAACAGGGGGCTAAAATGTTTTGGAGTCTTCAAGGAATGCATTTCCTCTGAAAACACATCATCCTTGAAGTCTCCTTGTGCATTTTTCCTTTGATAAATCCCCTCTGTTGGTTCCCATTATGAGGCCTCTCTGATTGTAACCAAATTGTGCTCCAAAGGTTTTAATTTTCCCCTTGTATCCCTGCAGAATGCCCCATTTCACTATGTTGTCCCTTTTCCTAAGTTACATTTCTACCCTCTTTTCCACCCTTCTAAACTTCCTTCATTAATCCTCTAATCCTCCCAAAACCCTGTTTAAACCCTTCAAATACTTTTTTTTGGTTGAAACAACCCTTTTCTAGCTATCGTTTCCCTTCTCCACCCTCAAATTGCATTAAACATGGCCCAAAAAGCCATATTCTCCATAGTTCGGGTCTTAGCCCCTTTCAGGCCAGCCCCCTCGACCTTTCTCCACATGACCTGGGCGCCAAGGCAGAAAGTGCTTAGAGCGAATATGTGTCGGGCGCATTTCAAATTGTCAATCTGTATAGATTGGATGGTCATTGCTTTTCGCCACCACGTCCACCATTCAACCCGTTCACTCCTCCGATCGCGCCATTGTCGTTCATTTACCCACAGATCAATGGTCCAGAATTCACCTGCCGCCTGTGGTCCCCGTACCCTCTCACTGTACAAAACCACCGGTTTCTATCACACCACCTTTCGGAGGTAGGCGGTAATTTCCAATCGGCGAGCGATTCTATACATCATATGATGCGTGGCACCAGTACAGCTAGAAAACTGCCTGCTCATCGCGTGTTAATGTTCTGCACAAGATATGAAGCGATATGCATATTATCCGGCTGATCTGGGGCACCTCATCCAATGGTTGTCGCTCCACGAAGCTGCACACGAGTTAACCCAAGGCAGCCGTACCCCTGGCCCAGAGCCCATCGCCCTTCGACGTGTTTTCCACCATCGATCTCCTTTGAGATCGGACGGTCCAGATTCATTTGCATGGCCCGCCGTTGACCAGTCCTGCCATGTCATTTTCCACATGATGTCATCGTGTCTTTGCCCGTTTCCTATATGTATTCATTCAAGGGTCAAATTTTAATGTTTTGCATTAATATTTCTGTCTTGTCGTCTTCCCATGCATCTCCCTCTGTTCTATGGTTTTCTTCCACGGTGCCGCTGCATTCATCATCCTCCATCCATGTTGCGTTACCATTTCAACGGTCATCCACAGCATCCCACCTCGTGCATGAATTCTTGATAGTTTTGTGTGTTGCATGGTTTCGGGTGGCAATAAACCACGATAATTCATAGTCCCTGTCACAGCGACCGAGAACACAGGAAAGAACCATTTGCAGGAGTTGGAATTATGAAGAATGGGCGAGGAAAATGTTTGACAGGACTAGCAGTAAAAGAATAGGGTTCAAACTCCGTAAAAACCTGTCCAGAGCATTTAAAGCACATATTTCATAGTCAGAGGAAATTGTGGGAGAGGTAAAGAGTATAAGTGGGAAATTAGTGCATTTAAGGCCTGTAATTGCAGATTTTGAGCCTTAAGCCAATTATTCGAAAGCAAAGGTACTAGTTCGAAGACCTTGAGGATCAATCAGAAGGTCTGATACACAGAAATATAATACTATCAGGGTTTCCATAGCAGCAAAACGTTATTCCATGAAAGGACATGGTACACATTATTGTTTCAGTCTACATTGTGTCCAAATGAAGATTTCCTCCCTGTCAGCAGTCCTACACCATCAGAAGCATTTGTTACACGGTATGGCAGACCCTAGCATCATTATTCTGCCTTTTTGTGCAATTCACCAGAACACTGCAACGAGTGCCAGAAATGAATGCTCATAATTTATACAGAATGAGCCTCGGCCCTCCTGCTGCTTCAGAGTTTTAATGCTACATTTAAGTTTACATCTACTCCTGTTATTATTTTCTCCTATAAGAATTCCCGAGAACATATTGTAAAAGGTTGTTTTTCGGTTGCTGCCGTTGCTGTAAGAGGGATTCATTCTGACTGCTAGAACAGTCTTGGGAGGGATTAGCAGAGTAGTTGTTATGTAGTAGGCTAGGAGGAGAAGTTTGGATTGTAACAGCCTTTGAGCTCAGTGTATGTGACTGGTTTTGTATCAATTAATCAAAGCACATTTCACAGGATCCTGGTCTATTACCATTGGTGACGTCTTCTAACTTTGTTTATTACATTTCATATTGTTTCATTTTCTGCTGGCATGCATCATAAATATGGCATAGGATTTACCCTTCTTAGGTACCCTATGTCTCTGCTCTCCTTGCCTTAAATTTTGTTCTGCTAAATGTGTTATCTGAGGGTTGATTTCAGTCAATTTAACCAGTGTAGTGGATGTTATTGCCTGCTCTCTGATGTATGAATTGGATGGATCAGTTCTTAGATGTTCTTTTTGGGTTTAAGATGGAAGACTTGGGAACACTGAGGATTAGAGTTAGCCCTATCCACTAGGATACTTGTGCGACCAGCTAGCCTTTCTAAGATCTATTTGTTAAAATTATCTCTGTTTTCCCTTGGAGCATGCTAAAGCTGACTTGGAGTTAAATGACCTCTGGTCCGATCTATAAGCTGCCCCTTTGTCCCTCCTTTGAGAGTTGCCTATGAGTATGTCCAAGCAGGTCTGGATTTAAATGACCTCTGACCTAATCTATAGACAGAAATTAGGTTGCTTTCCTTCTCTCACTTTCTTTCCTTGATGTTCCATCCCACCATCTAATCTAAAGATCCTTTAGTATTAGATGACTTGCCCTTTGGAAGCCTTGGCTAGTTTTTGCATGTAATTACCTTTCATGACTCCATAGCCCAATGGATGGCACTTTCTTGACCTATCCTATTTGCTGAAACATCCTACTATTTTGTTATTTTCCTTCCATTACTTTCTTAGTCCATGATCTCATGACCAACCCAGCGACCAACCAACCAAATCATTTTAAAACCCCACTTTGCGCTTCATACCTAGCCTAACATCTCATTTTGAGCTTCAAAGATATGCCATTCTTTGCTCTATTTGGAGAGATCCCTCTCCGGGTCCAGGAGGGCTAGATCATAGGGCCCCAAAGTGGTTCTGATGTTGTCTCATCTTTTGGTCTTGCCAATCTGGCCAAAACATGGGAACCCCAACATAATGGCGACTCCATTGGGGACTGAGTGAATTTCACCTTAAGAATTTTTAGGCACTCAAAGACCCAAAATATCTGGCTAGATTGGCATTCAATTATTGATGGTGGATAACATCCTTCTTCAAACATTCATATACATCCACCTAGCGAATCCAAACTCCATAACTCTCAAAGACTCCACTGGAGCAAGAACCTGAAATATGGCCAGACCTCATAGAAGGGTAGAACTAATGGGTTGGATTTGGTTTAAAGAATTCATTGTTTTTTCCTACCACTATTATTTGTCCTACTTTAAGCCTGATAAAATGTACAAAGATGAGACCCACACTGAATATGGGAAATATCTCAAGCCTCAGTCTTCAGACCATGAGCAGACCTATACTCATGTGAAGAACCTGGTGGAACAAGAGTCTCATGTTGTATCTCCCACTCCTGAAGAAGCTTCAAGCAGCCATGAGCCTATTTTTATACCACCTACACCTACAAAGGTCATAGAGAGATATAAGCCTCTGGTTTTACCTCTTATTTTCCAACCCCTTCCTTCAGAACTTATAAACCAGCTGCCTCTTTTTGATGGAGAAAATGAAGGGGCCACTGCTGAAGAACATGTTCAAAACCTTGAGGATTTACTTGAATTGTATGAAATAGAAGAAGATGATGTGTGCATTAGAATGTTTTCCTTGTCTTTACAAGGGAATGTTAAAGGTTGGTTCAAAGGCCTTCTAGTGTTAAGCATTTTCAGCTTTCATCAATTTTCTCAAGTTTTACTTGATAGGTGGGCAGCCCCAAAGAATGCTCTCCTCATCCTAGGAGAGTATCAAAACTTGAAAAGGCATCCAGGAGAGACAGTACAAGAATTTTCAGCCAGGTTCAATAAGGTATATGATGCAATACCTTCTGATATAAAACCACCTTTGGGATGGGCTCTATTGCACTATCCAAGTTCTTTTGACCCCGAGGTGGAATTCCATATAAGAGAAAGAGAACCTTCGATCCTGGAGGAAATGAAAAATATAGCGATCACTGTCGAATACAACATAAAGTGCAAGGAAGAAAGGTTAAAAGCAGCAAAGAAAGACCGAGCAGAGAAAATAAGGAAGGTCTCTTTAGAAAGCAAGCTGGAAAGATGGATAGAGACTACCAACACATTGCTGAACATAGTAGAGGAAGAATATGAGGTTGAAACCAGAGAAAGTGATTGGAAAATACCTACACCTTGTCCTCAGGAAAGACAAACCAGACCACTACAAGACAGAAGCCACATGCAAAGCATGTATGATGAACCAGAGTTTGAATCAGAAAATGAACTTGCAAACTATATTGTAGAAAGACTTGCTGAGAGCCCTGAAGATTTGATGTGTGACAAAGCTTATAATTATGATTTCTCTGATGTTGATCTGTCTAATGATAATTTTTTAAAAAGGGAAACTGGGCTTGCAGGGCCATCATCAGTAGATTCATGGGAGGAAGATCATGACCATCAACTTCAGGAAAATGATGAGCCATTGCAGGCCATCTATGATACTGATGAAGAAAGTGATGAAATCATGATAGCAGAAGATGGCTCCATGAATTTTCATTCTGCCATATATCAGATCATCAATAATGATTTCCATGAAGGAGGAAATCAGCAGCTTTCTAGTGCAGAGGATAAGGAGGAAAGGAATGAAGAAGATCTTGAGCAAGATGAATATCTAGAGCCTTCTCCCGAAAGGGTCAAGGTAATCAAAGCAACTCCGGCTCAAGATTATGTTAATTTTTTCGTAGAGTTCAGTTCAATTCAGCAGAACTGGCCAAGGTCAGAAGAGGATAGCCCTGCCATATGTGATGAGCCCTCCAGTTCAAGCTGCAGTGAAGATGAGGGAGGCCTTCTTTCCCGTAGACATCTTTGTCTTGATCCAGTGGAAGAAGAGGTATTCCTGGTTGATGCTCATCTGCCAAATACCCCAAACCAGTAAAAGGAGGAGTGTGATTACAAAGGCCTCATTACAGATGCAGTGATTGAAACTTCCCAGGATGCAGACAGCCTACCAGTTAGGGGAGGCTTTGAAGTAAAAGGTTTACATCATGCTTTTGTTGATCCTATGGCAGAATACATGGAGGCCCTAATTGGCTCAGCTCCTCAAGCATCAATCCTTTGCAAGAGCCAAAAGCATCATAATTGGTCACCACTGCTGGTGGCCTCAGTTTTGAAGATCCACATGCAGAGCATCCTATGGTTGTCTCTGATGAGCAGTCAGTTCTTTTTCCCCTTTCTACTATTACTTGACTGGCTGCATTGACATTATTGTATCACCTAGAGAATTAGAGATTTCAAGTTAGTGTAGGGTAGGTAGGAAAAGCTCAAATAAGCTTAGTCTGGGAGCATGTATTTAGTTGTTTTAATTTACATGAAATCCGACACCATTACAGATAGTCTAATCCCACAGCTTCGACATTTTAAATTTAAATGTTAGAATATAGAGAAAAATCTGCCTGAACGGTTTAACCTAGCAGAATGATAGTGTGTGGGTGAAGATTATGAGGGCCAATGATAAAAATACAGTTCATGCAGCAATAAGAGTGAAAATAGAAATAGGTTTTATTTACATTTGTGTAAATAAAAAAAGATGTAAAGATACATGGTCAAATGCACCCTAAAAAGAAAAATGTGGGTAGCAGTACGGGTAGGTGAACATTTGGGAATGTTTCTCATGATCTATGTGTTGTGGCGATTTGATCCAGAAAAAATGGATGAGTCAGAAGTGCTAGGCATCGCTACACCGAATTTATCCTCACAGATTATGACTCCTTCAAGAAGAATCCATCCCCATGTGGAGCCACTGTTAGCCCCCTATAAATTTTTGACAAGCAAACAGGGGGCTAAAATGTTTTTGAGTCTTCAAGGAATGCATTTCCTCTGAAAACACATCATCCTTGAAGTCTCCTTGTGCCTTTGTCCTTTGATAAATCCCCTCTGCTAGTTCCCATTATGAGGCCTCTCTGATTGTAACCAAATTGTGCTCCAAAGGTTTTAATTTTCCCCTTGAATCCCTGCAGAATGCCCCATTTCACTTTGTTGTCCCTTTTCCTAAGTTTCCTTTATACCCTCTTGTCCGCCCTTCTAAAATTCCTTCATTAATCCTCTAATCCTCCCAAAACCTTGTTTAAACCCTTCAAATACTTTTGTTTGGTTGAAACAACCCTTTTATCCCTATCATTTCCCTTCTCCACCCTCAAATTGGATTAAAAATGGCCCAAAAAGCCATATCCTCCATAGTTCAGGTATTAGCCCCTTTCAGGCCAGCCCCATTGACCTTTCTCCACGTGACCCGGGCACCAAGACCAGGTGCCAAGGCAGAAAGCGCTTAGAGCGAATATGTGTCGGGCGCATTTCGAACCGTCGATCTGTATAGATCGGATGTTCATCGCTTTTCCCCACCACGTCCACCGTTCAACTCGTTCACTCCTCCGATCACGCCATCGTCGTTCATTTACTCGCAGATCAACGGTCCAGAATGCACCTACCCCCTGTGGTCCCCACACCCGCTCACTGTACAAAACCACCGGTTTCTATCGCACCTCCTTTCGGAGGTAGGTGGTAATTTCCGATCGGATAGCGATTTCATACATCATCTGACGCGTGGCACTGGTACGGCTGGAAAACCGCTTGCTCATTGCGCGTTAACATTTGGCATAGGATACAGAGCGATATGCATATTAGCCGTCCGATCTGGGGCGCCTCATCCAACGGTTGTCGCTCCACAAAGCTACGCACGAGTTAACCCAAGGCAGCCGTACCCCTGGCCCACAGCCCATTGCCCTTCGATGTGTTTTCCATCGTCGATCTCCTTTGATATCGGATGGTCCAGATTCATTTGCATGGCCCGCCGTTGACCGGTCCTGCCACGTTATTTTCCTCGTGCTGTCATCGTGTCTTCGCCCGTTTCCTATATGTATTCATTCCAGGGTCAAATTTTAATGTTTTGCATTAATATTTCTGTCTCGTCGTCTTCCCATGCATCTCCCTCTATTCTATGGTTTTCTTCCACGGTGTTGCTGCATTCATCATCCTCCATCCATGCTGCGTTACCATTTTAGCGGTCATCCACAGCATCCCCCCCGTGCATAAATTCTTGATAGTTTTGTGTGTTGCATGGTTTCGGGTGGCAATAAACCACGATAATTCATAGTCCCTGTCACAGCGACCGAGAACACAGGAAAGAACCATTTGCAGGAGTTGGAATTATGAAGAATGGGCGAGGAAAATGTTTGACAGGACTAGCAGTAAAAGAATAGGGTTCAAACTCCGTAAAAACCTGTCCAGAGCATTTAAAGCACAGATTTCATAGTCAGAGGAAATTGTGGGAGAGGTAAAGAGTATAAGTGGGAAATTAGTGCATTTAAGGCCTGTAATTGCAGATTTTGAGCCTTAAGCCAATTATTCGAAAGCAAAGGTACTAGTTCGAAGACCTTGAGGATCAATCAGAAGGTCTGATACACAGAAATATAATACTATCAGGGTTTCCATAGCAGCATAACGTTCTTCCATGAAAGGACACGGAACACATTATTGTTTTAGTCTACATTGTGTCCAAATGAAGATTTCCTCCCTGTCAGCAGTTCTACACCATCAAAAGCATTTGTTACACGGTATGGCAGACCCTAGCATCATTATTCTGCCTTTTTGTGCAATTCACCAAAACACTGCAACGAGTTCCAGAAACGAATGCTCAGAATTTATACAGAATGAGCCTCGGCCCTCCTGTTGCTTCAGATTTTTAATGCTGCATTTAAGTTTACATCTACTCCTCTTATTCTTTTCTCCTATAAGAATTCTCGAGAACATATTGTAAAAGGTTGTTGTTCGGTTGCTGCCGTTGCTGTTAGAGGAATTCATTCTGACTGCTAGAACAGTCTTGGGAGGGATTAGCAGAGTAGTTGTTATGTAGTAGGCTGGGAGGAGAAGTGTGGATTGTAACAGCCTTTGAGATCAGTGTATGTGACTGGTTTTGTATCGATTAATCAAAGCACATTTCACAAGATCCTGGTCTATTACTATTGGTGATGTCTTCTAAATTTGTTTATTACATTTCATATTGTTTCATTTTCTACTGGCTTGCATCATAAATATGGCATAGGATTTACCCTTGTTAGGTACCCTATGTCTCTGCTCTCCTTGCCTTAAATGTTGTTCTGCTAAATGTGGTATCTGAGGGTTGATTTCAATCAATTTAACCAATGTAGTGGACGTTATTGCCTGCTCTTTGATGTATGAATTGGATGGATCAGTTCTTAGATGTTCTTGTTGGGTTTAAGCTGAAATATTTGGGAACACTGGGGATTAGAGTTAGCCCTGTCCACTAGGATCCTTGTGCGACCAGCTGGCCTTTCTAAGATCTCTTTGTTAAACTTATCTCTGTTTTCCCTTGGAGCATGCTAAAGCTGACCTGGAGTTAAATGACCTCTGGTTCGATCTATAAGCTTTCCCTTTGTCCCTCCTTTGAGAGTTGCCTATGAGTATGTCCAACGGTACGAGTTCGACACTAAAACTTTGATCTGTAAACAAGGGGGTGGTTGCTTTCCTTCTCTCCCTTTCTTTCCTTGATGTTCCATCCCACCATCTAATCTAAAAAGATCACCTGATAGTGAATGACTTTCTCTTCTAAGGCTTTGGCTAGTTGTTGCATGTAATTACCTTTCATGACTCCATAGCCCAATGGATGGCACTTTCTTGACCTATCCTCTTTGCTGAAACATCCTATTGTTTTTTTCTTTTCCTTCCATTACTTTCTCAGTCCATGATCTCATGACCAACCCAGCGACCAACCAACCAAATCATTTTAAAACCCCCCTTTGCGCTTCATACCTAGCCTAACATCTCATTTTGAGCTTCAAAGAAATACCATTCTTTTCTCTATTTGTAGAGATCCCTCTCCGGGTCCAGGAGGGCTAGATCCTAGGGCCCCAAAGTGGTTCTGATGTTGTCTCATCTTTTGGTCTTGCCAATCTGGCCAAAACATGGGAACCCCAACATAATGGCGACTCCATTCGGGACTGAGTGCATTTCACCTTAAGCATTTTTAGGCACTCAAAGACCCAAAATATCTGGTTAGATTGGCATTCAATTGCTGATGGTGGATAGCATCCTGTTTCAACAAATTCATATACATCCACCTGGCGACTCCACACTCCATAACTCTCAAATACTCCACTGGAGGAAGAACTTGAAATATGGCTAGACCTCATAGAAGGGTAGAACACATGTGTTGGATTTGGTTTAAAGAATTCATTGTTTTTGTCTACCACTATGTTTTGTCCTACTTTAAGCCTGATCAAATGTACAAAGATGAGACCCACACTGAATATGGGAAAGATCTCAAGCCTCAGTCTTCAGACCATGAGCAGACCTATACTCCTATGAAGAACCTGGTGGAACAAGAGTCTCATGTTGTATCTCCCACTCCTGAAGAAGCTTCAAGCAGCCATGAGCCCATTTTTATACCACCTACAACTACAAAGGTCATAGAGAGATATAAGCCTCTGGTTTTAACTCTTATTTTCCAACCCCTTCCTTCAGAACTTATAAACCAGCTGCCTCTTTTTGATGGAGAAAATGAAGGGGCCACTGCTGAAGAACATGTTCAAAACCATAGGATTTACTTGAATTGTATGAAATAGAAGAAGATGATGTGTGCATTAGAATGTTTGCCTTGTATTTACAATGGAATGTTAAAGGTTGGTTCAAAGGCCTTCCAGTGGCAAGCATTTTCAGCTTTCATCAATTTTCTCAAGTTTTCCTTAATAGGTGGCAGCCCCAAAGAATGCTCTCCTCATCCTAGGAGAGTATCAAAACTTGAAAAGGCAGCCAGGAGAGACAGTACAAGAATTTTTAGCCAGGTTAAATAAGGTATATGATGCAATACCTTCTGATATAAAACCACCTTTGGGATGGGCTCTATTACACTATCCAAGTTCTTTTGACCCCGAGGTGGAATTCCATATAAGAGAAAGAGAGGCTTCGAGCCTGGAGGAAATGCAAAATATAGCGATCCCTGTCGAATACAACATAAAGTGCAGGGAAAAAAGGTTAAAAGCAGCAAAGAAAGACTGAGCAGAGAAAATAAGGCAGGTCTCTTTAGAAAGCAAGCTGGAAATATTGATAGAGACTGCCAACACCCTGTTGAACATAGTAGAGGAAGAATATGAGGTTGAAACCAAAAAAAGTGATTGGAAAATACCTACACCTTGTCCTCAGGAAAGACAAACCAGACCACTGCAAGACAGAAGCCACATGCAAAGCATGTATGATGAACCAGAGTTTGAATCAGAAAATGAACTTGCAGACTATTTTGTAGAAAGACTTGCTGAGAGCCCTGAAGATTTGATGTGTGACAAAGCTTATAATTATGATTTCTCTGATGTTGATCTGTCTGATGATATTTTTTTCCAAAGGGAAACTGGGCTTGCAGGGCCATCATCAGTAGATTCATGGGAGGAATATCATGACCATCAACTTCAGGAAAATGATGAGCCAATGCAGGCCATCTATGATACTGATGAAGAAAGTGCTGAAAGCATGATAGCAGAAGATGACTCCATGAATTTTCATTCTGCCATATATCAGATCATCAGTAATGATTTCCATGAAGGAGGAAATTAGCAGCTTTCTAGTGCAGAGGATAAGGAGGAAATGAATGAAGAAGATCTTGAGCAAGATGATTATCTAGAGCCTTCACCTGAAAGGTTCAAGGTAATCAAAGCAACCCCTGCTCAAGATTATGTTAATTTTTTCACAGAGTTCAGTTCACTTTAGTAGAACCGGCCAGGGTCAGAAGAGGACAGCCCTGCCATATGTGATGAGCCCTCCTGTTCAAGATGCAGTGAAGATGAGGGAGGCCTTCTTTCCCACAGACATATTTGTCTTGATCCAGTGGAAGAAGAGGTATTCCTGGTTGATGCTCATCTTCCAAATACCCCAAACCAGTAAAAGGAGGAGCGTGATTACAAAGGCCTCATTGCAGATGCAGTGATTGAAACTGCCCAGGATGCAGACAACCTACCAGTTAGGGGAGGCTTTGAAGTAAAAGGTTTACATCATGCTTTTGTTTATCCTATGGAAGAATACATGGAGGCCCTAATTAGCTCAACTCCTCAAGCATCAATCCTTTGCAAGAGCCAAAAGCATCATAATTGGTCACCACTGCTGGTGGCCTCAGTTTTGAAGATCCACATGCAGAGCATCCTACGGTTGTCTCTGATGAGCAGTCAGTTCTTTTTCCCCTTTCTACTATTACTTGACTGGCTGCATTGGTATTATTGTATCACCTAGAGCATTAGAGATTTCAAGTTAGTGTAGGGTAGGTAGGAAAAGCTCAAATAAGCTCAGTCTGGGAGCATGTAGTTAGTTGTTTTAATTTCTGCAAAGTCCAGCAAGTCAGACAGTCTACTCCTGGCTTGACTGTTTTAAATTTCTGTCTTAGAATATAGAGAAAAAATCTACTAGACAATTTAACCCTAGCAGATAGTAGTGTAGGTAGAGAAAGTTATGATGCCAACAGTCTAATCTGGTCTCATGGAGCAATAAGGGTAGAAATAGAATAGGTTTATTTTCTGTTTGTAAATAAAAAAGATGTAAAGGGTATGCTAGTCCAAATGCACCCTAAAAGAAAAATGCTAGGACTGTAGTCTGGGTAGGTAGATTGTTTGGGAATGTTTCTGCTGATCTATCATATTTGTGGCAGCTGATCCAAGAAAGAAAATGAGTCAAGTTCCAGGCATCTGGCATACACCAAAGATTTATCCTCTGAATTCTTGACTCCTTCAAGAAGAAGCCATCACCATGTGGAGCCACTGTTAGCCCCCTATAAATTTTTGACAAGCAAACAGGGGGCTAAAATGTTTTTAAGTCTTCAAGGAATGCATTTCCTCTGAAAACACGTCATCCTTGAAGTCTCCTTGTGCCTTTGACCTTTGATAAATCCCCTCTTCTAGTTCCCATTATGAGGCCTCTCTGATTGTAACCAAATTGTGCTCCAAAGGTTTTAATTTTCCCCTCGTATCCCTGCAGAATGCCCCATTTCACTCTGTTGTCCCTTTTCCTAAGTTTCCTTTCTACCCTCTTTTCCCCCCTTCTAAACTTCCTTCATTAATCCTCTAATCCTCCCAAAACCGTGTTTAAACCCTTCAAATACTTTTGTTTGGTTGAAACAACCCTTTTCTCCCTATCATTTCCCTTCTCCACCCTCAAATTGCATTAAAAATGGCACAAAAAGCCATATTCTTCATATTTCGGGTCTTAGCCCCTTTCAGGCCAGCCCCCTCGACCTTTCTCCACGTGACCCGGGCGCCAAGACCAAGCGCCAAGGCAGAAAGCGCTTAGAGCGAATATGTGTCGGGCGCATTTCGAACCGTCAATCTGTATAGATCGAATGGTCATCGTTTTCCCCACCACGTCCACCATTCAACCCGTTCACTCATACGATTGCGCCATCGTCGTTCATTTACCCGCAGATCAATGGTCGAGAATGCACCTGCCGCCTATGGTCCCCGCACCCACTCACTGTACAATACCACTGGTTTCTATCGCACCGCCTTTCGGAGGTAGGCGGTATTTTCCTATCGGCCAGCGATTCCATACATCATCTGACGCGTGGCACTGGTACGGCAATAAACCGCCTGCTCATCGTGCATTAACATTTGGCACAGGATACGGAGCGATATGCATATTAGCCGTCCGATCTGGGGCACCTCACCCAATGGTTGTCGCTCCACGAAGTTGTGCACGAGTTAACCCAAGGCAGTCATACCCCTGGCCCACAACCCATCGCCCTCCGACGTGTTTTCCACTGTCGATCTCCTTTGAGATCGGACGGTCCAGATTCATTTGCATGGCCCGCCATTGACCGGTCCCGCCACGTCATTTTCCACGTGTTGTCGTCGTTTCTTCGCCCGTTTCCTATATTTATTCATTCCAGGGTCAAATTTTAGTGTTTTGTATTAAGATTTATGTCTCGTCGTCTTCCCATGCATCTCCCTCTCTTCTATGGTTTTCTTCCACGGTGCCACTGCATTCATCATCCTCCATCCATGTTGCGTTACCATTTCAGCGGTCATCCACAGCATCCCACCCCGTGCATGAATTCTTGACAATTTTGTGTGTTGCAGGGTTTCGGGCGGTAATAAACCACCATAATTCATAGTCCCTGTCACAGCGACTAAGAACACAGGAAAGAACCATTTGCAGGAGCTGGAATTATGAAGAATGGCCGGGGAAAATGTTTGATGGGACTAGCAGTAAAAGAACAGGGTTCAAACTCCGTAAAAACCTGTCCAAAGCATTTAAAGCACAGATTTCACAGTCAGAGGAAATTGCGGGAGCGGCAAAGAGTATTAGTGGGAAATTAGCGTGTTTAAGGCCTGCAATTGCCGATTTTGAGCCTTAAGCCAATTATTCGAAAGCAAAGGTACCATTTCAAAGACCCCGAGGATCAATCAGAAGGTCCGATACACAAAAATATAATATTATCAGGGTTTCCGTAGCAGCAAAACGTTCTTCCATGAAAGGACATAGTACATATTATTGTTTCAGTCTACATTGTGTCCAAATGAAGATTTCCACCCTGTCAGCAGTCCTACACCATCAGAAGCATTTGTTACATGGTATGGCAGACCCTAGCATCATTATTTTTCCTTTTTGTGCAATTCACCAGAACACTACAACGAGTGCCAGAAATGAATACTCAGAATTTATACAGAATGAGCCTCGTCCCTCCTGTTGCTTCATAGTTTTAATCCTCCATTTAAGTTTACATCTACTCCTGTTATTCTTTTCTCCTATAAGAATTCCCGAGAACATATTGTAAAAGGTTGTTGTTCGGCTGCTGCCATTGTTGTTAGAGGGAATCATTTTAACTGCTAGAACAGTCTTGGGAGGGATTAGAAGAGTAGTTGTTATGTAGTAGCCTGGGAGGAGAAGTTTGGATTGTAACAGCCTTTGAGCTCAGTGTATGTGAATTTTTTTATATCAATTAATCAAAGCACATTTCACAGGATCCTGGTCTATTACTATTGGTGATGTCTTCTAACTTTGTTTATTACATTTCATATTGTTTCATTTTCTTTTGGCTTGCATTAGAAATATGGCATAGGATTTACCCTTGGTAGGTACCCTATGTCTCTGCTCTCCTTGCCTTAAATGTTTTTCTGCTAAATGTGTTATCTGAGGGTTGATTTCAGTCATTTTAACCAGTGTAGTGGATGTTATTGCCTGCTCTCTGATGTATGAATTGGATGGATCAGTTCTTAGATGTTCTTTTTGGGTTTAAGCTGGAAGATTTGGGAACACTGGGGATTAGAGTTAGCCCTGTCCACTAGGATCCTTGTGCGAACAGTTGGCCTTTCTAAGATCTCTTTGTTAAACTTATCTCTGTTTTCCCTTGGAGCATGCTAAAGTTGACCTGGAGTTAAATGACCTCTGGTCTGATCTATAAGCTGCCCCTTTGTCCCTCCTTTGAGAGTTGCCTATGAGTATGTCCAAGCAGGTCTGGAGTTAAATGACCTCTGACCTGATCTATAGACAGAAATTAGGTCTCTTTCCTTCTCTCACTTTCTTTCCTTGATGTTCCATCCCACCATGTAATCTAAAGATCCTTTAGTATTAGATGACTTGCCCTTTGGAAGCCTTGGCTAGTTGTTGCATGTAATTACCTTTCATGACTCCATAGCCCAATGGATGGCCCTTTCTTGACCTATCCTCTTTGTTGAAACATCCTACTATTTTGTTCTTTTCCTTCCATTACTTTCTCAGTCCATGATCTCATGACCAACCCAGCGACCAACCAACCAAATCATTTTAAAACCCCCATTTGTGCTTCATACCTAGCCTAACATCTCATTTTGAGCTTCAAAGATATACCATTCTTTGCTCTATTTGGAGAGATCCTTCTCCGGGTCCAGGAGGGCTAGATCCTAGGGCCCCAAAGTGGTTCTGATGTTGTCTCATCTTTTGGTCTTGCCAATCTGTCCAAAACATGGGAACCCCAACAGGTCATGAATGACCTTTTTAGGCATTTCATTGATGAATTTTTCCTTGTGTATTTAGATTATATTCTTGTCTTTAGTAGGACTTGGGATGAACATGTATGCCATGTAAAGAAAGTGTTTGATGTATTAAAGAGGGAAGAATTGTATGTAAAATTGTCAAAGTGTGGGTTCGGGAAAACTTCTTTGGTTTACCTAGGTCATACTGTTGGTAATGGTCAATTGAAAATAGACCCCTCCAAAGTTGAGGTGATTGTAAAATGGCCTAAGCCTACCAATGTAACAGAGGTCCATATTTTTCTAGGTGCAGTACAATACTAGAGGAGATTCATTTCCAACTTCTCCTTTATTGCATCACTCTTACACGCACTGAGTGGGGAGGAAAGCAGCAAAAGTCCTTCTAGCAAATTGTTGAAAACAGGTCATATTGGAAGTTGCGCTATAAATTTTTTTCTACAAAGGTTCAGAAGGTGGAAAAAAACCCATTTGAGACGAAATACTAAGGAATTTTGTAAAAAAATTTCATATCTTAGTTCACTATATTTTTGAAGATATGATCTGAGGAAGTTAGGTATTTTCCAGGCTCCCGAATTTCATCACAAACAAGTGGCCAAGGGAAAATCGTCATAACTTTCGTTTCAGACATCAGATTGGAATTCTGTAAAAAGTGATCAAAAGTGCACATAATTTTGTATCAATCTTAGAGATGAAATTCAAAATTTTGACACATGGTATGCCATACAAATTAGCTCTGCTGAACCAACCCATAATTAGGACTTTGTGGGAGATTGGGAATAACTTTATCTTGAAGAATCCAAACTAGGTCTGACCTATGGAATTGGAAACAAGATTTAGAGGGATACCACAGGACCTAAGTTTAGATCTTGGAGATATGAAATTAAATAGTTACAATCTTTTCAATTTTGAGCTCCTAAAAGCAAAAAAAAAGTTGTGTTTTTGTTTTTTTTAAATTGCATAACCTTTGTTTAAAAAATCAGTTTGAAGTGATTCCAAGGGGATATTATAGCATTCTTATCGTTATAGGTTTCTATAATTCCTCCCAAAAAAAACATACATCCATTAAGCCATCAGAAAACTCTATTATGATGCATGAAGAGGAGGAATTTCAGTATGATATATCAAAATTACGATACCAAGTGCAACAAATTTCGATCTCACAAAGAGCAACCAAAGATGACCTAGATGGTTTAAAAGAAGACATGGAAGCTAAGGTGGATGGTTTGAAGGATGATATGAAAGTTAATATGGATGATCAAGTGGTGGAAGATCACATTGAGCATCAACAACAAGTTCTCCAACTCTTAAAGGATAACCTAAATTTGGTGCATAATCGAATGAAACAATAGGTAGATCAACATCATGGTGAAAGAATTTTTGTTTTAGGCGATTAGGTATTTTTATGGCTACAACCATATAAATAAATGTCTCTTAAGCAAGCTAAGAAGGATAATGAATTATCACCAAAGTATTATGGTTCTTACAAGGTGTTGCAAAATATTGGTACTATGGCATACAAATTGGAGCTTCCTGAATCTTCCTGAGTGCACCCCGTTTTCCATGTTTTGTGATTAAAAAAGGTTATATGTGACAAGATCTCAGTTCAAACAATATTTCTAGAACTTGATGAAGAAGGAAAAATCATATTGGAACGTGAAGTAGTCACAGAAACAAGAACTCGACAGCTACGAAATTGATCAATTTCAGAGTATCTCATCAAGTGGAAGAGCTTATCCTCTGAACATTCCACATGGGAGGATGAGAATTTTATACAGAAGCATCCATAAATAATCAATCATTGAGGAAAACACTTGTTTGAAGGAGAGGGTCATGTTAGGTCCCTATAATTCTAGTGTATCCCCTTACTTTTATTGTTAGTATAGCCCCCTTATTTTTATTGTTGTGTCCATGTAGTCCCCATATTGTTAATATTGTGCCCCATAGAAGCCCACTATTGTTATTGTTGTGCCCTTACATTGTTATTGTTATGTCGGCTAGGATTATATTGCGACCCACTAGACTCCTATATATAGAAAGAAGGTTTTTTCATTTGTATCATCCAATAATTTTTCATTTATGTAATGTAAATACGGTTGCCCCCTCGAAGAGGTAGATTTCTAAGTCATTGATCTATATTTTCTTCTATTTTGTGAGTTGGTTTCATAACAAAGGATCTGAAACCTTAGATGAAATTATCAAGGTTCAACGCTCCCTCTTATGAAGACAGGTCTTGGATACATTGGAGAAACATCACAGACATAAAAATCCTCAGCCACAACTGGAAGCTATCTAAATGCAACCAAAGACAGTAAGAAAAGTTACAATATTCAACAAAAGAATAAAGACACTTCATAGGTAAGTCATGTTCACTCTAATCCAAGGATGAATTATAACAAAAGAATCAATCAAAAGGTAAGCAACAATAGAAGATTATATGATCACATAAATTTGTTTTTTAATGGACAATGTTTCTCATGTCATAATTTTGGTCACAACGCTCCTCAATGTGTTGCATAAAAAACCATAATGACTAGAGAAGCAAGAAAAAAAAGGAATGAGACAGGAATAAAGAAGAAAACCTATAATAATTTCTCACCTCCAAAAGATGAAATTGAATGCTCATTTTACAATAAATTTGGACATGAGGAATCTGAATGCATGATAAAATTATAGCTACCATCTCAAAAGGAGAAACTATCAACAAATTCTAAGGTATTGAAAAGGAAGGACTTAGAATCTAAAAGTTGTGGCATAGAATTGCTTGTAGAAGGACAAGAAAATCAAGAAAATAAAGATAAACTTATTTCATACAATGAATTAGAGAAAGGAAAGAATGCCACCTTTGGAAATGAATCACATGTTGTCATTAAGGGTAAAGGATATGTTTTCTAAAAGAAAAGGTTAAAGCTGGAAATGTTATGTATGTTGATGGATTAAAACATAACTTTTTTAATGTTAGCCAAATGTGTGATCAATGAAATGAAGTGGTCTTTAGATAAAAAGAATGTGTGTTTTGTGAACTTGACACAGGAAAAACCGTAATAAAAGGAACAAGAACTCTGAGTAATCTATATATATTGAAAGGTGGCCAAGAACAATGTTACCTAGGAAAAACAGAGGAAAATTGGTTATGGCACAGAAGGTTGTGACATCTCAGCTTCTCTCAAATAAGAAAAATCAAGCAAGCTCAAAGTTTTTCGTGATCTACGTAACATCACCCTACCTAAAAGTACCATATGCAAGTCATGTCAATTCAGTAAGAAAACCAGAGTTCAATTAAATGACAAAGAAGGATCAGGAAGTAAACCTGTTGAACTTATACATATTGTTTTATGTGGACCAGTAACGAAAAATTCACCTCATGGAGAACATACTATATCTTATTTATTGATGACTTTTCTAGAATGTGTTGGATCGGTTTATTGAAACAAAAATATGAAGCATTTGATAAATTTAAAGTCTTCAAAGCATTAGTTGAAAATGACGTAGATATTAAAATCAAATGTCTCAGATCAAGCTAAGGAGGAGAATACATATCAGATCAATTATTTTATTTCTGTGAACAACATGGCATAAAAATAGAACTTTCTGTAGCCAGAACTCCTCAACAGAATGGCGTGGTAGAAATAATGAACATAACATTTCCACAAATGGATTGTGCTATGCTTCATGAGTCCATAACTTCTGACACCCTCTACGGTGAAGTTTCACATACTGTAGTAAATATTCTCATCAAGGCTCATGTTTGTGTAAACAGTTATAAAGCTCCATATGAACTTTGGTATGGTAAGCCGCCTACTGTAAAGAATTTTAGAATATTTGGAAGTAAATGTTTCAACAAAAATAATGATGAAAAACTTGGTAAGTTTGAATCTATGGCAGATGAAGGAATATTTCTTGGTTATTCATCTAGAAGTAAAGGATACAAATTTTACAATAAGAGACTTCGGAAAATTGTTAAATGTATTGATGTTGTTATTGATGAAGCATGCATATATCTCAAAAAGGTAACAACAACAAAAGAGGATGATGTTGATGAATGTTTTATCTCATAAAAACGAAATGATACAGAAGAATAAACTATTGAATAAGAAGAAGAACACACATGTGATAAAGACAAGGCTCCATCCAGGTATGTTCAAAAGAAGCATCCAGAAACTCAAATTCTAGGAGAAAAGCAATCTGGGGTACAAACAAGAATAACTCTTGTAGGATCTTGTAGTTAGCTAGATTTATTATCCACCATTGAATGACAAAATAAAAATCAAGCTATTAAAGATGAATGTTGGGTTAAGATCATGGATGAAGAACTTGATCAAATTGAAAAGAATAATACATGGGAATTGGTTCCAAGGCCCCATGATAAAATTTTTATTGGTACAAAATGGATATTCAAAAATAAGTTGAATGAAAATGGAAAAGTCATTAGAAACAAAGTTAGACTTGTTTGTAAAGGTTATGCTCAACAAGAAGGTATAGAATTTGAAGAAACATTAGCTCCAGTAGCTAGACTTGAAGCCATAAGAATGTTTCTTGCATTTTCAAGTTTTTTCCATTTCAAATTGTATCAAATGGATGTAAAATATGCATTCCTTTATGGAGATCTATAAGAATTATATATTGAACAACCAGAAGGATTCACCTTAGGGAATGAGGAAAACCTTGTATGAAAATTCAAAAAAGCTTTATATGGGCTAAAAAAGCCCCACGAGCATGGTATTATCTTCTTGACAAGTATCTTCAACAACAAGGTTTCACAAAAGGATCTTCAGACAACAACCTGTACACAAAAATTGAGGATGATAAATTGCTAATTATTGTTGTATATGTTGATGATATCATCTTTGGGACTAATGAAGAAACTATGAGTCAAAAAATTTCTTCTGTTATGTAGCAAGAATTTGAAATGTATTTACTTTGGGAACTAACATATTTTATTGGTTTACAAGTACAACAAGCAAAAGATGGCATCTTTCTCTCACAAAAAAAATATATCAAGAAGGTTCTCAAGAAGTATGGGATGGAAGGTTGCAAAATAGTATGTACTCCAATGATGACAGGGTGTGACCTCAAATCAAATGATAAATCTAACAGGTACTAGACCAGACATCTTGCAAGAAATTAGGATTGTTGGATGTTTCCAATTCAATCCAAAGGAAACACATCTTCAAGAAATTAAGAGAATATTCAAATAACTTTAAGGAACCCAATAATTTGGCTTATGGTATCCTAAAGATGCATATCTTACCCTTCATGCATAAACATATGCGGACTAGGTTGGAAATGTCGATGACAGGAAAAGCACTAGGGGAGGTGCATTTTACATGGGGCCCTGATTCGTATATTGGTTCAAAAAGAAACAAAGTTCTATTGCCTTATCTATAGTGGAAGAATAATATGTGGTAGTTTCATATTGTTGCACACAAATACTATATATGATTTAGACATTACAATATATTCAAATCAAATTTTCTCCACCCATCTCCATCCCGTGTGATAAGACAAGTGCTATTATTATTTCGAAAAATCCGGTTATGCACTCCAAGACAAAGCACATTCCTATTAAGTATCATTTTCTACGAGAATAGGTGCTTGAGAAAAAGGTTAACTTGGAGTATGTTCCCTCCAAAGAACAAGTTGTTGATATATTTACTAAACCTCTTCCAAGAGAAGCATTTGAATATCTTAGACATAAACTAGGATTTGTCTCTGCCTCATGTTGTTATTAATCAAGTCTGCTCATTCTATAGGTGAAAAAAATTCATAAGTTTTCTTTCTGTACGCGGGTTTCATGAAGTATAGTCATGTATATATGCGAGTTTTGATTTAGATAAGCACATATACACCTCTGATCACAAATATTTGGGTCCAACTTAAGAACAATCTCTGGTATGTTTATGCCTGTTATTTATTGTGCACAGTTGATTATAACATGCAACTGTTTCTTATAACTGGTTTTTAGATCTAGGAGTTGGTTCAATTTGTCATTTATGCTTTTTCTGATTAATGAAGATACTCTGATGCATGATTTGATGATCTTACAGAAAGTAGGGAGCACTGGTTCAGGGGGAGATTTAGCCTTGCTAATGTAATGTTGGCATTATGTTTAAGGAACTGTTGAAGATGTTCAAATGGTTTCCCTTTGTATATGTCATTTAATGTAAAGGTCATATGGGGTCCTATGATGTAATTATTCAATGATACTATGTAAACCCACTTGGTTGGTTAATTGAGTCATATATGTAATCCCATGTTGGGGAGTTACTAGTATGTAACCCCACTTGGTTGGATGGTTGATGTAAGGTCTTTTTTAGCTGCATCATAGAGTCATATATTGTAAAGACTTATGAAATATCCGCATATGCTCAAGGGGATAATTAGTCTGTCCTTTTCCCTTGATGTCAAAGGGGGATACTATCTTGGTGTTTGACTATGGTGTCTCTTTCAAATATCTTCAAATTATGGTGATCAAACACCAACATGGTTGCCATCAAATCCAAAGGGGGAGATTGCTGGCATTATGGTACATGTGTTGTCCTTGATGGAAACCCACTCGTAACAAAACAATTCAATGTAACCAAATGTGTTCACATATCAGTTCAAAGGTGACAAAATGATGGGATAGAGGTTTGCAGGTCAGAAACAAAAGTTTGATGAAGGTGAATATTTGAATATCTATACGCGAGTTAGTCAAGGCCAAGTCACATACACTCGTGAGTATGAAGAACCCAAGTTGCGTGTTGAGATTTCAACAAGATGATGAGCTTAGTGGAAAGAAGTCGCCTTCACTAAGTGGGCCCGCAGGCTATTTTTGGCGCAAAGTCTATTTTTAGACTATGTCTATTTTTAGACATATGGATCATGTTATATGAGTTTCATGATGCTATTTGTGGATGGTTGGTCAAGTCGGAAAAAATAGATGGACTTCTATTTTTAGACATATTGGGCGGAATCTATTTTTAGATTGCCAGTCTAAAAATAGATATGTCGAATATTATTAACTCTTAATAATATTTGGACTATAAACATTATCTTATTCTCTTGACACTTTCATGTGAGTTAATGTATGGGCACATGCAAACAAAAAGAAGGAATTACGCCATTCTATGGGGTCAGGAGCTATTTCATGGAGACTTGGGCTAGAACTCATGTGAGCGTAGTTTGGTGGAGTTGATTGGAGGAAGCAGTGGAGTTGTATTCAGCTAACTCACATCAACATAGCTGAGCTAGTTGTATCTAGTCTAACTGATGGTAATTAGTGAGAGGTGAATTAATTATGAATAATTCAATTAATTATTAACTCAAATCAACCAGCAGACTATTTGCTAATCCTCTGCATGTTTTTCCTCAAGCCATGGAGACCAGTGAAGAGGTAGGTGAAAGAGCAGTGTGACTATCAGTTGTGACTATACTGGTGCATGATTTTGCACCACACATTGATGGATATGCCAATGAGTATTGCGCAGTACACACCAGGTGGATTCAAACTCAGATTGAGTCATTATTCATCTTGGATTGCGCAGTAGAGGTAGGCTAACAGGTGGAGTAGATTGGACCATGTGTTTTGTTAGATCTAAGCTTGTGTAGTGTGTAACAATTGGAGATTGTACTGAGAGCTTGTGAGGAGTTTGTACAATTATTGTTACATGATCTGTATCATTATAATATACAGATAGTTGGGGTTTTTCAGCTTTAAGCTTTCCCATAAATATTGTGTTTATATGTGTGATTGTTTATGGTTTTGATGTGCGCATGCGATTGTTTATATTTCCGCAATTAATGATCAATAGTAGAAGAGGTTATGTATTATGCATGAAGCTCAAATAGTGTGTGATCAGGATAACCTCGGTGAATAATTTAACAGTTATTCAAATTTCTACATTGCGTACATGTTGGCGAACTGATTTATTAATACCAAGGGTATTTACTGTGGTATTAGCCCACAATATTGAGTGCAGTAACAATTATTTGATCCCGTCCAAGATTACCACTGGCACTAGTGTGGTTTTGGCTCATGGTATTGGCTAAGGCTCTAACTAAATAAGGAGGTGAAGATCAAAGTGTTAAGTGTGCTTGTGTAAGGGATTTTTATGAATGCTTCAATCTAAAGTATATTTGGATTGTAAGGGCTATAATTGATAAGTTTATTTGAAATAATAATGCACTGATGAATACAATGATGGATCAGAATCATGAGACCTGAAATGAATTCCCATTGTATGATCTACTCATAGATTGACTAGATATAACTATTGATGCATGCTTTTATCTCTCTATGTTGTAATATGGCTCTTTCTGAATTTTTGAAGAGCTGTGAAATTTTAGGTCAAAATTTGTCGATATGTACGCAGGTTGGTCTTGGTGAAGTCGTGTATACATGCAAGTTCATTTTATCAAAGTCGCGTATATAAAGGAAGGAAGGGTTTTCTGCTTATAAATGACTGATCAATCAGATCAGTGTTGTTGTATCTCTTTTGTCTGCCAATGATGTCTTCATGTTGGTATGGTTTGAGTGATAATGTCTAAAGTAGAATTGATTGAATGATGAAGTTTAAATTGATTTCATGTTGACTGGTTGAAAATATTCTTGATGTTGCTAACTGCATGAGGGTTGAGAGATCTATAAGCTATATGATTATGTTCAATTTTGTGACTGATTCATAGTAATTGTTTTAAAACTTAGTATATTGATATTTGTACGTAGGTTTCTCTACAGAAAATCTCATATACGTGCATGTTTCCTTAAGTGAAGTAGTGTATACCTTTTGGTTTATGAATGATCAGGGTTGCGGTTGATTCAGTGTGTTGATGCAATATTCTGAATTCAGTTTTGTGTTCTGGTTAAAGTGATATCATTGTTTTGTTTGAATTAAGCTGGTGATTGGTTAAGTGACTGTTTGCTTCAGTAGTTGGTTCTATATTTGAGTGATTGGTGATTGTTTGGTTTAGTGTCGGTTGTTTTTGGGAATTGGATGAATCTTTTGGGTACATTAATCAGTTTCAATTTAGATATTTGACTTCTATGATGTTAAAGGGTTTAGCAAGGATTATCTTATGAAAATTGGTCTACAAGTTGTGATGTATTAAATCGGTGGATCCAGTGTGAAAAATTATGAAACGTGGTCCACGAATGGTTTTTAGGATTAGAGCCTTCAATGAGGAAGTTAGATTTTCCTACTAGTAGTAGTTGTTGATTAGATTTGGGGGTTCAAGCTCCCTTCCAGTGGGTGCTGGTAAATGAGATTAGGAGGTTGAATTTCCCTTCCAGTAGGAGCTGGAGAACAAGTGAAGGTTGTAGCCTTCAACAGGTGGGTGCCTGCATATTGACATGAGTCTGCACTAGTACAATAATGTAAGAAGTCTTTGATAATAATAATATTGAAGACTGAGATGACAATAGTGGTGGTTTTCTCCCACATTGGGTTTCCACCTTAAATCTTGGTGTTCATGTGTTTCTTATGTTTGATTCTTTATTCTTTTCTTACTGCACATTCTTACTTCTTATCAAATATCTGATGAATCTCTTACATTCTGGTTTAAGTTAAACATATAAATAATTGTCTTATTTATAATTTTACTAAGCATCGCTAATTTCCTGTATAATAGTCACATACGTACGCTATTTGGCTTCAGTAAATTTTCATATAGAATTCAAAAAAAAAAAAAATTATTGTGAGTTGTTTAAATACTAATTCACCCCTCATTTTGTATTTTTCCCAATAGTGGAATAATTACGAGACATTTTCTCCTCACCCATAGGGGTACATTTGCACTGTCATCTCAAGCATTTGATCAATCTGACTCCTTGAGCACCCTTACCCAATGGGTCGATATACCATCGCTATATTATGGAAAATGAAGAAATCAAGCAGCAAATGCAGGAGTTGTTGCAAAAAGGGCAGATCTGACCAAGTTCCTCACCTTGTAGGAGCCTGATTGTACTCACGCAGAAGAAGGATGGGACTTGGAGACTCTACATTGATTATCGGGCACTAAATAAAATCACTATCAGGAATAAGTATTTGATCCCAAATATTGATGACCTTCTTGACCAGCTTAAGGGGGTCAAGTACTTCAACAAGATAGAGTGGAAGTCTGGTGATCACCAAGTTTCTATAGAACCCACATATGTTTGGGAGACTGCCTTCAAATCCAAGGAGGGCCTTTTTGAGTGGTTGGTCATGCCTTTCGGGTTGACAAATTTCCCTGCAAATTTTATGAGGTTGATGGATGACATCTTGCGGCCCTTCAAAAACTCGTTCATTGTGATATATCTGGAAAAAATCTCGATCTTCAGCAAGAGTTTGGAAGAGAACTTACAACACATTTGACGGATCCTTCAAACCCTGTGGCAACACAAATTATGTGCCACCTTGGATAAATGCACCTTTAGCATGACCCAGGTCCAATATATTAGTTACATTATTGATGAGCAAGGAGTGCATGTTGATCCAACTAAGATCCAAGTCATTTTGGATCGCCTAGCCCCAACCTCTCTGACAGAGCTTTGTAGCTTTTTGGGTCTTGCCAATTTTTATTGGAGGTTCATATTAGGATTCTCTAATATCACTTGGTTGTTGAGTCAATTTACCAAGGGTAGAGCGAAATAAAAAAATTTCTGGTTTGAATCCCAACAGAAGTTGTTCATTGAGTTGAAGCATCGCTCTGCTCTACAATAGTGCTCACATTTCCATACCTACAACATCCATTTGAAATTGAGATAGATGCCTCTGACTATGCTATTGGTGCATTTCTCACCCAGCAAGGGCATCTAATGGCCTATCAAAGTGAGACACGTTTCGATATAATTCGAAAATACCCCACCTATGAAAAAGAGATGTATTCCATCGTGCAGGCTTGCTAAAAGTGGAAACATTACATTCTGGGGAAGGAGATAGTCATCTGCACATATCACCGACCTAATCAATTCATATAGACACAAGGGAAGTTGTAGAAAAATCACCATCATAATTGGTCCACATATCTGCAAAAATCCAATTTGATCATCAAATGCAAGAAGGGAAACACAAATTGTGTTGCAAATTGTCTCATCTGACCCCTGATTGCAACATTGACCATTGTTTTCAACCCTTGTGGCCATGAGACCTTTGGTTGGTCGTAACTATATGAAAATGATCCATGGTTCGCCACCACATACCAGATGCTAGTGGATGGAAAGCAAGTACCAGACTACCACCTCTAAGACGCATTGTTGTTCTACTTGGGGCACATTTTTTTTCCTTAAAGTGATTGTGCCAAGTTGATTTTGGAAGTGCACGACAGTCAAGTTGCAGGACACGTTGGTTTGGAGAAAATAGTGGTAGTACCACAAAAGTATTTGTATTGGCCAAAACTTTGACAAGATGTTGGCAAATATATCATATCTTACACTACATGTGCCATAGCTAAGATAACCATTAAGAAGTAAGGCATGTACATTCCTCTGCATACTCTTAGCCATCCGTGGGAATCCTTCTCATTGTAATATACGTTTGAAATTCCTTCAACCAAGCATCGTAACGACTATGTATTTGTGTTCATTGATATATTTTCTAAGATGGAAATATTGATGGCATGGCAAGAAGAGCATCACAACAGAATAAATTTCCAAACTCTTCTTTGAATGTGTCTGGGTAAATTTTTGGAATTCCATAGACCATTATAACAGATCGAGATAGAAAGTTCCTGAGCACATTTCGATTGATCCTTTGGTCATTTTTGGACAATAATCTCACCTAATTGACTGCATTTCGTCCCCAAACTCATGGTTAGATAGAGGACGTCAACAAGATGATAGTGCACATACTCCACATGTACAACTCCAAGCACCCACAAACATGGGATGAGAGTCTTCCCTATGTACAAAACAACTTTAATAGAGCTCTCCATAGCTCAATTGGACACAACCCTTTCCAAGTGGGTCTAAGATTTCAACCATTGTGCTTCATTGATGTTTCCATGCCTATGATGACTAAACTAGCAGAGTCTGCA
Organism: Pinus albicaulis; assembly: GCA_034641835.2. NCBI lineage: Eukaryota > Viridiplantae > Streptophyta > Pinopsida > Pinales > Pinaceae > Pinus > Pinus albicaulis. Next base: position 775,609,902 of record CM076577.1, on the reverse strand, counting down.
CATGTACAAACCAAAGTTGATAAAGCCACCAGGTTTATCGAACACATCTAACACATCCGCCATCAAGTTCATGACATCCCAGAGAAATCTAATTAGTACAAGCAACTTCATGATCAACATCGGGTGCCACACAAGTTTAAGGTGGGCGACAAGGTATGGTTGCATCTATAGAAGGAACGCTTGTCGGAGTTGATCATAAGCTTCTACCAGTTTGATACAAGTCATGCCTTACACCATCACCAAGATTTTGGGTGAAAAATATTTCAAGCTAAGCATCCCTTCATTCCTTGGCTTGCACCCAGTATTCAATGTGGAGCACCTTCGACCCTACTTCCCACCATTGTTGGATACATCAGACATAGTTAAGAAGCGACACCAATAGAGCTCAATCCATAATGCATAGAAAATTCCACAATTGATCGGATCATGGACACAAGTTAAAATCACTCGCAAATAGGGAATTCAAGTGTATCAAAATTTCAAAGTCAGCCAACTCATCCACCAAGGAAAGTGGCTCACCAAGGAACAAGTTCAGCAAAAAAATTATTATCCCATGGAGGCACTCAACACAATGGGGACCATTGCTTCCTAAGGGGGGAGGGTTTATCCAGATGAATATTTCTGGCAACTCACCTATTCCACTTGGACCCCCAACATTATTTCCTTTCAATTTCCTAATTTCTAGACAATTACTATTTTTGGTAGTTTTCATGTCCTAAACTTCCAGAGTTGTTTTGAGGCCCTAAACGACGTTTTTTTAAGGAAACGGGAAAATACATAGCGTGTGGCATGAATTTGTATTCAAAATTTGTAGCCCTCAGATTAACCTTTCTAATGAGGTATTGTACACATCAAACGAGGACCATATTCCAAAGTTACGACCCCAGGAAGTTGATGTACCAACTAACTTGAATGAGGCCCACAAAATTTTGGTGTTTCATATCCTAGGGTAATTTTTTTGGATATTTAGGGTTTTCCATTGTTCCTTAATGATAAAAAGGCCTTTGAGCCTCATTTTAAAATAGTTCAAATGCATGTAGCCGATACATCTCTTCTCACAGATAGCTACATCTCCCAAGCTAGTATATTTCCCTTAATTCTACATGTAATCAACATTTAAATATTTTGTTATTAATGAATTGAAGTTCAATTCTCACTGTAGCTTTGTGTTTTTGTTTAAATATGTATTTCATTTTTTTCCTGCATAAATTTGGATCCATATTACTATAATTTCCTACTCTAATAGTATTGTACTATGTTAGGGTGTTCTCAATCATATATTTAGTTTCTTTTTCCATTTATATTATGGTTATATTATTGTATAGCTATAATTACACATAAAGGAATGAATATTACTAGAATTTCCTACTCTAGCAATGATGAGGTGATCAATTTTTATCTAAAAAATGAAAGTTCCCAGAAATTCTTGAAACCAACGAAAAATCGATGTGATCGTCATTTTGAATCCAATGACATTCGTTTCACCTCAATCCGACACCGTATGATCAAGTTATCGCGTGATGCTTGTTTGGCCCAACAACTAAGATTTTAGCAGGTCTATTGACTGGGTTGTTGACTAGGTTGTCTGTATGCTGACTCAGTAGGCTGACTGTGCATGTTGACTATGTATTTTGGGCCAATGACAAGCTTCCAAGTGGCCTCACGTGGCTCGTTTAATTTTGGAGGCATTTGATTGGTTGTAGTTGATTTTGTTTGGACCAATGATTGGGGGCCACATGGTACCATGGGGTCAACTAAAATATAGGTATAGGTTAGTCAGAGGCCTGACCAGGGTTCGAACCTGTGACCTCTATTCCAACAATGGAGTGCTCTACCAATACACTACACAATTATTCTTATTAACATATGCATAAAATCCATATATAAATTTAATGTTGCACCCATTTGGGGGAAGGGGTCGGGGCTAAGCCCCTAGCCCCAAGTCCATTGCATGCCATAGAACCTCACACCCGGAATTTTGGGGCCAAGCCCAACTGGTGCGGGCATCAAGGCCTAGCCCATGGCCTTATGTGGCTATATGACCAAATTTTTTAGACTTAAGGGGTCACTGGCAGAATTAATGATCCTACAAAATGCATCAGCAGAGGACGAAATTTTCACTCCCTTAGCAAAAAACAGGGTAGATTTGTAGGAAAATTAGACTGTTGGTCGAATTTGTAGGACAGTTAATAGTCAAATTCATTTGAGATCTTGGGAGCTCATATATTGTTGAGTTTTTTACCAAATGGAGCTCAGAAAGAGTTCACCTAGGGGTTTCTAGATATTCTAGATCCAATGGTGACCTCTAATTTCTGATTTGAGCACATCTAAGTAGTATTTTTGCAGGTTTAAGACCAAGGGTGTATGGATCAATCAAGATTTTGAAGTAGTTCTAGAAGGTGTTTGAGCATGAAGAAGGCTTTGTAGGGGTTTTATCACCTTCAGAAGCCTAGTGCAATAGTTGTTACTTGCAGGGTTCAAATAAATTTTACTTCTCTCATTATTTCATGTTGAGGAAAGTTTTGTTTATTATATTCAATGTAAAATTGAAGTGTTCACATGCTCATTTTAGCCCATTTCAGTTGGAGTATGGGATCTTTTTAGGAGATGCCTTGTATTGTTGTTTTGTGTGAGAGTTCTTTGTAGGAGAACATTACCTTATAGGGGTAATAGCCACATTTTTCCATCAAAAAACTATTTATGTACTCCCTTTTTTAAACTGAATATATGGAGCAGTCTAGCTATGTTGGAAGACTCAGATATGTAGCCTAGGAGGGGTGAACTTCGTCAACAAATATTTTGTTATGATCTTCATTATTCCTGTATGAGTTATGTGCTTTTATGTTTCTTATGTCAAGTTTACATGTGAAGACCAATTCATGACTTGAAGACATATTGAAAAAACCTGTTTCTTTTAAGACCCATTTTTTTTTACCTTGCAAGGAATCGAAACGATCCTTGTTTTTTATCTAATTCTAAGGAAGAGGAAAGAGAACACCTCCTCCATTTTCAGGTCAAGTGGTATCAGAGCACTATTTGACCAAGTTGCAAGAATGATCAACAAAAATAATCACCAAGAGCTAGAGGAGAATAATTTGGCTCTTCGTATGGACAACATTGAGTTGAGAAGGATGCTAGAGATGACTGAAGAGGAGAAGAGGCACATGCGTTTCATGTTGTAGCAAGTGCTTGATGAACAAGTTGTTGAAATTTCTACTCCTGTGACAACAAAAGACACCTCCAAAATGAAACCAACATGTGTTCATCGTTCAAACATTGGTCATGGACCATATGAGGAAGATTATGCATGTGCATTTTGCAAGCATATCCAATATTCACACCATATTCCAGTTGCTAAGAGTGAGTGGCTAGTTTCAGCTACAAGTTGGCCATCATCCTCATCATCATAAGCTGAAAAGATGAATGGAAATTTTAAGGAGGTAATAATAATTTCAATTACAATTCCTTTTATTTATGTGCATGACAACTCTTTTGCAACATTTGAGCAACATATCGAAGACATAGGTATGAAGATGCTTTACAAGATGGGATATGAAAGAGGAGGCCTCGAAATAAATGGCCAAGGTATCACCAATCCAATCATGGATGAGGAGAGACCAAAGTATCAGGTATTGGGATATGGACAAAAGGATTTTGTAGAATGCTCTAAACGGTTTGAGGAAAATAAACCATCCGAAGATGAGAAGTCACCACTTTGTGACAATTTTCATTTGTTTCCTAAGAAAGATGAGTGCTTAAAGAGACCTCGCATGTCATCTTCCACTACATTTTTTCAAAGTTGCAGCCCTAGAGACATGTATAATTCTCATGGGTGTTTTCCAATGCATGGTAATTTTGACTGCTTGTGGAATAAGTACCCTTGTAATTTTTTTGATGCATTTTACCATTGTGTGGTTGTATGTGAGCAACATATGATAATGGTTAAAATAATGTATAATATTCTAGGCATCAAGCATAATGATTCTAATTCGCATGAGAGGACTTATTTGTTAGCAAACAAGAGAAATATTGTTTGTACTCATTACAAGATGCATGGGCATGGAAATCAATGATGTTGGAAGTTGCATCCAAAGCTTCGTTCTAAGAAAGGAAAAGAGATTTTTCAATCTAATGCAAGGGAAGAAATAGGTGGAAAAGAGGACTCGCAACAAACCTAAGCGACCTTCAAGGAAAATATGATACAAAAAGAGAACCCATCAGCATAGGAGAGGAAAATTTGGGTAGACTTATTGTAAAGTTTCTTTGAAAATTTTCTAATTACTTGTTGTTGTTTACCTGTTTAGGTACTTTTGTAAAGTGAACAATCATTGTCACTATATATAAAAAGTATGTATTTTCCATTGATGTATGTATTGTCTTGTTTATACATCCACATGTTCAAGGACTTTTGTGAATGTACAAGATTTCCATTCAATTTTTTCATATGTTCATTGATACAAGTATTCGATATGTGTTGGAACGGGGCTCCCTAAGTTGCGAATTTTGTATATTTTTGTATTAAATAGTCTAACGCGGGGATTTTGGGGTGGGTCAAAGCCTCGAATGCATTGTAATGGGTCAAACGGTAGACCTAGAGTCCGCAAACCACAGTTTGTGGACCACTGGATAGCATAGGCTATATCGATATAAATAGATGAATAGTTTGAGTCTATAAGTAGGCATGACTTAAGGATGATGCTACGTGTGAACTGTTAGATTTGTTTTGGGTTGTTTTAGGTAAGGAATCATGTTGGCTATGTGCGGGGATATCCTCAGTCTTGCTATGTGCAGACCCCGCTAGGCTGTGTGTGCGAGCTAGTTTTGGTTGTAAGTGGATCTGAATGTTAATGAATGTGAAGTATTGTTAAAGTATCTGTGTGTTATCTGGATCAGTGATGTTTACTATTGAAGCATATCTGTGATGGTTATTTAGCTGTGAATATATCTATGTTTTTCATAATTATACCTATAAATTATTTGTGATGGTATTTGTTTAAGCTGTTGATACTTCTGTGATATCTGTTTATGCTGTGAATGTATCTATAGATGCCTTTATGATATTATGTGTTGGTAATTGCTGATACGCATGTAGATGCGAAGATATTGATTAGATATTTGAATGGTAATATCTCTGTCATGGTTAATAACTGATTATACTAATAAAAACCTGCGAATAGACTTACTCTGTGCAAATCCGATAAGTTGCGAACACAGATCTGCCTCGACTTACCTACTCTCTCTCAAGGTGCAGAAACCTGGTTCCAACACCCTCCCGTACTACTTTGGGTGAGACCTTGGCCTGCGCAAGTAGGTCATTACCAAAGGGGCCAAAAGTATAGGGGTTTGTTAGCAAACCTTAACCTTCGAACCTGGGTCAGGACCCCTCAAGCCAAAAAACGGTTGTGTTGTTGGGACCGGGAGAATTTTGAGAGAGAGATCAAGTAGGGAACACTGGAGCCCTGAGAAGCTAGAAATTGAGGACTAGTTTGAAAGATAGATTCATGAATTTTCTGTAAAAGAGAATTGCAGTGTGAATCTGACAGCTGAGAAGTGGAAAAATAAGTACATTTTTACTGAAGTATATGAAATTTTCTTTGTAACCTTTCCACATGAGCTGCAAGAGTGGCTAGCCAGTCTCGTAGATTTCCAGACGTGTTGGAAGGACGAGTGGGTCACGTAGTGGACCCCAGAGTCAATCCAAAAATTGGAAAGGACTGAAAATACCATCACCCGTATGGTAGATCACTGGGTGGATAATGTACTGGGAGGATTTGTGATAGAATTCGTAGTCAAACAGTTCATATCCTACTATGAGGTAGAGCGGAGGTTCTTCAAGGGTTTTTGTGGTAAGTTCTTGAAAACAATGCCTTTGTTAATCAAAATATTACTATGCAAAAAGGGAATTCTATGCAGTCACACCGAGTGAATGACCCCTGATCTGAGCAAGAGCACAACACGAAGTGGTAAATACTACTGAACTAATCAAGAAGGACATACATATGTCTACAGTACATTAAGAGAATCGGCTGCACATAGCCCTCCAGCTACACCACCTTCAAGTCAGCATAGGGGTAAGAACTCACCCATGCCTCCACCTCCACTAGAATATGATATGGCCTTGCACATGAAGCTACCCACCTTCAAGGGTTTAGGGTGTTAGCCACTTATGAAATTTTTTTCAAGCAAACAGGTGACTAAATATTTTTCTGAGCCTTCAAGAGACACATTTCCTCTGAAAATATCTCATCCTTGAAGCCTCTGTGTGCCTTGTGCCTTTCATAATATCTTCACTGCTATTTCCATCAAGAAATCCTCACTGTCTGTGCAGAAATTGTGCTCAGAAAAGCCTTAATTTGCCCCTTGTATCCCTGCAAATTTCCCCATTTTAAACCCTTTTTTCCTTTTCCAAATTTCCCTTTGATCCCTAAAAATCCCTTCATAAGCCTACTAAATCATCCCATATCCCCTTTAAACCTTACAAATACCCTTTGTTTGGCTTAAAAATTCTTTTTTCCCTTTACCGAAAACCCCTTTTAAACCTCAAAAATCCTCTTTTTGGCTTAAAAAACATCCATTTTACATATAACAGGCCTAGCCCCCTTCGGGCCAGCCCCTAACCACTTCCCCTCCATACAACTAAGCGCTAAGGCATAAGGTGCTTATCGCATCGGAGATTCGAAGCGGAGCGCTTTTCCTTTGTAAACAAAAAAGTTCCAATGCGAGGTGTATTTGTTCTGTCGGCCTTTGGAGCATTACCAGCCGTCGATCTATACAGATCTGACGGTCTGCGCTTATTTTTCCGTGCCCCATCACACTCCTTTGTAAACCCTCTGATGGCCATCTCCACCGTCGATTCACATTTAAATCTGATGGTCATCGCAGCACCGCGCTCATCGCCAATCAGAGATTTTAAAATGTGCCACCCTCCGATGCCCTGATTGGCCGATCCTCGATTTGATCCTGGCTGTTGAATCCATAAGAAAAAATAGCCAAGATTTGATCTTGCTCTGCCCATGTTCCCCGATTGGTCACCCTCCGATCCAATCACAGCCGTTGATCTCCCGTAGATCTAACGGTCCAAATGCAATCGCACCATCACACCATCGTAGTTTTGGCCCTTCCATCGCTATCCCTCCGATTAGATCGCAGTTGTCCATCCCTTTTGATCTAACGGCTCATATTTCTCCCGCCCACTAACCAACTCCTCCACCTTTTCTTTCCCACTGCAGATCTCGACCGTCCATCACATAGATCAGACGGTGCATGATCAAACCACCCTTGATCGGCCCCCACTCTACCGACTGCGCACGTTCCCATATCGCACTCCATACATCACCGTTGGATCTCATGATCCTAGATCCAACGACCAACATCAATATCATGCATATTTTGTGTCCGGGCTTTAACAGTTAGAATTTACACGATATGGGCGATTTTATTTTGCCACATGTCAGCCATGGACCTATATCAACTTTGAAAAGTTAAAACCACCTCCCTCCCTTTTAACTGCGCGAAAACAGTTGTTTCTTCAGCCAAAACCACTTCCCCACTTTCGCTCCCAAAAGGCCATCTACAGATCTCGACTGTTGATCTGATTAGATCAATGGCCCTCATTCCATCTCGCATTCCATTCATATTTGTTCATCGCGCGACCATAGAACTTAATCGTGTCATCTCAACCGTCGATCTCCTCTTGAGATCTGATGGTCCATATTAAATCGTCCTCCGCCCACACCTGGTCCCACCATTCAAACCCATTTCATTGCATTTTCATTCATTTTCTATGTATTTCGCCAAAGTCTAAACTCTCACGATTTACATTAAAAAATATTTTTCTCCGCTTACATTAGAACTTTAATGTTTTACATTAAATTTTATTTCATTTTGCCCAACCTTCTAAAGTCATTCCATTAGTTAATCTCCATCGTCGATCATCGCCTCCAGATCTGATCGAACGGTCCACAACCATTTCTCCACCAAACCTCCATCAGAGCAGATTTTCACCATTACACTGCATTTTTCCACTGTTTTCCATTGCATCCGCCATTTCCATCTCTGTTGCGCTGCCATTCTCATAGCCTTCCACTACATCCACCATCACTCCACATGGATTTTCTTAACATTTTTGTGTATTTTGCAAGGTTATAGGCGGTGGAAACCGTCATGGATCACTGTTAATGTCATAGTGACACAGAGCGTAGAGAAGGCCATTTTCAGAGCCTAATATTGCAGAGAAATTTTTGGGAAGGTCTCTAAATTAAATATTTTCATCACAAGACCAGTGTTTTACTCTGTAAAACCTCCAGGGCCATTAAAATTACATTTCCACAGACAGATACAGTCATGAAGTGGCAAAGAGTATTAGTACAGGATTAAAGAGTTTTAAAGCCTCTAATTGAAGATTGTAAGCTTTAATTAACTATTCAAAGGGCGAATGTACTAGATTGAATACCTTGTGAATAACACAGAAGACCTAATGAGGCCTAAAGCATAGAAAACAATATTATCAGTGTCACGCATCAACATAAGGTTCTTTCCTGTGAAAGGACAAGTTCCCATACTGTTTTGTAATCTACATCGAGCTCTGAAGAAGATCTACACCCTGAAAATCCTAAAATTTTCCAGAGCATTTGTTATGCAGTATGGCAGAACTGAAAGTAATTTATCTGCCTTTTTCTTATACCAGAGTACTACAGAGTACTACAGCCTATAGTACATCAAATAACATACCTGGAGTTACTATCATCCTGTCGAAGACCACTCTTTCACCCAAAGTGTACTGAAGATTAATGCATAGATGTTAAGACAGAATGGGCCTCGAGCCTTTCCTCATACTTCTATTTTAATGTTTCATCTAGTGTTTCATCTACCTCCTCTGCCTCTCTTTCAGCTATAAGAACTCAAGAAAAACACATTGTAAAGGTTGTTGTTGATTATTGATCGGATAACTGTGAATTGTAAGTTGTTTCTCTTGAGATATAGTTCTCTGTGTAAAGTTGTAAAATAGGCTAAGGAAGATGATTTCAGACTGAATATCAAGCTATTGGACAATGTTGTATATGACTGGTGTTTCTCTTTAATATGACAAGCACATTTCTTTGGATCCTGATTTAAAGCAGTGGTGATGTGTTCTTACTTTGTCTCTGTTTCCCTTTTGTAATTCATTACATTTCATTTCTCTAGTAAGAATCAGAAATATGGCTTAGGATATACCCTTGCATGGTACCCTAATGCTCCTGCTCTTCTTATCTTTGATGTTTTCTACTGATTGTGTTATCTGAGAACTAATTCAAGATAATTTAACCAGTTTATTAGCATTATTCACTGCTAACCGATGTATGAATTTATGAATATGTTCTTAGATGTTCTTGTTGGGTTTTAATTGAAAGAATGGGGATATTGGGAGTTTAGAATTTTGATTTTGTCTCACTAGGGTCCTCTTCAATCAATTGATCCCTTCTAAGTTCCCTTAAGTTGAATGTCAAAGCATTGAAAGTTCAAATCCTTTCTCTGATCTCAGGCCTTCTCCTTTGTGTTTAAATCTTAAATGTTTCTTGTTGTCTGAAGAGTTAGCCTTTTAGGGGTTGGATCATAGGTTTTTAATGGCATGCCCTGTCCCTAGATCTACTTCCTAAGTGGTCACCTTGGAGGTTTCCTTGTTGTTAGTATGAATCTTTTGTCGTAAAAGATCACTTTAGCTACGCATAAAAAATAACCCTAACATCGATTATGGCTGCCAAATATCTTTAAATTTGCAATTAGGTGATCCAAATAACACTGCACAAATCCAGATCTAAGCATAAAAGACATTAAGTAGATAAAGTAAAATGTGGCTCCATGCATCCAATAGACAAGACAAGAACGATGTATTTGAAATAATTTTTTATATTATATTGAAAGGGGGCACCTGAGAGGAAAACAAGAAAGGTGTTTTCCGGTTCTCCTCAATCGGATGGGTTCTTGACAGTCCTCAGCACTTCAGATCTAGAATCTCTCTCTCTTGTTGGTGTAGAAAACCCAGACAAACATAGAACTCAATGGGAGCTCACAAGACAAAAATGGAGAAAATGTGACCAAGTGTATAGATCCAGAGTGATCTAATGCAATCAAAGGTGACTAATGAATGGGGAAAACCCTTCTATTTATAACAAAATATTGGGGCGATCTAGAACTTGGTGCATGAATAAAATAATATTAATCAAATTCTAGAACCACCCTTTAGGAATATTTTATTATATTTGTTGGAGGGAAAAGGATTTTTGACTTGGGTCAATTCCTTTATTTATAAATAATAAATAAATAAATGATTTATTTATTATTTTAAGGGAATGGTGGGAATATAATTAAATAAATAATGATTTATTTAATTATTTATAAATGATTTAGTCAAATTTAACTAGGAATATTATTTAAATAGGATTTAAATACCTTATTCCTAGGAAATAATCAAATAAATAAGGATTTATTTAATTGATTTCCTTGTTTTGGGTTAAATATGACCAGGAAATATAAACAAATATAGATTTATTTATTATTTCCTTTTGGGGTTTCCTGTTTAGACCATAAACAACTTAATAAAGGTGTTTTACTAAGTTATTTCACATAGTGAAAGCAATTTTACTTAGGGTAAAATTGGTCTTACATGGTGTACTTGGGTTCATCTAATGATAGTAGGTTAGATGACCAAAAAATGGTGTAACAGATTGCCCCCCAACGTACGAGTGTTAGGCGAAAATCGTATGACCGAAGTAAGTTGTAAGAACTCAATCGCTAGACATCAAGAGGGAAGTCAGAGAGAGAAATGTAAGGTAGTCTAATGTGCTAAAGGACTAGACCCTGAGGAGACGAGACTTGCAGGTGCAACAAGTCTCTAATTTATGAAGTGGTACCTATGCTAAAGGCGGCAGGGGAGGCATACCTATGCCCGCCAAGAAAAAGTACAAAATAATAGTATGTCCAGTTAACAAGGAACTAAACTATAAAGTACATGCTGGCATAAATACGAGCCAGAAAAATAGAATAATTAATCCCATGTACACGTTGTGCCTGGAATAATTGTCAGGACTTGTAGAATGATATTTTAGTACATGAGATACAAATACAACCCAAATGCCCCCTATACACAGGGAAGGGCTCGCAAAATCTGACTGATACATGCCAAATGAAAAGGCGCTACAAGGGGTTGAGGCCGACATCATCAAATGGAGGGAGCTGCATCAAAGGCTAAAATGAAGAAGTCATCCAGGCATGTAGGGGGCTACCTGCAGGGCCACCCCCTCATGAGGGTTGAGACATCTCACACATACTCGGGAATCACTAATAGCTGCTGCTGCATAACTGGACCACCAAGTATACGGATCGCGATCATGATGAAAGGAGCTCAAACCAAGGTACACCGCCCTCTAAACCTGGCTTCTAGAGTAAATGAGTTGATGTCGACAGAAGGAGGTCCACCATAGGTGAGGCAATAAGGGATCCCCAACTCAGACACAAGAGAAAATAGTAGAGCGAATAACAGACGAACACTAATGATGATGATGAAATGATGAAAGGTCCAAAGGGGACCCTAGAAACATGAGTACAAAATGGTATCTCATGACGGAAATCGACACAAACAAGAATAAATATGGAGGCAAAGCGGTGCCCCAAGGAAAAGTGTTGTAAGTGAGGAAATCCGATTTGGAGGAGAGGGGAAGTAAGACTTCATGGACAACATGTGTCCTGGTGAAGTAGTGAATGATGAAAACAAACATATACTAGCTATCTACAAGAAAATAAAACATGCATTTCGAGAGGGAAATGCTAAGGGTAATATCTCTTAAGATAGAGTGCATTGCGAGGATTAGGAAGGGGGTGGCCTTCAAAGTCCTCTAAAAGATATGCCCCCTTCCCAAGATCTTTAATAATGATGTAAGGACCTAGCCATAATGAGTCGAACTTCCCATGACCGAGGGTATCGTGGGCCTGGTCGTATACTAGAACGTGGTCACCTTCATGAAAGGTGCGAGGGTGGAATTTTTGGTCATACTGAGCTTTGGTGCGCTTTTTGGCCACTTCAAGAGTTTGCAATGAAACACGACGGTCTTCAGAGGCACGCTCAAGCATGATAAGTCGTTGTTCTAGAGGTTGGGTATCAGGGAGAAGTTCGACGGCCAAATGAAGGGAAAGAATTTCACACTCAATTGGTAAGACTGCCTCCTCGCCAAAGACAAGGTGGAAAGGAGTGAAACTGGTGGTGGTTTTAACAGAAGTACGATAAACCCACAAAGCAGGGAAGAGCATAAGATTCCAATTGGTTTTTTGCTTATTCACCGTTCGTTGAAGCATGGTCTTAAGAATTTTTTTGACTGCTTCAACTTGGCCATTCCCTTGGGGGTAATAGGAGGATCAATATTGGTGCTCAAAACCCAATAGTGAGGATAGCTCATGCCAAATCTCATCTTCAAAATGTTGGCCATGGTCAGAGACCAAGTGTTTTGGAACTCCGAATCGAGAAATGACGTGGTTAAAGAAAAAAAGAGGGCGGCGGTGGGTCCCGTATTATTGAATGTTGGCATAGCTTCGACCCATTTTGTGAAATAGTCAACCGCCACGATGATATATTTGTGGTTACCAGCAGATGGAGGTCGACATTCCATGAAGTCGATGGCCCATTTATAGAAAGGACCGGCTATGACGACGAGATGGAGGGGAGCAGGGGGAGCTCGTGCCTTAGGGGTGAAATGTTGGCAATTGGAACAGTATTTGACTACTTCAATGCAATCGCTGAAGAGAGAAGGCCAAAAATACCCAGCACGCATAATTTTTTGGGTGGTGGTGAGGCCGGAGAGGTGACCACCACAAGCGCCGCTATGACAGGAATTCAGGACTTGCTCGGTTTCAGCATGTGTGAGGCAACGACAAAGGACAGTATCTACTCTGCGACGATAAAGGTCATCACCGATCAGAAGGTAGCGAGGGGCTTGGTGTCGGATACGTCGTCGAGCATCATGATCAAGATGAAGGGCAAACTTTTGGGTTTGCAAGTAATGAAGGATGTCACCGTGCCAGGGATTGTCGGTGGTGATGGCGAATAAATGTCCATCGGGAAGAGCATCATTAATTGGAGGGTCTTGCGTTCCAGTAGGTAAATCAGAAATGAGTTCAGCGAGGGCTAAACCTTTCTTGCTTTTGGAGGTGACAAATTCAAGGTCGAATTCTTGGAGGATAACGACCCAATGAGCGTATTTCCCACTGAGGATGCATCGACTCAATAGGAAAGCCATGGGGTTGGAATTAGTCACAACCGTGGTGGAATGCATTTGGATATAATGGCACAGTTTTTAGACCGAGAACTCAATAGCTAGTGCTAATTTCTCTTCATGGGAATAGAGCACAGGGGGACCGGCAAGGTTCTTACTGACATAATATATCACATGTTCAACATCGTTATCATCTTCCTGGATAAGGACATCGACAACCGAATAGGTGGAGGTGGAGATATATAGGATGAAGTCCCATTCATCTAAATAGGAAAGGATAATATGAGCTAAGTCGTGGAAACAATAAGACATGGCTCGTTGAAAAGTGGCGTCGGCGTTTTTAAGGCCAAATGGCATGACTCGGTATGCAAAAGTGCCCCATAGACTAATGAACGTGGTTTTAAGTTGATCAGCACGACGGATAATGATTTGGTTGTATCCGGAGAAACCATCCATAAAGGATAGCATCTCATGCCTCGCACACTCATCAATGATTTGGTCAATAAATGGTGTGGGGAAGTTGTCTTTTGGACAAGCTTTGTTCAGATCGCGAAAGTCAGTACAGACTCGAATAGTGCCTTGTTTTTTGAGGACGGGAACAGGGTTGGACACCCAAGTGGTGTACTCAATGGGATAGATAAAACCAGCTTGCCTAAGCTTATCGATCTCGGCTTTGATGGCTTCATGTCTGGAGGGATGAATGGGTCTCAAATTTTGACGGACTGGAGTGGCATCGGGCCATGTGTCGATATGATGTTCGACAATGGCACGATCGAGTCTGGGCATTTCTGAATAGGACCAGGCGAAGATATCGTGAAATTATTTGAAGAGTTTAGTGTAGGCTTCAACTTCTTCCGGAGTGAATTTGGCGCCCATGGTGATATTTTCTTCAATTCCTGGTTTAACAAAGATGTCTATTTTGATGGTAGGGGAGATATTGGCCATATTACCTTCTTCAAAAGCGTTAGGTGCAGGAATGGGATTTTTAAACCAATCGACCTTATCGGGAATGAAGTCTTTAGATTTGACAGCATATTGGTCATGGGATTGATGTGGGAAGAAATATGCATGATGGTGCATATCGTCCCATGGAAAATCAGGGTTGGTCATGGCTTCCATAATGTCTTCATTGGATTGGAAGATGGGAAGAGTGGATGGAAGAGGTTGACCTGACGGGGTAGAAAGATGATATTCTTGATTGTGATGGGGAGGGCTCACATGTGCGATGTCATGTGAGGTGCCAGAGTGAGCAGTTGAGTGATTAGGTGAAACGTCAGGGGAAGGTATTAAGGGGTCGGTTGCCGAGAATCGCGGTGATGACGAAAGGTAAGAAATGGTGGCTGAATTTTTTGTCCTTTCAATATCTGGATGGGAGATGTGAATGGGGGTAGACAGGTCGTCTGGAGTGAGTGAAGAAGGTCTATGGTGAAGCATGGATTTGAATTGGCAGTATGCGGCTAAAGAGGAATGATACTCGTCAAGGTGGGGGCAGAGGTGGGTATAGTGTCCATGGAAATTGCACAAAGAACAAGGGTGATTGGTGCGCAAGTTTTTAAGTTTTGGGACGGAATCCGGTATGGTGACATAGACCTTTGGGATGTCTGATTCCGGAAACGTTTCATTAACCATGGTCTTGAGATGCAGTAATTCAGGACAGGTATGTGTGGCGTGACCAATAACATCACACAAAGCACACTGGATGGTATGCTTTGGAGGCCGAGGAGGGGTAGGTTTTGTCGAGGTAGGCTTGTCCTTTGATGCCCCCTTGCAAGATTTTCCATTCTTACTCGAAGCATTTGCAACAAGAGGTGGTTACTGTTAAGGTGACGGAGGTACCGTTGCAGCGAGAGAAGTCATGGGGATTGGTTGAACCAGGGTCAAAGTGATATATGGTTTAGGTTGACCCGATAGGGTAGTGGGTGGAGGGTCAAGATACTAGATGGGTATACCCAGGGTCAAGTTGGGGAGGGATAGGGTGGCTAAGATAGGGACCGAATAAGCCCCGGGAGGGGGAGGCAGGAAAGGTATCTGACCAGCATGGAAATGGACAGGAGGAATGGAGCCAAGGAGGTTGATATCGGGTGGAATCGACCCAGGAGGATTGTGTGTAGAAGAAGGTTCAAAAGTAAGAAGGCTGGCTAGCGGGGGCGAAGGGCTAGGAGCTGGTTGAGGTTGAGGTTGCTGACTAGCCAAAGTGGGCTCCGTAAGGTCAGCCTAAGATGATTGCATCATGCAAACATTCGCCAAGCTAGGATCAGATACAGGAGGAGGGTCCAAAAAGGTTCCAAGCAAGGAGGAGTCTTTATAGATGCCGGGGGAAACATTGGTCAAAGAATCGATGGTTGGCCTATTGGTGACAACATAGATGGTGGACCCAGGGGAGGTCTGAGATTTTGGATCATGGTAAGTCAACTAGTCAATGGTGACAATCTTGCCATTATGAGGGAAAAACATCTTGCGATGGACTACGGATGGGACGACAGACGTGTCATAGGTGTAAGTACGCCCCAAAAGAATGTTGTAGTCAAGAGGGGCGTCGATAACTTCAACATCGATACAAACAGTCTTACCTGCAAGGGTGATAGGACAGTTA
This sequence comes from Pinus albicaulis, assembly GCA_034641835.2. NCBI lineage: Eukaryota > Viridiplantae > Streptophyta > Pinopsida > Pinales > Pinaceae > Pinus > Pinus albicaulis. The sequence goes on along the minus strand of CM076577.1, from coordinate 775,594,068 downwards.
CAGAATAGGCCAATGGGCTGGGAGGCATGGCCATCCCACGCACGAAGGATGATTGTGAAAAGGGCCAGCTCAGGAGATCCGAGTTGTTTCCAAACCGAAGTGGACATCACACAGGTAGATTCCCCCTCATTAATGATACACCGAGTGACTTTGGCATTTCAGATTTTGACTGGGATTTGGAAAGCAACAGAAGCAGGTAGGGGGGGAGGGTCTGACTGATGGGCATCGAAAACAATCAATTGGTCATCAGCAAGATCTACAGCACCCACGGTAGATAGTAGAGCCTTCTTTTGGGAAGGACATGACTAGAGGAGTTCCAGTGTTGAAATGGCGGCAGGAGATTGTGCCAGATCATCTACTATGCTATATGAATGGGCAGCCCAACCAGAGGCAGCATTTCGACGTAATGGGCCCTTAGAAATCTTGGTATGAACCTCAACTTTGGGTGGAGGGATTTGCAGGGGACCATTGGGTGTTAATAGAGGCTCTGTAGGACCTGAAGATGGGGACTCGGAGACGGATGGAACAAGAGGCGTGGAGTACTGACGAGACCGAGTTTGAAGGTTGAGGTCGACTGTGAGAGGTTGATCAGCGGCCATCATGAGAATCTGGTAATCGGAGGAACCAGAAGGGGAAGGTTGAGTGGTTATCGAGGTATGAGGTGGTTGAGTGGCCATGAATCCTTGTTGAGGGAAAGGATCGGTAAACAGAGTGGGTTGAGAAGTAGTCGGATTGGGAGGGATAGTAGGGGAGGAATGTTGTCCCCGCACGGTGGCCTGAGACTTCCACATCTACTGCATCTGTGGTAATAGGGGACAATCGTGAGTGTAATGTCCATAAACACTGCAACATGAACAGGGCTTATTGGTGCGAAGCGGCCTATCCGGCTTGGGCTGAGAGCCTTGTCGTTGGTTGGCAATGTTAGGATCAAGACTCGAAGGATTGGATCCATGATTACCAGGGAAAGATTGATTTTCTTTCCTCTTTCTTTGAGAAGGAAGAGAATTTTTCACGCCCTGCTGCACAAATACTTGCCCTGGAGGGGGTAGTAAGTGCTGCAGCGGGGTTTGAGAAGGCAAGGGGGTGAGAGGTCCAAATGCTGGGGGAGTTGGGACACCAGGTTGTGGGTAAGGATAAGGGTGAGGATGGGCAACATTGAGGTAAGCAGGAGTGTGGGAAAAAGGAGGAGGTGTGCCGTATCCTGGATACATGCTACCTGGAGGGGGGAAAGGGCTAGAGCTATTGGCCCCTCCTGGAGGGAAACCATAGCCCATAAGTGGTTGAGCATAGGTATGTGAAAGATCTCCAACGATACCGTCGACAGAGTGAGATGCCCCTGGGGAGTTATTGCCGTCGGGCTTGGGGAGGTCAGGAAGGATGGTATAAACATAACCAGATTGAGCGTAAATAAGGTCATATTTCAAGGCTATTTGGAGGGCAGCTTCTTCGGTTTGAGGGAAATGGGAAGCGACATCTTTTCCAATGGGAGGTAAGAGAGAGTGAAGGAACTAGTCCATATAAACCCGATCTTCAAAGGAAGGAGCGCGACATAATCTTCTTCTTCGCCGCCATTCCTGGACATGAGCAGAAAGGCGGGTTGAAGAGGATTGACGGAAGGAATTTAAAAGCTTGGTACCAGTGTCGTATCAGAGAGGTAGCTGGAAATAAGATAAAACGGCTAGGGCAATGGTCGCAAAAGTGGTATGGGAGGAGGTGGCCTGCTCAACATACCATTTAGAAGCTTTGCCCATAAGTATGCGTTGGAACAATCGAAGAGGGATGGAGTCATCAGTAATGGAATTGGATGAACACCACATATGGAAAGATTGGATATGGTTGGAGGGATCTTCACTAGCAAGGCCTTCGAACTTGGGAATGTCGAAGGGGAGCTTGGTTGGCATAGCAGGCGAACTAACATCGTCGCGGACAGGATCATTGATCAGCTGATTGAAGTCGGGGAGACTAAGGCCGGCCATATAAGGGAGCAATGGGGCAGTCGAGGTAGGTCCCATAGTGGTTCTGTTGGAAACAGACCCAACAGTAGAACTGGGGTTGTTGCTGGCGCTAGGCCCGGAACTAGACATGGTGAAGGTAACAGGGCGAGAACCAGGAGTAGGGGGAGAACCTGAACAATTAGAAGAAGAGTTGGAGTGTGGACTCGGGGGAGGACTTACTCGATGATGACGGGAAGGAGGAATTCGACCAACTGGAAACTGAGGGTGAAGGCTAAGAAGTCTCCGGGAGAAGCGCCTTGGGGGCGCAATGATGACGGGAAGAAGAAAAACCGACAAGGGCGGGGAGGGACAAAATCAAGTGAGGTCAAGGGCAGAGAGGTGTAATGATAATTGATTCTAAAGTATTTTCCAGGTGGTTTTAACCAGGCTCTTCTTCACTTAGGGTCAGTGTGTGGCGTGTGTTGATTTTAATTTTTTAAACCCGGACATTTTGAGAGTAAAAGAAAAAGTGTGTCGCGTAACTAAAAACAAATTTGTAAATAATAGGATATAATGTTGAAATAACAGAAAATTTAACATCTAACAATGCATCGATCTAACCCAAGAAGGCGGGTCTCTCAAAACTAGTCTAAAAAAAGGGAAAAATCTAGTCAAGACACACGAAAAAGAGGCCGATAGATCTAAGGTCGGGAGGGACAGGGATCTAAAGGATAAATCTGCTGGAAAGAGGTGCAGAGAATAGCAAAGAGGCAAAGGCAAGGTTGCTGTAAAATGAGAAATCAGCTAAAAGTAGGAGGGATGAAGAGGTGGCCCTAGAGGTAAACCCAAAAAAAACTATATGAGGTGATTTGAAAGGGATAAGAGCTGATCTAAAGGGATCTGAAAAGGAAGTATCAGATCTGACAATAAGAAGGTTGAAACTCTAAAAATTCAGACATATGAAACAACTAAAACTCACCCACCAAAAGTGGAGGGTACTAATGCCCTAAGGGGAAATATTCCCACTTAGTTGAGTGAAACAGATCAGAAACAGGTCTAAATGGGCAGAGACAGAGGCTGGAAAACCCTGACAGAAGCTTCAGACAAACCCATAAAAATTTCTGGAAAATTGCAGAAAAAAGTGCAGGTCGCAAGTTCTGACCCATTTTCAGTCCAGGTCTCAGGTTTGGGGCAGAAAAGTGCGTCCTCAGGTCCAGGTCCCAGTTTTTGGGCCGATAAGTGCGACCTGCAGATCCGGGTCTCGCGACGGCATATTTCAGAAAAAAATTGTCGTCTCAGCTACGACTGATGTCTATCACCTGCGTAATAGGGACAGAAACACACGGAAGTTAAAAATTTTAATGTTTGAGAGTTTTAGAGGTGAAAAGCACCATAAAAATAGGAAAAAAAGGAAACTGAAGAGAAACCCTAAGTTCTGAAATAGCTGGATATGCAAGAATGTATAAAATGACAGCGGTCGCAAAAGAAAACCCGTGTGGAGTTGCCAATTGTTAGTATGAATCTTTCGTCATAAAAGATCACTTTAGCTACGCATAAAAAATAGCCCTAACATCGATTATGGCTGCCAAATATCTTTAAATTTGCAATTAGGTGATCCAAATAACGCTGCACAAATCCAGATCTAAGCATAAAAGACATTAAGCAGATAAAGTAAAATGTGGCTCCATGCATCCAATAGACAAGACAAGAACTAGTATTGAAATAATTTTTTATATTATATTAGTAAGGTACCCGTAGAGGAAAAAAGAAAGGTGTTTTCCGGTTCTCCTCAATGGGATGGGTTCTTGACAGTTCTCAACACTTCAGATCTAGAATCTCTCTCTCTTGTTGGTGTAGAAAACCCAGATAAACATAGAACTCAATGGGAGCTCACAAGACAAAAATGGAGAAAATGTGACCAAGTGTATAGATCCAGAGTGATCTAATAGGCAAAAAAAGGTGACTAATGAATGGGGAAAACCCTTCTATTTATAACAAAATATTAGGGTGATCTAGAAACTTGGTGCATGAATAAAATATTATTAATCAAATTCTAGAACCACCCTTTAGGAATATTTTATTATATTTGTTGGAGGGAAAAGGATTTTTGACTTGAGTCAATTCCTTTATTTATAAATAATAAATAAATAAATGATTTATTTATTATTTTAAGGAAATGGTGGGAATATAATTAAATAAATAATGATTTATTTAATTATTTATAAATGATTTAGTCAAATTTAACTAGGAATATTATTTAAATAGGATTTAAATAACTTTTTCCTAGGAAATAATCAAATAAATAAGGATTTATTTAATTGATTTCCTTGTTTTGGGTTAAATATGACCAGGAAATATAATAAAATATAGATTTGTTTATTATTTCCTTTTGGGGTTTCCTGTTTAGACCATAAACAACTTAATAAAGGTGTTTTACTAAGTTATTTCACATAGTGAAAGAAATTTTACTTAGGGTAAAATTGGTCTTACATGGTGTACTTGGGTTCATCTAATGATAGTAGGTTAGATGACCAAAAAATGGTGTAATACTTGTCATTCACATTCATTCCCTATCATTTCATACTACACTATCATCTTTAAGATCGTCTTTTTTAGATGACTAGACCAATTGAAAGCCTTGGATACTGAATAGCAAGTAAACCCTTTTATGAATCCATTTCCCAATGGTCTCGATTGTTCTCTGAAGTATCTCTCCTTTGCCTAAAATCATCTTGTCCCACCCTTTGTCTTATATTGAACCCTTCCTTCATATTTCCCAACAACCAAATAAACAAACAAACAAAACAAAACAAACCTTGTGTCTTATAACTAGCCGAATAGTTTATAACTAGGCTTAAAAGACATATATACCTTTGCCTTTATAGAGAGATCCCTCTCTGGACCCAGGAGGGCTAGATCCTGAGGTCCCAAAGAAGTTTTGATTTTGTCTTATCTTTTGGTATTGCCAAACTTGCCAAAACATAGGAACCCCAACATAGGGCATGAATATATGGACCAATTTTGGTTTGTCACAGAATCAGTATGGGTTGCGCAGAACGTGGCTTCTGACGTTGTAAAGAGGGCATAGCTATCACTTGCCTTTGAAGGAAGGGCCTTGGATTGGTATATGTGGTATGTAGGACAAAACACATATCCATCTATTCCAGAGATCAAGACATCGTTAAAACAACGGTTTTGGAAGCCTAAGTCCTACTCTCAGATAGTGGTCGACTTAAAATACTTTAGACAGGGACCCACTAAATCGGTATGGGAAGCTGATTAGCAATTGAAAAAGGTTATCAGAGATGGGGAATTTCAGTATGATGATAGGAAGCACAAGGAATGGTTTATCGCTATGCTGCTACCTCACCTGCGTGGACCTATGGATCATCAGTCGATTGCAATGCAAGAGAAGTATTTGGAGATTGCTATGAAGCTATAGGCTGCGTCGAGGGATGATGCTCAGTTTTGGGTGCAGTAGATACAAGGATATCTGTAGGCCATGCACATAGAAATACAGAATCTGTGAAAGGAACGCGGGAAAGAGGCTAGTCCAGACATATGGTGCATAAGATGCAGGGTATCCGGTCATACCAAGGATCAGTGTCCTCTATTGGTAGATTACATGTAGGCTGGGGGACCCAGCCCACTACGCCCTAAGGAGGCTACGAGGCCAAGTAACCCAACGTTATGGTGCGCTGATTTTCGTGTTGCTGGGCTACATGATATTAATCCCCGCCTTGGTGCTTACGTTCTAGAATTAAAGCAGCAATGGTGTCGATTCTGCTCCTCTATGGGGCATTACGAGCATAATTTCCAAACCTATGACTCAATGATAGATCAAGGAAACCTATATAGGGTATAGGCTGACCCTTCTTCACCACTGTCTCCATCAAACAGAGGAGGCTCCTCAGCCACGGGCAGGGGAGGGGGGGCGTAGGTCGGGGAAGAGGACAATTGATCTGTTACAACTATGGGGAGATATGGCACTTTGTGAGGGACTGTTTGAACCCTGCGTGACAATAATTTCGTTATTGTAGACAACTAGACCATGTGATTGAGGACGGTTCGATCCTGATAGCAAAAATGCAAGAAAAACAACAGACACTATGCAGAATTTGAAAAGGGTTAAAGTGGAACCACGTGATGAAGGACCAAGTATTAATATCATAACGTGTAGCGGCATGGCTATGGGAGGAGCTGAGGAGAAAGCCGAAACTGAACCTCTTATCTGGAAAGCAACTATCTAATAGGAAACCCTGGACCTACAAAAGGAAAAGGAAACCTTTTTCGCAGCTTGCAGAGACTTTACTAAGGATGAGGCACCTATTTCAAAAGCTCCAGCAAACCTAAGAACTAATGATGAAGTTAAACCATTCTTACAAGCATGTATGAAGTTGCTACGCAACCAGAAGGAAGTAGAGAATCTGCAAGCACTAATAGATTGATGCGCAGAGAGAACTAACCCACCCCTGGAAGTTAAGGATGTGCACAAACTATACAAGCATAAGAAACACACTGGTCAGGAAATGTGGCTAACAACGCAGACTTGTGACTATGAAATGGATCAGGTTATCTTGGACTTGGGATCAGATGCAAAAGCATTTCCCAAGAAAACATGGTAGCGGATGGGAGAGCCTAAGTTGGAATGGTCCACTATCTAGCTCCGCATGGCTAACCAACAGCAGATCATACCATTGGGGAGGTTGTCAATAATTATGGTAGATATTGCAGGAGTTAATTTCTGAGCTGACTTTGAGGTAATTCAAGTTGTGGAAGATGCAGACCCCTATCCTGTGCTCTTAGGACTGGATTGGTCTATAGATATGGGAGGCATCATCAACCTCAAGAAAATAAGCATGGTGTTTGAAAATGAAGGTACAAGGGTGATAGTCCCCCTAGACCCTACGGAAGGAGAGCAGTATACAGAACCAGTGCGCGAAGAAGAGGATGTGGATCACATCTATAAATTAACTGCTTGGGGTGAAGATTGGATCAATCCTACAGCTGATGGTGTGCCTTTCTAGGAGAAGGACAATGAATGCTTCTCTGAATCCAAAAAGAAGATCGAAAATTGGCAGAATTGGTTACATGATGTATATGCACTGTGATGTATTAGAATCACAAAGAACTTCCGATGCATCTCCTCTGACGTAAGAGAATTGCCCTACTTTGATGGTTCTGGTAGTATTAGAGAGTTTTTGTGAGCATTCAAAGCTGAAGTCCCAAAGAATGAAGGCTATGGGCCCTTAATCTAGCCATGCGCGCAACCCCTGAGAGGTGGTGGGACACACATAAGGGGGCATTCCAGGATTGGGAAGAATGTCGTGACATGATGGTATTACGGTTCGAACCTCCGTCTCACCTGCGCATAAATACTTTCTTGGGGCCAAGGGACCTGCACGAGCACTTTTCAGCATGGATGAAAGAATGGGGCAAAAAAACTACGGAGGATTGGGTCCCTCTGTTCATTCATGCCTTGGGGCCAATCCCGACTGCATGGTATTTAGACGCAAAATTACACCAGCGCACCCGTCACTCGGAAACCTTGAAGGACAAGTTTTTAGGGAAATTTGGGTTGATAGGAGGAACGGAGGCACTCGACGAAGCTTTGCAGGATATTGATGCTTTATTATTTGATGAATCACACCCTTACGCAGCACATGGGGCACCAACATGGGAAACACAGATGCAGGATATTGTCAACTGCCGCAATTTATCAATAGAGGAGTGTGATGAAGACCCGCGAAATGTCTCTATCCTAGAGTCGAAGGGAGAACACACAATTTTTGGACCCCCACTGCATTCTTCTAATGTCACTAAGCCTCTGAAGCTGTGAGAAGTCAACATTGGAACGAAGGAGTAGCCTAAGTTAGCTAAAATTGGGGATTACTAGGATGATGGTACTGTAGGAAAAGTTGTAGAACTCCTCAGAGAATACCAAGACTTATTCCTAACAAAATTTTCACAACTCAAAGGGATTACATGGGACCTAGGAGTCATGCACATCACTTTAAAACCATATGCGCGCCCTGTGAAGCAGCGCCCTTATCGGTTGAACCCAAAGTACAAACAAAAAGTCAAGGAAGAAATCGACAAAATTCTCGCCGCAAGTATCATCGAACTGGTCGAATAATCAGATTGGGTAAGTCCTATGGTGGTTCAAGAGAAGAAGAATAAGGGAGAGATCTGGATCTGTGTTGACTTGCGCAAATTGAATGATGCCTGCGTACATGATCCCTTTCCTACACCATTCTCCAATGAAATCCTCGATAGCCTAGGGGGGCAGGAAGCATACTCATTCACGGATGGGTTCTTAGGCTACCATCAGATCAGAATCACACCTGAATATCACAGCAAAACTACGTTCACCACTGAATGGGGATATTTCGACTATACGGTCATGTCATTCGGTCTCAAGAATGCCTCTGCCATCTTTTGGTGGGTGGTGGTCGCAGTATTCAAAGAGTTCATCCACAAGTTTTTGGAGGTATATTTTGATGACTGGACTATCTTTGGGTTGGTAAAGAAGCATGTCTCAAACCTACGTTTGATGTTGGACGCCTGTAGAAAGCACTAGATCTCCCTGAATATCAAGAAGTGCATATTTTTCGTACCCTTTGGGATCTTCTCGGCCACATATTTCATCGACAAGGACTGATGGTTGATCCCGCCAAAATAACAGTTATCATCAATCTGGCGGTGCCTACAAATGAGAAGCAGCTATGCTCTATCCTTGGACATACAGGCTACTACAAGAGGTTCATTCAAGGATACGCGCTGATCACAACACCTATGGAAAAATTGTTGAAGAAGGATGTTTCATTTTTTGGGGACGACAAGTGTCAGAAGAGCTCCGAGCTACTCAAAGAGAAGATGGTCTCTGTGCCTATTCTCATATTTCTTGACTGGGAAAATGTTTTCCATGTTCACGTAGATGCGTCAGGGATAGCCTTGGGAGTTGTCCTTGCGCAGCTTGTAGACGGAGACATTGACCATCCAGTTGCATTTGCTAGTAGGAAACTTTCTTGTGTGGAGCACAACTACTCCACGACTAAACGTGAGGGGTTAGCCATGGTCTACACACTACAAAAATACCAGCATTATCTGTTAGGAGGGCATTTCAAGATATTTACAGATCACTCGGCTCTGAAGTACCTAGTGAATAAGCTTGTGTTGGGGGGAGGAATCTGTCGGTGGCTACTACTATTCCAATAATATGACTTTGAGATCATTGTCAAACCAGGGAGGTTGAATGTTGGGTCAGACCACTTGTCTCAAATTGAGAGCGGTGAGGAACCCACCAACCTAGAAGAAGGATTTCCTGATGTGTAGCTGTTCGTGATTAAGGTGGTTGATGTGCACTTCACTGACATCATTCAGTTCTTGACTATAGGGAGGGCACCCACATAGTATTCGGTACAACAAAAGAAATAATTGGTAACCCGTGCATCAGAATTTACCATCATCGTAGGCCATTTGTATAAGTTGGGAGCTAACGAAGTACTGCGAAGATACATATTGGAGCATGAACAGCACGCCATTTTAGTAGAAGATCTTGAGAGCTGGGCTATGGTGGCCTACACTGCATAGTGAGTCTCACGACTATTACAAAGCCTGCAATACATGCCAAAGGACGAGAAGGCCATCACGTAGAGATGAAATTCCCCTACAAATAGAGATGGCCCTGCAAAAATTTAACAAATGGGCCATCGACTTCATTGGGCCCATCAACCCACCAGGGAAGAAGACAGGTGCGCGCTACATCATCACTGCAAATAAATATGTAACCAGATGGGCCGAGGCACAAGCTATGAAGGATTAAACTACAGACACTGCTGCGCACTTTATTTTTGAGCAACTTCTGACCAGGTTTGGTTGTCTGAATATCTTAATGAGCGATAGAGATACGCATTCTTTTAATGAAACAATACAGGCCTTGACTGGAGAATTTCAGATCCATCACATGAAAAGCACCCCGTATCATCCTCAAGAAAATGGAGTTGTAGAAGCTTTTAATAAGATCTTGGAGCAGGAAATGACCCAGGTCTGTAATGATGATCACAACAACTGGGACATGCACATCTCGTCAGTTCTTTGGGCCTATTGAACCACCTGCAAGAAGTTGACAGGGAAGACACCGTTTAGGATGGTCTATGGCAAGGAGGCCATTATGCCCATGGAGTACATTGTTCCTTTCCTGTGCATCGCAACCTTTACGAACATGGCGAAACCTGATATCATGGAGGAGTGTTTAGCGTAGCTTGTGGCTTTGGAGGAAGATCGTTTCATTGCTAATTTCCATCAGCAGGTTCAGAAGGCCCGGGATAAGGCATGGCATGATCGGCATATTCAGAAAAATAAATTTGCAGAGGGCGAATTGGTCCTGCTGTACGATAGCCAGTTTTCGAAACACCCGGGGGAAGTTTCGACAGCACTGACTAGGCCCCTATGTGGTAAGCAAAATAATGGATGGAGGAGAAGTTCGGCTAGCTGCCTTGCGTGGCGATATGGTACCAGGATATGTCAATGACAACCGGCTCAAACCATATCGGATCAAATGACTATATGGCCGGTGTAGCTGTATGGGGCGGAATACGTGCACAAAGGGAGGCACTTGCAGATAGGACCATGGTATGCGCAGGGATCAATCGCAGGTTTTGCGGCCCAGAGAGGTGCGCTAGTTGCGTAGGGGTGTGTTCAAAGCATATCAGGTACGTTGGGCATGTAGGGGTGTGCTGGGAGTGCAGGAAGTATGAAAACTAGCTGCTAGAATAGTAAAACTAGGTAAAAAGAAAATTTTACCATTGAAAGGAGCGGGCGACCGGCAATTAATGAGGCGATTTCCGAAGATTTTTTTACCATTACTTGATAGTAAGTTCTGGATAAGTTTCACCCAACCGTTGGTTGATCCCCAAGGCTATAAAAGAAGAAGGATAGCTCAGAAGAGGGTTCCGTGTATCTTGAGTATTTGGTATTCTATACGAGTCCGTGACTATTGCGCCTTGTTCATGTTTGAGCGTGCTTCCCCGTCAGATAGTAGCCACCCTAAGTTCATTTTTTACGCCAAAATGACTGCATCTAATCTTGCTAAATCGTCTTAGCCCATGACCTCGACGAAAAGAGAATCTAAGGAAGTGTTGGAGGTTGACCCTGAAGTGGAGGAGGTTATGTCCACACCAAGCCAGGGGAAGCAGGAGGGGAAAGAAAAGGCGCAATGGTCGGGAAAACCTGCAAAATGGGCTGGGTTGAAGCCCCGCACCTCCCCTCGAAATGTGAAGTCCCCGCGAGCGGTGCCCCAAGGATGTTCACCTAACCCATTGAAGAGACCCCTATCCGCTTAAGAAGAAGCCTGAATTGCTGAACCAATCAACTGGATACCGCCCTATGTTCGACCGCGTAGGCCGTCGACACACACGCCTAAGAATATTGATGGCCTACGCACTTATCTGCAAATTCCATTGACTCCAGGTTAGGTACCCATCATTGGACAACCTTTTGGCAAGCTCTACGAGGTAAAATTCGACGACCACGACTTGTCGAGTTTGGAGGCCTTCCCCGAATTAGCACCAGAACTATATCTCGAAAGGGTATTGGAAGATGACGGGATAAATATAGTCCCCATGCCATGGGTGCATAGATCGGCTGGGTCTGGGAAATTAAACCTACTGAGGATGCCTAATTTTGGCCACTAAAATGTCACAGACCAACTTGTGCGTCAACTGATTTCCCTGGTTCATGATGGCAGCTTGTGGATCCATGATCGAATCCCCATTGATGTCGCGCTTATTCACCAGATTACTGGTCTCCGCATGGAAGGGACAGACCCTATGTTGGGCGTTGGCAAAAAGTATGAGCACCAGATCGCCGAAAAGGTGCATGAGGATTACCATATGGAGCAGAACACTCGAGGGTTTATGATCAGCACCATCAGTGACCCCGGTACACAGATGGGTACCTTGTTGCTGGCATGCAAGATGATGTGAAAATGCAAGGTTGCCACCATCCCTGCGTATGTAATTCAGCTGGGGGGCCGATGCAAAAAGGAGATATGCTTCAATTGGTCCCAATACTTGTGCAACAAATTTTTGGCGATTGTACGCAAAGCCCAGGATTAGGGACACACATTCTACTACTCCTGGTTGTTTCTTCTCATCGCGTTGGTCGCATGGGAAGCCCTTGAAGACTCTGTCCTCCCTGAGCTCACCCCAGATATGTGCGAGGGGGCATGATAAGCGAATTTGTGGGACTCAAAGGATGCGCAACGTATTGAAGACAATCAAGTCTTCTAGGTCCTATTCCAGAGTAGGCTCGCAGCAACCATCAATTCCCGGCTGCGCTTGTCGCCAATAGTTAATGATAAGTACAAAAGCATGGTAGCATTCCAAGTAGCCATGCATAATGTACAGATTAGAGGCTGCAAGGATCCAGCGTGGGTCTCACTCCCATACATGGTTGCTAATGAGGACATTGAGTGCCTAATTGTGACTTGGCCTCTGCACTGGAAGCTTGGCTTCAAATCAAGTGCGAAGGACACTGCCGGAACGAGCACCGCGAAGGTCACCCCACCCAAAACCACCAAATAAATCGGTAGATATGCTAAGAGTACTGGGAAGGATGCGAAACCGACTTCACAAAAGGTTTTGCAGCAGGGCAAGATTATTGGGAAGGGTGTGGGAACAACATCACAGAAGGATTCATAGCAGGACCTGGGTGCAAAAGGTTTGAAGGTGGGAGGTACTGACTCCCCTCGGGGTACAAAGCAAACTGGTGACCCTATTAAAGAGCCACGGAAGAAGCAACGAGGTTGGCGGCCGGAACGTGACATGGGAGTCACACTGAAAGAAGAGGACCTAGAGTAGATCACAGATGCGATCACTCTGGTTGCATAATACAAATGGTTGTCTCTGGAAGAAAAACATATTTCTACATTTGATACACTCCACGCTGAGCTCTGGGCTTTGTAGCTCAAAACTGATACCTTGCAGACTAGTATGATTTAGGCTAGGTCGACCCCAGCAACGAGCAGCGCATAAATTAGTACGCCGGAAAGCCGCCTCTTCCCTCTACCGGGCACAACCCTCATACGGAGTCCACCTGACTTACGAGTGCAAGTCCAGGCTTTCGCAGAGGTGTAGTTGGATCTCGCTCTCCTGCCACATGAACCATTCAGATCCTTCACGCATCCATGTTTGAAGAGATCCAGCATAGAGACCGTCAAGTGCACTAGCAGCTCAGTATAGCTGCGCAAACAATTAAAGAAAAAAATGCTAAAGTATCTCAAGCACAGGTTGCATGTACCCTCGCCGCTGCGCAGTAGACAAATTTGAAGCACCTCATTAGTAGGATCTGCGCGGACGTCACCGAAGATATCCCAGCTTCTGCCACCCCTAGGCTAAAATTGAAGGGTTGGTCGCAGCGCTAAAAGCCTCGAGGAATGAGATCCAGGCAGTCAAAATAGAGATGGAAAACCAGATTGCGGCCTTGTAGGCAAAGTTACAACCACTAACGCCACCAGAGGTATGAGCCAAGAGAGCTGCACTGGTTACAGAGGCCACAAATGTCATTACAGGTCAAATTTCTTAAGGTGCAGAACTGTTGGAAACTACTATGCAGCTATGGACCAAGGTGCAGCGTGACCCTCTCCTATGTGAAATCAACCAAGCACTGCGCCAGAAAGAAGAAGAGTTTGACTAGATGGAGTCTACACTAACCACTCTAGTCCTCGCTCAGCGATTGGCCCGACTACGCACCAGCCATGCAATCAGGGACGACATGGGAGCCCTTAGGCAATGGAAGAAGACTTTGAGTGATCACCTCAAGCCGTGGGCTGAGGAGGCCCTTAAGCTATCTTAGGATGTCGACATCACAGTCAAGCAATTGAACCAGATGTTGGAGAGCGTCACTGCTGCTACAGACTGCTCAACTTCGCAGAAGTTGGTGGAGATAGCCCAGAATGCTATTGTGAAAAGTGAAGGTGTGTTTCCCCTGCTGGTTGAGGCAATCAAGTACTGTAGGTGAAGATGGAGAACCCACGACCACAGTGACTCAGGATGAGTAAAAATATTGTGTTGGGGGCCCATTAGAATGGGGCTCCCTAAGCTGCGAATTTTGTATATTCTTGTATTAACTAGTCTAATGCAGGGGTTTTGGGGTGGGTCAAAGCCCCGAACACATTGTAATGGGTCAAAGGGTAGACCTAGAGTCCGCAAACCACGGTTTGCAGACCACAAGATGACGTAGGCTATATCACTATAAATAGATGAATAGTTTGAGTCTATAAGTAAGCATGAATTACGACTGATGCTACGTGTGAACTGTTACATCTATTTTGGGTTGTTTTGGGGAAGGACTCCTGCTAGTTGTGTGCGTGGAGATCCTCAGTACTGTTGTGTGCGAACCCCGCTAGTCTGTGTGCGCGGGCTGGTTTTGGTTGTAAGTGGATCTGAATGTTAATGAATGCGAAGTATTGTTAAAGTATCTATGTGTTATATGGATCAATGATGTTTACTGCTGAAGTGTATCTGTGATGGTTATTTAGCTGCGAATATATCTATTTTTTCATAAGTATACCTATAAATGATCTGTGATGGTATCTGTTTAAGCTTCGAATACTTCTATGCTATCTTTTTATGCTACGAATGTATCTATAGATGTGCTTGTGATATTGCGTGTTGTTAATTGTTGATACGCACATGGATTCAAAGGCATTGATTAGATCTATGAATGGTAATAGATCTGTCATGGTTAATAACTGATTATACTGATAAAAACCTGCAAAAAGAATTTCTTTGTGCGAATCCAATAAGTTGCGAACACAGATCTGCCTCGACTTACCTACTCTCTCTCAGGGTGTGGAAACTTGGTTCCAGCACCCTCCCATACTGCTTCAGGTGAGACCTTGGCCTGTGCAAGTAGGTCATTGCTGAAAGGGCCAGTAGTATAGGGGTTTGTTGGCAAACCTTAACCTCCGAACCTGGGTCAGGAACCCTCAAGCCAACAATATGGAACTTGTGTGAATAGAATATTGTTTTAAGAGTGTACAGGATGACTATATTTTTTAGGCAAGGCCAATTATATCATTAAAATTTTGCAACAATGTACTCTCTATGTACAAGTTCAGTTTGAGGGTGGTAAAGCAAGTTTATGTTACTTCTGAATTCCAAGATGGAATCAAGTTGGTCTTCAACAGTTTAAATTCAATATGAAGTTGTTTTTGAGCCGTACAAATATGCGATTAAAGAGAATGTTCAGATTCCACTCATCAGTATTTTTTTCCTACAAGAACGATAAAAATCGTGGCTCAATTCTTAACAGGATAGGAGGTCTTCACGAAGAAGATACGTGAAGTGCCTTGATTGGGGTTTGAAGGGCACCAATTGAAAAGTTAGCATTTTGGATTGATTTTTTGGGTCATTTTTAGTTTCAGCCTCATTATATTGACTATGGAATTAAAATTTTGGAGTCCAAAAGTTTATAGAGGGGAGGTGTGATCAGGTGATCAATTTTTAGCTTAAAAATGAAATTTCCCAGAAAGTCATGAAACTGGTTCCAAATCAAAGTGCTCGTCATTCTAGATCCAATGGCATTCATTTCACCTCAATCCGAAACTATATTCTTAAGTTATCATGTGCTAGTTGTTTGGCCCAATAACTAAAATTTTAGCAGGTTTGCTGATTGGGCAGTTGACTGGGTTGACCATATGCTGACTCATCAGGCTAACTATGCATGTTGACTTTGCATTTCGGGCCAATGACAGGCTGCTAAGTGGCCTCACGTGGTTCGTTGAATTTTGGAGGCATTTGATTGGTTGTAGTTTATTTTATGTGGACCAATGATTGGTTGCCACGTGGCCCAGTCATGGGCTGCCACATGGCACCCTGGGGTCAACTAAAATTTTGGTATCGGTCGACCGTAGGCCCAACTGGGATTCAAACTAGTGATCTCTATTCCAACAACGAAGTGTTGTACCAATACATTACATGGTGATTCTTATTAACATATGGGAAAAACCCATATATAAAGTTAACGTCATGCCCATTTGAGGGAAGGGGCTAGAGCTAAGCCCCTAGCCCCCGGTCCACTGCACGCCATAGAACCTCATGCCTGGAGTTTTAGGGCTAGGCCCGACGGGAGTAGGCATTAAGGCCCAACCCACGGCCTTATGTGGTTATATGACCACATTTTTCGGACTTAAGAAGTCAATGGAATAATTAATGATCCTACAAAATGCACTGGCAGAGGGCGGGATTTTCGCTCTGTTAGCAAAAAATAGGGCAGATTTGTAAGAAAATTAGACTATTGGTCAAATTTTTAGGATAGTTAATAGTCAAATTCATGGGAGATCTTGGGAGCTCATATATTTTTGCATTTTTGACCAAATTGAGCTCAAAAAGAGTCCAATTAGGGGTTTTTGGATGTTCTGGATCCAATGGTGACATCTAATTTCTAATTTGAGAACATTTAAGTATTGTTTTTGTAGGTTGAATACCAAGGGTGTATGTATCAATTGGGCTCTTGAAATAATTTTAGAAGGTGTTTGAGCATGAAGAAGGCCTTGCAAGGGTTTTCTCACCTTCAGAAGTCCACTGCAATAGTTGTTACTTGCAAGGTTCAACTCAGATTTACTTTTCTCATTATGTCATGTTGAGGAAAGTTTTGTTTATGCTCTTCAATGTGAAATTGAAGTGTTCACATGCTCATTTTAACCCATTTCAGATGGAGTATGGGATCTGTTATCACTCTCCCCAACTTCCTAGGCTGAAATTAGGAATGAAGAAAGGTAACCATAGACAAAATTTTAGCTAGGCAGCTAGCCCTGCCTAACCAGATAGCGCTCTCTCGGTGTCACTTTTTTTAAATATTCAATTTTAGGCTGAGTACCAGATTTTAGGCTAGATATGAATTAATTTGTTTTAGAATTTGTTTAATGATTTGTTTACTGGATAAAATTTATAATCAGTGAAGCTAAAATTGATTTCAAAAACTGAATTGCAGAAAACTAAGCAAGGCAAGATAGGAAAACTATTTGAGCACATTTAATTTGTCATTGGTGTATAGTGGTAGAAAAGAGAGAGGTATGAATGAACATTTTACTAAATTCATTCATTAGAAGAAAATACACATTGTAAAAATCTTAATAAACAGAACATTTAACTGATTTTTGCTTATAAAATGATAATATTTTACACAGAAAATGGAATGGAAATGAAATAACTTTGAAAAGGCACAGTGCTAAATAAAAATACCACATGAATCTCACACAATTTCTACAACTCCTTTGATTTTCATTAATAGCAGGTCCAGAGTAATACATAGAGTTTCAGAACTCGATTATCCAACAATAATACTTTGCACAGCGAAGTATTTATAGAAAAATAAATTACAGCAGTTACATTAAAGGCTATCCAAACTAATAGTGCTTTATTTGCTAACCAATTGTAACTACATCATGGAAATAAATTACATCTGTTGTCCTGACACTAGCTGTAACTGGAAATTGTTGCTGAACAAGATAATCACTGGCTGTAACTGAAAATTGTTGCTGAAGAAGATAATCACAGGCTAAGCTAGCTATCAGTTGACTATCTGGAAAAATTTGACTTTTCTGCTTTTTCTAATTACTCTTGAAACTCACATAACTTTTCCCAGTGGTCTTCATCAAGGATAACTAATTTAATTACCCTACGGTAAATTTCACTTGCTTCAGTGTATTTGGCAAAAGTGGGCTTCACCACAAAGACATGTTTGATTTCATACTGAATGTAAATGTCATTTCTTAATGCTCCTAACAATGCCTTTCCTGTTAATGTGCCATTTATATTTGAAAAGTTAGCAGTGCCCCTGGAAATCTCCTAAATTATTTTTCCATAGTCATCTATCGTCATCAATTTATCATTAATTAAAAAAAGAGAAGGAAATCCTTTTTGTGTTAGAGACTCTATCCTGCTGAAAAATATCTTAAATGTAACCTCCAAACTATGACATTTTTATTCAAGTTGAAGAATCAAATTCTTCTTTGTCAGCACTTTCTTCACTTCCAGGATGGTTTCTGTTCTGTCATCAATGCCCAATTCATCTAGCTCATATATGTTCTTTGAATTCAGAAATCAAATGATATTGTCAGATATTGCAAGCTTATCTCCTAGTTTTTCTTTGATTGCTGTAATGGCCTCATTTTCCTTTTGTATCAGATCCTTTTTCTCAAAAATGTTTTGTATTCTTGGCCAAATTTTAGTGATAGGCTCTGTGATGTCTACCCATATTATCTCTTTCACCTAGCCAAAGTATTACCAATGGTAGATTCTTTTTTCTCT
>CM076577.1:775488956-775575718 GCA_034641835.2 Pinus albicaulis | reverse complement strand
TGTAACCTTTCAATCAATTGTTTAGCGCTCTGTGCTTCAGTTGCATGGTAACTATCAACATTATATTTTTGTAATTGTAATAATTTTACCTGATCCTGTAACTTTTTGATCTCCTCTTCTTGAATGGACATGTTTTGAATAGCTTTGGTAAGCTTCTCAACTCCATCTACAGTGCTTGTTGTAGAAGTTTTAGCTATAAGAATGGCTGCTAGTGGCACAACTTCCAAAGGAAACTTTGATGTTTTCATTGCTGCTTCTTTTTCCTTTATCAACTTTTCTAACTCTGATTCCATTTTCTTTAAATGAGCATTTTTCTC
Organism: Pinus albicaulis; assembly: GCA_034641835.2. Classification (NCBI taxonomy): domain Eukaryota; kingdom Viridiplantae; phylum Streptophyta; class Pinopsida; order Pinales; family Pinaceae; genus Pinus; species Pinus albicaulis. Next base: position 775,575,401 of record CM076577.1, on the reverse strand, counting down.
CATTATCAACTTCATCATATCTGTCTTTTGAGTTTCATTTTCTTCAATATCCTTTGCCAAAGGATCTTCTGTAGTTGGAATTTTTAGTTGTTTCCTCAATGCTGCTATATCTACATTTTTCTTCTTGATGATTTCTTCAATTGAATTCACATTGGATGGATCATATCCAATCTTTACAGCCATATCTTCTAAGGTTTTAATTATTGTATCCTTTGCAAATGAAGATACCTTCTCCAATTTCAGCTGTGACTGTACATTTTCTAATGAAACCAATGGTTTTGATAAACTTAAATCAGTATTAGTGAGAGTTGATGAATCATCTCACCAGTTTGCTTATGTAGCTCCATTTGGTCTATTGGATGAATTTCTTTTGTGTCAACCTCAAATGTAGCCCTTTTATAATCTTCCTTTGACTTTGGTTGTGGGATCTGTGCTTGAAGAAATGAAAAATGCATTTTTCCCTATTCTAAATCAAAGGCTGAAAGAGCCTACTTTGTGAGTTGGGAGTTTGTTTCCAAACTGGTTATATGTACTTGTCTTCAACATTTCATTCTTCAGCTCTATCTCTTTGAAAGTTTCAAAGACAGTCTTCTCATTTTCCCTTGTAGCAGTTGTGCTAGTCTGAATAGCCTTTTGTTGATCTTTAGGATTTGTTTTTTTTTTATCTCTATAAAATGTAGAAGTAGTAGGAGTAGTATAAGTGCCTTTACCACATGCCTGTGTAGATGGAGGTGTCTCTTCAATAATGATTATTACTTATTTCTCTGACTCCTTGCTAGGATTGACCTTCATTTTTAGCTTTGTTTTCTTCCTGTAGTGAATTTTGAACTCTTTTATAAATGAATCAGTCATTGGATATGACTGGTCTTCTCTAACTCTTTTACCTGCTCTTTCTTGTGCAATAGGAGTCTTCAATGCTGACCTAGATAATGTTTTCTCTTCAGCCTCTTGTAGTGTAGCTTCTGTCCATTCAAGTTGATTCATGTACTTTTCAATCTCTGGTCTAGGTGTATGAAAATATGTGTAGATTTGTTTTCCACCCTCGGGCCTCAGTTTGGAAATGAAACCAACTAGATCATAAGACCATGTAAAACTTGGGCTAAACTGCATTTCTTTCAAAAACTTATCTGCTTCCTCCCCTGTTGTCCTGCTATGACAGATAAAAGGACCTATCTGTGTTTTTATTTTAAACTGTGATTTCTTCTTAGCATAGACAAAATTCACTTCATCTTCATTAATCATTTGGCTAATATACTCCAATGCAAAAATCCCCATGGGGAGGAATTTGGGCAAGTTATAAGGGGGAAGTTCACATCCGTAAACTCTGAGTTCTGTATAATTTTGGTAAAGATACTAATCCCTTGTTCTAGCTTGATCTGATAGCTGCAATACTTTTCTAATATTTTTGGATCTCGAGTGCTATTTAAAAAACTAAGTGTTGGCTGAAGAAACAATTCCAAAAACTGTTTATAAGAATATTCTTTCTATTCCTTCATGACTAATGAAGTCCAGAAAATGATTGACTGTTGGTTGCTTTCTTCATCCAATTTTTGTAGAGCATACTTAAATTTGTCTCCTTGAGAGTACAAGAACAAGTAAACTAACCGAGAGGCATAACTGAAAACCTCTTCAGTTGTGAATTTCACAAACTGATCATGGATAGAATCTGCAATAAATTGAATGATATTGAAAATGATGGAGGGTTTTGAATCAGTGGAAAATATGGACAAAACCCCTATGATGGCTTCATCTACCCATTGGTCTAAATAATAACCAAGAAGGTAGGAAATGAATGTGATGATTTGTTTGGACCTTTCAGGGAAAACGGATGTTGGAAATGGAGGGTTTTTCTTAGGTAATGGGTAATTTTTAGTCTTGGGAAAATGGTGTGGCATATTTCGTGTTTAGGGCTTTCATCATTTTTTCAATTGTTTGGGAAGAAATAGTCACTAAAACCTCTCCTGTAGGAGTGATAATAGCTCTTTGGTTTGGCATATACCAAGCTTGACATCTCCTAACAAACTATGGGGCACTATGGGTATGAGGAAAGATGAAATGTGGGATATTAGAATCCCATATTCCTATGTCATCTAATTTATCCAAGTATTTGTCTTATAACCAGCAATATAACTCAAAAATATCAATTTCAGACAAGGTTTCATGTATTTTGTGATCTTTGTCTGCTAGGGGAATGTGATGAAAATCAACTGGAGGATGTAATAGCATATTTACTGGTTGCTCAGGTCCTTTTTTTTTAGAGGCGTGATTGGCTATGTTGTAATGGCGGAAAACAAGAATTCTCTGATGAAAAACATAGGTCAGTACTTGAGGGAAATATCTACAACTAGAAGAAAATAAGTAGATGCAAGAGAAAGATTCAAACGCTGATGAATTTGATCTCTGGAACTCCGTTAATTGTTGTAAATTTGTAATCTTGTTTTTAGCAGGGAAAATATTAGAATAAAGGTTTAAAATAGGTGTTTAATGGTGATTTTATGGGAAATTTTGATTATTTTCCATTTGTCAAGGGGTGTGGGTATGTTCCCTAATAGTTAGCCATTGAATTAATTGGCTAACGGTTAGGAAAATGCGGGATTTAATTTGATTGGATAGTTATAATCCACATTAGCAATGACATGATTGGAGAGAGGAAATAGTGGTTTCATATCAATGGGTAAATGAGATTTCAAAGGGGTGTTAGAGTGGTATGCGGTTTCGTGTGGGAGGGGATTCGAAATCACACAGCTCTGACACGTAGCAGTGGGGTCAATTTTCAATACCACTCTTTTTGGACCCCCACCCACCCCACCCCCCGACGTTAAGTCTCAGATGATGAGGGGGGCTGAAGTTTCATATGGGTTGTTGGATTAGAGTATGATGCGATTGATGATCGGCGAAGTGGTAGATATTTAACGTACGACGGAGTTTAGTGATTGGTGGGGTAGGGATATGATAAAGGTGATGTGACGTGAAAGACTGATGAATAAAGGGATGTAATGTGTTACGACAGTAATGGAGAATATGGTAGTGGAGTATGAAGGTGGCAAAGTACAACCCATAGGATATGAAACCTATGGTTTCAGAGGTTTTTTTTCGAAATATTAAATACAAGTCTTTAATAAAGTATGATTTTGAAAATATATTTTTTTCAGCAAAATTTTTCATTTCTCTTCGAAATATAGCAATAGAGCATAGAAATTCCATGACACAGAGTTTATTTCAGATTATAAAACAAGATTAATCCTTCAACTTGACCTATATGGATGGAATGGAATTTTAACTTCCCTTTTTAAATAATAAAAAACCGAAAACTTTTCATGGCAGTTTAGACCCTAACTTGACCTATATGTGATGGAAATGCATGAGTTTAGACCTCTGAATGGAGATGAAATAGTATGAAGGAGCAACATATCATGATAGGACTTATTCAGTGACCAAAATTATTGTTGAAGACTAACTGAAAAAGAAAAAAAATTTGATTAAAGACCTAATGAAAAACTTTCAAAAGAGCTATCTTTGATCACTGAAAAAATGACTCTAACAGGATCTTTGTAGGATATGATTTGTATTGTTGTTTTATGTGAGAGATCTTTATATTATAACACTACCTTGTAGGGGTAATAACAACATGTTTTCATCAACAAACTATTTATGTACTCCCTTTTAAAAAATGAATATATGGAGCAGTCTAGCTATGTTGGCAAACCTAGAGATGTAGCCCAGAAGGGGTGAACTCTGTCAACAAATCTTTTGTTATGATCTTCATTATGCTTGTATTAGTTATGTTCTTTTATGTTGCTTATGTAAAGTTTACATGTGAAGACTAATTCATGACTTGAAGAGACATTGGAAAGCATGTTTCTTTCAAGACCCATTTTTTTGACCTTGCAAAGCGTCAGGATTATCCTCGTTTGTTATGTGATTCTGAGGAAGAGGAAAGATAACACCTCCTCCATTTTCAGATCAAGAAATATGGTCTATGTTTTCATCACATAATCTCTATTTAAGTATGATTTTACTTTATATTCTAAATTGAATCATGATCTATGCATTCATAATAAAATTTTATTCCCAAGATACCCTGAAAAATATGTCTATAGTAAACAAAATACTTCTCACATTTAGATATATGTATTATAATTTATTGTTCAAAATAAACAAAATATTTCAACCATATCCTTTTTACTTGCATGCTTACTCAGAAAATTTCATCTACATAGAAATTCAAATGTAAAAACATAAATTAGCAAATGACCGATATTAAAAGAACAATATAATCAAGATACATACTTTTAATTCTATTCTTGAAAATAAAGGAGCTACCATGCTCCACCCAACCCTGATTCTTTGTCCTGAAAGGGTCCCCCCGAGCTTCTCTTGTCTGCAAATAAATTCCTTCTATGTTCTTTCTTTCTGTCAATATATTTATTACCCAAATTTAGCATTGCATGAGTCTCATCCAGTATAGGACAAGAAAACATATTGTTTTCTAAATCAGTTGGTAGTTAGCAGCTACCACCTCCTTATCCACCAGGTGGAAAGTAGTTACTTTTCTCATTAATGAGCCTCACTCTCCCTAGCCACTAAGACAATGTCCTATATTACTGGGAGATTTCTTGATCAATAAATTTTCATAAATTAATAATCTAATCCTCAAAGTATATGCCTAGGTCTTACTCCATCTAGGCTAACCAAAATTCCATCATTAACTTGCAACCCATAGTTTCACTTCAGCCAATTGTAGCTTCAGAATTATTTTCCAGATTTTCATTAATAATTTAACAAAAAAAATTTACACAAGGTAACTATCAATAACATCATATTGATAAAGCAGTCCCAATTCAATATTATATTTAAAACAAAAAGTACACATATCATAGACAAATTTACAACTAAACCGTAACTCAGGGTATATGATCACATTTTAACATTGTTAAAGTTAATGCACCTTTCATGAATTTTCACTATCAACCAAATTATTGACCCATTGATTCACCCTTAATATTCACATTGTTTAACGAATTTGGTGATTTTTTTTCTCCCCATAGTTCGGGTTCTCTACTATTGTTATTTTTCAAATGGCCATAACTTCTCGTTTGGGAGGTGTTTTCTAGTGTGTGATATATTGTTGGAAAGGTATCCGCGAGGACTATCTAACCACACTATCCATACACTCATTAGGACATCATAATTTCATTAAAAACTAAATAAATTCAAACTCCTTTGACTTCGTGTGATGAGATCATACAAGAGATCAGGTTGTCATATTTCTTCATAGATGACATTGTTGCTTCTTTAGGCATTCCCTTTGACATCAATGACACTTTTTTTCATCAATGAAATTTTTTTTTTTAACAATATTACCCTTTTTCATTGATGGCAACACCACTAGAAAATTGGTAATTGATGACAATAGGTCAAAATTCCAAACTCCCCTTAACATGCTATGAAGGAATTCTACTTACTTATATTGCTTCTCTTCTTTGTCACTTCTAAATTCTCTCTTCCAATATTCCAACACAAACTATGTCCTGCTCCTCCTACTCAAATTCTAGTATGAATGTATGCATACTCTCCCCATTTAACATCAATGAGAAAGGGTCATCATTATCCATAATTATGTGTGGACTAGATCATGTTATAAGTGGAATCTCCACCAAGACCATGCTGCTAGTGTCTTCCAATGATTCTCCAACTAATCCTGCACTTTCCTATGGACCTAATACAGTCTCCCCCTAATACCATTGCCTCCTTTTCCTGTAATTGTTCGTCAATTCTCATGACTAAGATTCTCCCCCTAAGACCACACTTCCTGTTGTTGTTTTGACCTTATCCTATGGACCTGACAATCTCCATTTGTGACCATAATCAATTTTGCTTTTACATATGAGATTTCATCAACACATCATCCATTAGAGAAATTTTAAGGTCTAAAATGGGCCTCTTAAGTAATATTATAAAATAATAGTGGAAATAATAAAATAATATTAGATTAACTCATTAAGTTATGGAGGGAAAAAAGAAAAAAACCACCTTTTCAACACGTATTTTCAACTTATATCCCCATGATTTTACTCAAATTTAGAAAGGGATCACTTGTTGGATGCAGAATTTAATTTTACATCCAAGGAATATCCATGCTTCCTACTTTTGACAAACCCCGCTACATGAAAAATGTGAAATACATGAAAGAAGGTGATTACAATCACGTTTTTTCATGTATTTCACATTTTTTAGTGTAGTAGGTTCCAATAAAAGTATGAAACATGGGTACTCACTGTATGCAAAATTAAATTATGCATCCAATGAGTGCTCCCGCTTGAAATTTGAGTAAAATCATAGGGAGATAAGTTGAAAAAGTAGTTTATTTATTTTATCCTTTTACCTTTTTGCTCCAAAAATGGTGAATCATCCCCCATGGTTGGCATCATCATATTGAATCCTACTTGTGCATATAAAGTTGATTAGTGTTGTACATTTTTGTTTTGATGTCCATTTTTTACCTCAAAATTCTCTAATGCTTGCCAATCCAAATGGAATCTCTTCATGTCATTGTTCATGTGCTACCCTGAAATTTATCCTTCATAATCTCACTTCTTCATGTTTTGATTCAACAAGTTATGATATTGAGGAATCCTTGACCAAGGGATTAGACCTGAGGAGTCAAATTTTATCATGGTTCTTCATGTCTCCTTCTCAGTGTTGTAAAGTTAATACTTGGATAAATAGGAAGTCCCTCTCTCTCGTGTCATATCAAAGTGAGTCTATAAGCTCATATTATATGGCATTCATTATGATATATGTAACATACAATACTTGGCTTCAACATTTGTGGAAATTTCTATTGTGGCCTTCTAACTTGATTTTCATGCCTCTATCTAGGCACTTAATCATATCCTTTGTTTCTAATCATGTCATAGGTTCTACAACCTTGTGCTTTGTGGCTGAATTTTGTGCATGAGAAACAATAACCAAATAAATTGTTTTGATACATGGAGGTGTAGGGTGACATTGATCTTCTGAAGTTGTTTCTTGGAGGAGCCTCATTCATCCAATGATTTTCAACTCCAGCTTCATTGTTGTTTGTGGATCTTTTGTGAATATTTTTTGTCATGGGGGGTCCAATTCTTTCTTTCTGGTTCCTTTCTTTTTGTGAATTGAAAGTACCTTTATACTTATTGGCATCATCTTGAGAGTCATTGAAATGAACATTCTTGGGGTGTTTCTTCATTTTCTTAGGTCCTTCAAGAGAGTTGTTGTTGGATGTAATGAATGTTTGAACAAGATTCATTGTATGATCTTCATTTTATGTGCCTCGGAGACCTTTGTTCTTGAATTCCTTGTGACTTCCCTCATAACCAATTCCATTTTTAATGAGGATATACCTTTGCATGTTGAGAATGTGATCTATATATCCAGTCACTTTATGAAGCTATAGATTGTTTTTGAGTTACTCCAATTATTATTCTTCTTCTAATATTTCACAAAGTTGTTATTTGTCATGTAGTTGCTTTGAAAAAACTTCCTTTATCCTTTTAGCTTATTCTAGCTCAACCTTAAGAGCAATAGTAGTCTCCTCATTTATATTTTTTTCTTGTTGTTGCTACATTAGTTGACCTTCCCTCTTTATAAGGGTCTTTATTTCCTTTAATGCACTATAAGTTCTCCTTCATAGTTTATTTCTACTTCAGGTTATTCTATTTCAATGAAGAATAATATTTATCCCCTTTCATCATCAGTCATACTTTCATTGCTTACATTGTCACTTTTTCTTTTGAGTAAAAATTCTTCTTCTTATTAGTTTGTTTCTTCTTTTTATTCTTAGACTTGAATCTTAAATCATCATCACTGTCATTCACTTTAGCATAAGGACATTTGGAAGCATAATGTCCTATCATTCCGCATTCAAATAAATTGAAAGGGATATTACCTTTGAACTTGAAAATTACCCTTTTTAATTTGTAGACAAACTTGACTTCTTCTTCATTAGAGTTAGAATCTATTTGTTTTTCATTATTTTTCTCTTCTTTGGCAGCTTGGAATGCTACTTCCTTTGTTCTAATTTATCTTCCTTTATCCTTAGCTCATATGATGAGAGTGTTCCATGAAGTACATCAATAGTAATTATATCCATATATGATAGTTCTTCAAGGGAAGATACCTTGGGATTGAATCTTGAAGGAAGAGATCTCAAATCCTTTCAGACAACAATGCCTTCTTTGATTTCTTCACTAGGACCTACAATAGAGTTGATAATCATGTATACTCAAAGAAAATATGAAGCAATATCCTCGTCTCCTTCCATATTCAAAAGTTTTAACTAGGCCCTAAAATATTGAATCCTAGATTATTTTACCTTCATGTCCCCTTCATAACAAGTTTTAATCTTGTTCCATATATCAAGGGAAATTTTCACTACCTTCGAGAATTTTTGAATTTTTCAAACCAATTAAGATAGCATGCTTAGTTTGTGCATTGGTTGTATAGAGTTCCTTGCCATATGAATATATTGAAGGATCATTAGGAACTTTATAATCAAATTCTACAATTTCCCAAACATCAACTACCAAGGAAATAAGATATGTCTCCATTGTTATTTTCCAAAAAGCATGGTTAGATCCATGGAACATAAGAGGCTTGTTGATTTCTCTGATTAAGGCCATGTTTTCTTGAAATCAACCTTCTAGTAGTTAATTGTTATTGAAGGGAACCCTTGCATGTGTCTATCTGCGCAAGAGTACCCTTTGGAAGCCCCGTGGAATTTTGTTGCATGACCTTCAAAGCTCTATGGTGTAGATGGCCCAATCTCTTGTGCCATAACTTGCCCTCATCCCGGATCACCATTTTGTCTGCTTTACCTATCAATGCTCTGCAACCATCTACATCAATTTTATAGAGATTCTTCACATGAATCCCAATATTCTTGGCTTTTCCTATGGCTTTATGTCGAAGGAAAGTTTTCCCTTCACTAAAAATCACATCCTAGCCTCTATCCTCCAACATTGCGACTGAAACTAAATTTTTCTTCAAGCCTGGTACATGCATTACATATTTTAATAAGAAGGGTTTAAATGGATGTCTCTGGAAGGTCACTGTACCAATCCCAGTAGCACTGTACCATCCGTCATCACCCTTTTTGGATATGCATATGGAGGTCCTTCTCCTCCAAGCTACTGAAAATTTCTTTGTCTCCCATCATGTGGAAATATGCACCACTATCCAAGTACCACACTGATCCCATTGTACTTGACACAATGTATGAAATGAGCGAGAAGTCCAACTCAAATTGTGAGGCCAAAGCCTCACCAGTTGCAGATCCTAAATCCTTCTTGTTCTTCTTCTTCTGTGGACAAGTAGTGGCATAGTGTCTGTAGGGAGAAATAATTGCTAGATTGATCCTCCAATATTCATATGTCAATCTGGGCTCGTAAGCACGAGATGCACTGCACTTTCTAGATTCAGTTTCTGAGTCGAAGTTTTAATGATTCCTTTATAATGATCAACTAAGGAATGGGGCACACAAATACTTACAAACACACGGCTTGTAGAAAAGAAATCAATCCATCTTACCATTATAAGCAAAATCAAATTCAACTTGAACACTTAAAATATTTGTAAATCTGACCTATCTCATTACTGAACTAGAATCTGGATTCAATAAAAACCTAATTTTCATAATTTCTACTTCAAAACAAATGCCTAGTTTCAACAAACTTCATTCTTCAACCCAGCAACTCAACACTTCATTCAAAAATCCAAAACCCTAATTTTGGCTTTTACAAGTCATCACTTGAAAGAACTAAAGAATCTAATCTAATTGTATCTATAAGTTAATCTTATGTTCACACAATAAATTTTACACTTAATAATTGTTCCTATACTCAAACCCTAGAATGAGAATGCTTCACATCAATTCCATTGTCTCAATAACAAGTAAAATATTGTGATATTGGAAAATGATTTGAATGCTTTATCTCATACACTTAACTAATCATAATTAACAACTTGATCTTTCATACTCAACTATTGTGCATGTATATGACCTACTCTGTGAAAATTTCAATCAAAAAACCCTAATTCTACTATCAAGAATAAGAAGAAAAATGAGACAACTTTGAACTATTTTAGGCATACAGAACTGTACTATGGAGGCTAGACTACAATTGCATTTAACAGGAATCAAATCTTCAAACTGAGCCCTAGAAAACCTACCTAAAATCTTCAGCAAACCAATACTTTGCTTCCTTAACAAAAAAGGTGAATCATAATGTTGATTACAACCTTCACTACTTCAAAGTCTAGTTAGCACACTTGTACTAAAACACTGCTAATGAAAATATATTAAGTGGAAAACTAATATTTTAGTGTTACAGCTAGTGAAATCCACACTTTAACTATTCAATCAATCACAACTAGCTAACTGGCCTAATGCTCCGGAGTCTAATGAAGGAAAAACACTTCAAACAGAATTACAAACACTGGAAACTGAAACAAATATGATCACTTAGTCAAACTTCACTCATTAGCCAGGAATTCAAGATTGCATTCGAAACTAAAAGCCCTAATTTTCTCTTACAATTTATGAAAGAGATGAAGACCTAATTTGTTCATAAGCACAATTCAACCAATCTTTCATTCGAATCTTAAACTCAAAATGAAATCCTAGGGTAATCTTCACACTGACTCAATGTTTTTTTATGATAATCAAAGATGAATGTTGGCATTGAGAATTAACCTGGACATTCTAACTCAATCAAATAAACTGAGAATACACTCTAGAAATATTCTTACAAACTTTAAGGTATCTCACTCTTAAATACTAGATCTCACTAAAATCAAAGAACTTATTCAACCCTAGTTCTGGTTTAAATGACAGAAAGACAAAACCTATTATCTCTACACTATATCACACAAGGAAAGTGATTTAAAGGCTACATTTCTACCTCAAATGGCATGCAAATTACTTCTAAACTCAAACAATATATAAACTAACATTGTTTTTCAAGTGAAAATAAATTACACTGCCAATGCAATCTCAAAAAATAATCAAAGAATATCTGAGATCTAGTTTAAATTGTGACTGTGGAATTCAATTTTAACTCACACTCATTCATATAATCTATCAATTTCATTCCTAATGCACTCTCACTCTTCTTGACAACTCAAAGATGATATCAAAGGCTAAAAAACGCACTTATCCATAATTGATTTATCATAATAAAATCACACTCTGCACATTAAATTCATAGCAAATCAGTGTGCTAAGAATATGAAACCCTACTCTATAACTAAAATGATACAACTCCTTACAAACTTTATAATGACACTCCAAGCGATGTTAATTCAGCCATGCTCTATTTCGATTTGTATTTGTCAGCGCAGAGGTTTATTTTTAATCTAATTCATTTGTTTGAGTACGCACAGAGAGGTGTTCATTCAGGTTCGTGGTGATTTTAAATGACAAGAACAATAACTTAAATATTTGTGTGTATATCAATGAATACTGGAAAATTTAAATGTAAAGAAAACAAAACAAATCTTTGTAAATGTCAGACGAACACCCACAGCAAAACAATTCTTTGAAACCTTTCAACATGTGATCTTCAACATTAACACTTAACTTGTTTAGTTGAGATTGGGCATATGAGATCGTTTCTTCAGCTGAAACCAATCCAACAATATTAACACACACACAATATCAAATAGATGATTGAAATCAAAATTAAATCAATTGTTAAGAACGGATCTAAACTAAAATGCAGGAATTAATCAAAATGCACAAAAATTACCTATGCATATGATTACAGAATCTGATCTGAATTGTGGTGGGCCCTTGCCACACCTAGAGACATATTGAAACTTACAGAGACTAACTACACTTGAACATAATTGATTCATGAACTTATAAATCCATAACACTCTAGAATTCAATCAATAACACACCATGACATATTACAAACACGAGCTTAATTACTAGATAACAGAGTTACAGTCTTCAAGTTTGATAGCAAAATCGATTCAAAATCCTCGCTCACTAGACATATTACATATCTCAGCCTTTATAGGCAGAGTGATATTCATAAAATAGCACAAATTATGTTCATTGAAACAACTATCTATTCATAATTATTATTACGATCTACCTGTGGTAACTAATTCTTAAACTACCCTCTCTCAAGCATAACTGTGCACTGATCTGGAAGGGTGCTTCTATAGGTCATCGAGTTGAGCCCAATTTTTAGAAAATGTCTAGTTGGTCATCTCATCGAACCCATGAAAATTTGTTGAAACGTGGGGCTGGAACATGATTTGGTTAGTACAGTTCTTCCAAATCGAGTTTAGGTGCCAGTATTTATGCTTATTTAGTTGAATGAGTCATGTAGGAATAATTTCACAACTATATCCCATAGTGATGAGTTAACAAACAAGTCATGTAAATTCAACGACCTAACTTAGCCATAGAATAGTTAAAACAATCCTACTTGTAATGATTTTTACCTTAGGTTGATAGCTGATGAGATTTATGCCATATGGAGGTTTAAAAGGGAATAAAGGAGTTCAAAATTGTCCAAACAAAGTTAAAAATGGTAGGGAAGATGAAGAAATGAAGACAAAAGAGAGGCTCAACAATTCCCATGCTCGTGACAGTGAAAACACTTCACTTTGGACATGTCACTATCCTTTCCGTCTTCGTCGGTCTTAGATTTTGAATAGGATTTCTTTCCCTTCCCCTTCTTCGCCTTACCAACTAAGGCACAATTTTCTTCATCATCTGTCTTAGATGAAGATCCATCCTTGGTATTCCACCTAAATTATTCTTGCACCAAATCCAACCAAAGTCATTCCCAATCTGGAAGCTTCTCCCTCCCATTGACAGAGTCCTGATAACTATTCCAACTCTTGGGAAGGCCTTGAAGAGCTACGATCACCAATTCATCATCTATGACAGTAATTCCGACGCTCCCAAGCTCATCTCAACATTGGACAAACTTGGTTAAATATTTCAGAATAGTGTCTTCTTTCTCCATTTTGATTTTCCTGAGCTTGTCCTTCAGTGTAATTTTTTTGCGGTCACTGCTACTCTGAAATAGATCTGTCAAAAACTTCCACATTGCATATGGATTCACTTTCCATGGAGACTTGAGACAATTTGGTCTCGTACTCCCTCCAATAAGATCCTCCTCGCCCTTGCGACCTTCTTTTTCCAAGCATCAAGATTTGTGGCATCTACTGCAACGAGTTAGGGAATGTCATTATCAATTAATTCTTTCAACCCATTGTCCTCAAGTACTGCCTCAATCCTATCTTTACATGCAATATAATGGAAACTTCCCTCGAGTGCATACTCATATCTCAAGCCATTGAAATAAATTTCGATCCTGACCTTCCTGTCACACCAAGAATACTTTTGAAAATTTGAATTCTATTCAATCACAAACTCAATTTCCTCTCCACTATAGTGATTTCATGTGCTTTGATACCATGTAGAAATTATAAAAACATATGTATATCAATGGATTTAATCTGATCAAGAAATGTACTAAAGCTAGATATTGATTCCTTCTACAAATCAATTGCGAAAAATAAACTCTATCACCATTCACAACAATTAAAGAAATAATAAAATCAAACCACAGCACAAATAACTTCCCGAGGAAATATTTCTGCTCAAAACCCCTCTATCTCTATTATATAATGAACCAAGGAATCATGAAACAATTACACTGCACTCTTCTCACAAGAGTCTCATGCAATCTGTCTATCATCTCACACTGATCCAGACAAAATCAGGCCAACACTTAGCCAATTCTCAGCCTATCTTCAGACTGCCTTGCTCACACATGAGGAATGCAATCCCTATTCATTAGGAATTTCATCTTTTCTCAACTATGCAAGTATCATGGGAAATACTGTGGTGTTTTAACTGCATCCGGGCAGTTTTCTAATAATACAACTAATAGCCAACTTCCCTTTAACCTTTGTCTCAACTGGGTCTCCACTGGAACTGACATGCATGCAGCTATTAATAGTAAATCATCAGTTGCATGGCAGATCACTGATTGTGAATTAAATATGATTTAATTCACTTGATCTCTCACTAGTGCAACAAACATTTACAACTAGTTCAATTGAATTTAACTCACTTAACTGAGTTAACTGACTTCTCATGCCTTAAAATCATGCACTTAACTGCAACTTGAACTCTAAAACACGTAGAATCACTCTGCATGCGTCGCTAACTACTCTCAACTCAAAATTCATGAGCTAACTGAGTTTATCACACTCAGTTAACTATTACAAGTGATTATGAGATAAGATTACATTTTATTGTCCAATTTAATTAAGGGAAAATTAAGTTAGACACATTTCCAATTTATTAAATAAATTTAATTGCACACTAATGTATCACTAGGACCCATCATTACACGACCTGTGGTCCCACACTAGTGTAGGTGTTTTCATGTTATTTCTGGATTCCAATTTCATTGTTTCTTGTTGCAAAATTCAACATTATTATAACACTGGTTAGACCCAATATCACACTAAGATGGGGGGGGATACGTGTGGTGGAAAGTTTATCATTTCAACATTTTACCAATAGACATATATGTAGTAGTGTACCATAACCATTTGTAGCATAAAAGCGAATAAAAAAATTCTTCAATAATCCATCATTAAATCAACACAAGTGAACACAAGTTTTACTTGGAAACCCATATGGGAGAAAACCATAAATTCTTCTTCTTCTTCTTCTTCAATTTATTACATATATTTGCAGGCACTGACCTACTAGAAACACCCACCCCAAAAATATGCAAGAAACTACTTGCAGTAGGATACGACTTGATTGAGGCACCAACCTCAAAAATATATAAGAAACTACTCACAATAGGTTACAACCTAATTGAGACACCAAGCTCAGTAATTATCAAGATTCAAATTGTTGTAGACTTCAACATGATTGAGGCACCCACCTCCTTCTTCAACTTCACATGGACCACTTTTCAAAATATTTCAAGCTATATCCACCTCTTCTTCAATCAATATAAATTTGTTCAGCTAAAAAAAATGTTGTTGTCATATTTTTGTCAACACCCTATCATATCTTGTCCATTCTCTATTCCAACCAATTCACCAATTTGATCACATGAAACCTTTCTTGGAACCTATTATTTCCATGTAACCAAAACCAACTGAACCCTGCTCATAAGATTCCAAAACACATAATAGTGATTCTTCTCATCAACAATGCATAATCAAGGGATTTATTCCTTTAGAAGTTTTCACCACTAAAGTTGAATCATAATGTTTCTTCTAGAATCCAATTTGGCTTATTAATGAGCCCAAAAACCCGTAAAAACCTTATAAAATCTAATATTAAATTATTTTTTCTACAAAATGGCACTTTCAGGGCGCATTCTACAAAATTACCAATTCCTAAAAATGGTTCTACAATATATACAGTATCAACTTCTTAATCATTCTACAAAATGTAAGTTCTCTGAAAAAAAAATTAAAAAAAAAAATTGATTTGATGACTATTGGGATTTGAACTACTGACCTTAGATATGTTATATAAACCCCCTTACTAAATATGCTTTGTTTTATTGCTTATTATATCATTTTCCCAAATTATAAATATTATACCTCAACCGAGAGGAGTGAGATCTGACTTCATGACCATTCAATGTCCAACGAAACAATTCAATAACAAAGCAACACAATTAGACCAATTCTTGGCCTCAAAGTCTCTAATGAATATACACCATGGTTTCAATGGTGAATATTAAACATGATTATATGTTTATACGACAATGGTGGAAATTTTCCAAAAACAATCCCAATCATACAATAGTTATTAACGATCTCAAACAAACAATTGCACATGGTCTTATATATATATATATATATATATGTCAACAGTTAAATCTTGGTTGTTTGACTAATGGTTCCACTTATGCAATGGTAGATCTCAACCATGACGTCAAACAATTAAACACGCAATTGATCTCGGTCTTGGGATTTTATTTTAAAACAAACAAATAATAAAATCTCGGCCTCAAGCTTATTTTCTCAAACGATCAAGCATACAATGGGTCTCGACCTCATCCTTATTTTGTCAAACAATCAAGCATACAATGGATATAGACATCAGCCTCTTTTTCAAATGCACAATACTGGGCCTATTATCAATTATCAAAAAACAATGGAACTTGGCCACAAGCTTCTATTAGTCGAAATCAGTCAAAGACCTCATTCAAAAGGTGATACTCAACCACTAGTCTATGATCAACAAAAATCAGTACAACTTGGTCACCAGTCTCTGATCAAATAATTAGAGAGACTTGACCTTAGACCTTCAATCAAAACCACTGTGGAACTCATCCACTCAACCAATAGTGAGACTTGATCTTATCCCTTCCATCAAACCATAGTGTAACTCGACCTCAACCAATGGTGAGCCTCAATATGGTCCCTTCAATCAAACCATAATGGAAATCGACCAATCAACCAATAGTGGGACTCGACCACAAATCTATCCATATGAGAACAAACTTTACTACTCAAACAATAGGGAGACTCAACCTCAACCCTTCAATCAAAAAAACATGGAACTCAACCACTCAAAAAACTATGATACTTGATCATGAACCTTAATCCAAGGATAATAAAAATGGTAGAGCTTGACCACTCATACAATAATGAGACTTGACCTCGATCCTTCAATCAAATAACCATGGAACTCAACCACTCAAACAATAGTGATATTTGATCACAAACCTCTATCCAAGGATAATAAAAAATGGTGGATATCAGCCACTTAGACAACGATGAGACTCAACCTTGACCCTTCAATAAAACAAGCGTGGAACTCAAACAACATTGAGACTTGATCAGGAACTTCTCTATCTAATAATGAACCCGACCACTCTAAAAAAAATGGCATTCAACTACAATCATCTGTCCAAGAACACTCAATAATGGTGGAGTTCAATCACTTAGATAATAATGAAATTTGACCACAATCCTTAGTCCAATGAAAATCAAGAATGGTGGAGCTAAACCAATAGCCACTATTTTCCAAACACTCAAAAACCACAAGTTCTGGTTCAGAGATACATCATCTTCATCACCACACCAACTGTATAAGAGGAGTGAGAAGTAGTACTTGCTAGAGGAGTTCAAGAAATAAAATCCTCCTACATTTGATGGATAAAGGAAGAAGTCACAAGATGCAGAAGCTTGGTTTCTTGGGATGAATAATTTTTTCAAATTTCATGATTATTCATAAAATATGAAAGTCAGGATAACCACTTTCAGTCTTAAAGGAAAATAAAACATTTGGTGGGAATATGTGAAGAATTTCAAAGACATTCAAAAAGAGGAGCTAACTTAGAGTGAGTTCGAGAGATTTTTTAGGAAGAAGTATATATTTGAAAGATACCATGATGATAGGGAAAAGGATTTCTATGAGTTGAAGATGGAATCTATGACCGATGAGGATTATTCTAGCATATTCTTGGCATTGTTAAGATATGTTCCTTATCTAAAGGAGGAGAAAGAAAATATTTAGAGATTCATCAATGGGTTGTCGGTATCATTAAAATATAGGATTGTGTTTGATGATCCTAGATCAATGGAGGAATCCATCAGAAATTTGAAGCAATGTTATAAAAATTTAAGCGTAAGACTGAGTCCAAGCAATATTGGAAAGGTAATGAAAAGAATAAAGGAAATTTGGATAAAAAGAGAGGAAAACCTCAGGATACATATGACAAGGAGAATGCAACACCATACAACAAATTCAATGTAGTTGACAGGGGACATAGATTTTAGTTTTAGGATCATAACAAGGGTGATGGTAGAAAGCCTTTGTAGTGTTGGAATTGTGTCATGGATCGTCACAGGAGAGATTTTCCACAACATCAGGGTGGAAGACCGAAGATCGATAGTGCTCAAGAGGAACAAATAGTTGGGGATGTTGGACAGAGTATTCCTCGAATTACAACATTGGCTAATAGCTAGGTTGATCATTAGGAATTTATTATCGAGATGGAAGGTAAGTTTTGTGATCTAGTTGTTTCTATTTTGATTGACCCTGGATCTTACTATATTTATACCAGTCTTGACTTGGTGGATAAGTGTTGCTTGAATAAAGATCTGCTTGCAGAATCTTGGTTGGTGCAATTGGCTACAGGTACTAGAAAATAATTCCTCATTGGGTAATATATTGTGCATTTGAGCTAAACGGTATGTCTACATCAGCGCATCTAAATATGTTTGAGTTGGGACCATATAGTAGGTTGTTGGGTATATATTGGCTGCATATTCATTGGATTAAGCTATAGTTCTATGATAATGCTATTGAGTGCTTGGATGACGATGGAGAGAAGAGAGTCTTGCAGGGTAAGAAGAATCCTACATCAGTGGGAATGGTTACAACTATATAGGAAAAGCACAATAGTAGGAAAGGATCTGTATTGTTTGTAGTTCATATTTATAGTGACAAAGGGAAGTATGTTGAGGATGCGAAAGCCTTGAAGAGGTATATGGTTATGCAGCAGTTTTAGGATGTATTCCCTACAAATGTTTCAGAGTTATTGCCTTATAGGGAAGTGAAAATTTTTATTTAGTTAATGTTGGGAGCAACACCAACATCGAAGGCACCGTACAAGGTGATCTCTCCAAAGTTAGTGGAACTAAATTTGCAGTTGAAGGAAATACTTAACAAGGGATACATTAGGCCAAGTGTGTTGCCTTGGTATGCACCAGTATTGTTCGCGAAGAAGAAGGATGGTACTCTTAGGTTGTGTATTGATTACAGGTAGTTTAACAAGGTGAATATCAAGGACATGTATCCTTTACCGCATATTGATGACTTGCTTGATCATTTGAAGGGAGAAACAGTGTTCTCAAATATTGATTTGAGGTCAGGATATCATCAGGTACGCATCAAAGAATAGGACATCTATAAGACTACTTTCTGCACCAAGTATGGGCATTATGAGTTTGTTGTGGTTCCTTTTGGTTTGACTAATGCTCCACTAATTTCATGTGTTTGATAAATAATGTGTTGTGCCCTTATCTAGATAAGTTTGTGATAGTATTCATTGATGACATACTGATATATTCTAATAATGAGGAAGAGCATGAAAAACACTTGGCAATAATGTTAAAATTGTTGAGAGAGAATCAATTGTATTTCAAGCTCAGTAAATGCAATTTATTTCAAAAAAAAATTCATTATTTGGGGCATGTGGTTTCCAAGGAAGTTATAGCAGTGGACTCGAAAAAGATTAAATTTATCATGGAGTGGGAAACTCCTAGGAGTGTGGATGAGGTTAGATCACTTATGGGACTAACAGGTTACTACAGGCGATTCATTAAGAACTTCTCGGATATTTCCTATTCTATTACATCCTTGTAGTGAAAAGGGGAGAAGTTTGAATGGACAGAGTAATGTGTAGCTATTTTTGAGCAGTTGAAGCATTTTATTACAAATGCTTTGGTATTGAATATTGCAGATCCATAAAAAGAGTTTGTGTTATGTAAATATTCTTGCAATAGAGGACTTGGTGGAGTCCTGGCGCAGGAAGGGAAGGTGGTGTGCTATGATTCAAGGAAATTGAATGAGTACGAGCAAAAATATGTGACACATGATCTTGAGTTGGCAGCGATCATCCATGCATTGAAGATGTGGATACACTATATTCTTGGCAGGAGGTTTGTCTTGATGAGTGATCACAATGGGTTGAGGTACTTATTTGAAAAACCTAATCTGAATGTCAAGAAAGCTAGTTGTTGGCTACGCTCAGTGATTTTGACTTCGAGATCAAGTACATTAAGGGTAAAGAGAATATGGTTGCAGATTCTCTTAGCATAAGAGTGCAGATAAATCACATTGCAACCATGAGTTCATATGGGATAGGCTTGCATGATCGAATCTTGTAGACATGACAACATGATGATAGGTACCAACAACTTATGCATAGGTTACAGCGGTAGGGTACATGTGATTAGGATGTGGATTATAATCCAATGACAGATGGTTTGTTCATATTTAGGAACATGATTTACATACTAGATGGCAGTGAGCTGAAGATGCTTATCTTGAGGGAATTTCATTTCAATACATATTCAAGTCACCGGGGATGTCAAAATACATTGATAGTGGTTAAGTAGTTATACCATTAGTCGAACTTGAAGAAATAGGTGGCTAAGTTTGTTGCGAGATGTTTGTATTTTCAACCGGTAAAAGCAGAGTGTAAGCATCTAGGTGGTTTATTGCGGCCAATTCTGATTCCAGAGTGGAAATGGGAGGTCATTTCTATGGAATTCATTACAAGTTTTCCAAGGATATAAAAGCAGTATGATTCTATTATGGTTGTGGTTGACAAGTTGAACAAGGTATCTCATTTCATTGCAGTTAAGTCTATGATTTCAGCTAGTGAGGTAGCTTAGGTATTCATCAAGTAGATAGTGAGGTTACATGGTATTCCTAAGAAGATTATATCAGAAAAAAATTCTAAGTTTACTTCCAAATTTTGGAAAGAGTTGTTTGCAGGTTTGGGAAAAATTTTATATTTTAGTACAAATTATCATCCACAAATAGATGGACAGAAAGAGAGGGTTAACATGGTTCTTGAGGACATGTTGAGAAGGTATGTCATGCATCAACAATAGCAGTGG
Organism: Pinus albicaulis; assembly: GCA_034641835.2. Taxonomy (NCBI): domain Eukaryota; kingdom Viridiplantae; phylum Streptophyta; class Pinopsida; order Pinales; family Pinaceae; genus Pinus; species Pinus albicaulis. Next base: position 775,554,710 of record CM076577.1, on the reverse strand, counting down.
GAATATTATCTTCCACTGGTAGAGTTTACTTCAGGAATCCTTGAAGATGAGTCTGTTTGAGGCACTTTATGGGAGGATATGTAATACTCCTATCAATTGGAGTGATCCAGTGAATAGGGTGTTGATTGGACCAAATATGTCGGTAGATATGGAACATGGTATGCAGGTTATCAAGAAAAATTTGAAGGCAACATAGGACAGCTAGAAGATTTATGCATATCAGCACATGGTATTTAAGGATTTTTAGGTTGGGTAACATGTATACTTGCACATCAAGCCCAATATGAGCTCCTTGAGGATTGGGTCATGTGTCAAACTGGAACTTTGACACTACAGGCCTTTCGATATCCTTGAGAGAATTGCACCAGTGGCCTATCGAATTGCGCTTCCTTCGACAGTGAAAGTATATGATGTTTTCCAAGTGTCATTGCTTAAAATATGTGTGAAGGATGTTGATCATTTGATTGATTGTTCTATATTGCAGGTGGAACCAAAAGGATAATTCCAGCTGGAACCTCAGTGAATTTTTTAGCGAAAGATTCTCATGCTCCGGAATCGAGAAATTGAGCAAGTTAAAGTGTAGTGGAAGACCTTTGAGCCTAATGAATCTACATGGGAGATGGATGATCAGATGTGAGTTATGTATCCTTCTCTATTCGATGATTGAGCGGATGTATTCTTATATATGTCTTGATGTTGTGTTTTTGTTATGTCTATATATGCATATGTATGTAAATATCGAATCAGGTTAATGTTATAAAGCTCCAAGAAGCAGTATGTTTTTCATGGTATGATGGTCATGGTCTAAGTAGTATGATATAATGCAAATGTTGCATCGATTTTTGTTATAAATATCCATGGGAATCATATGTTTTTTTGGTTTATAAGTGTCATTGAACATCGAGGACAATGTTCCCCCAAGGGGGAGGGGTTTGTAATAACCCCTAGTTGATTTCCTATGTAAAAAAAAAATACCAAGGTCATGGGACATGTATTCCAAGCTAAATGTTGGGAAAAAATGGTGATTAATTAATGGTTATGTAAATTTTCAAAGGAATTGGCAAAGGAAAACTGACAATAATTGACATTTTTTTATGAAAGAAAGGAAAATACAAGAAAAGGAAGGTGAAGAGACACATGTTTGCATGAGAGGTAAATTGAAGGAAAAATGAAGAAAATAAAGGCCTCAATGGAAAAAAGGCTTCTAAAAATCAATTCATAGGCTTTGTCAGTTCAGTCTTTGGCTCTATCATTTATTCTCTCATACTCTTGCACACTTAGAGCATCCTTGGAGCATGTTTGGAGCACTCTAGTATTCACTTGGATTTGGAAAAATCAGGAAAAGGAACGTAGGAAAGTGCAAGGGGACAAGTACACTAGTAGCTACAACTAGATTGCTTTACAAGTAATAGGTTGCATGTGTGATTTCCTTGATGATCTATGGATGCATGGTATGTGCATGTGGTTTTTTGGTTGTGTTGTCATTGACATGGAGGATTTCTTGGATTGAAAATGGTTTTAGACTTGTGTTTCCATTTCCTGGATAGCCATGGTGTTGTGGGTTTTCTCCACTCGATTTTTTTCTAATTGGTGCTCATAATTCCTTATGGTTGTGAGTTGTAAAAAACACTCTAGAAGTCCTAGAACAACTTGGGTTTAGATACTAGTCCTAGAGCCTAGGTTGGGAAAAATAATTTGGAGCCCTTGGTGGGTTTAGTTACTAGTCCCTGGAGTTGGGTTGGACAAATTATATGGAGCTCTGGAAGGTGTTAGGTTGAGTTACAAGTTCCTAGAGCCCTGGATAACTTGGATAGAGACCGATCTAGTTGGTGTTAGTTATTTATGACCATGAGGTGGAATCAATGGTTGTAGGTTGAGGTGGTTTGGCCTATTGAAGCCCTGGTTTGGTTTTGTTTGGTTTATTTCGTGAGATACCACATTCATGCTTGGAATATGGTGCGAGGGTGATTGTCTAAAAGAGATATTTGGTTCAACCAACTCTATGGTCGGGTGGTACATGGAATTCCCTGACTTGGTTGGTATTATCATATGTTAATAAGAGATATTCTTGTATTATGATTCATGAACATTTGTAGTGATTATGTTGGTGATATGATGGTTGAGTTGCAATGGTTTAGATGTTGGTTAATTTCGGGTAATATGTTGATTCTATTATGTGTATCATCTATGGCTCTTGTCATGAATTTTTTAGTTATTGATCCGTTGATGAATGTATGGACTAATAAATGTTGTTGCACCTATGTAGAGAGGGCATAAGGCCTTCTTGGTGATTATTGGATAGATATCAGACCTTTGTGATTATATATTCATTCATGACCTATAGCTTACATGTTTTCCATGTGTTTGATGAAATGCCTAGTATGTTCAGGTAATTATAGGTCCAATTTTGATTTGATTTTGAAATTTTAGCTTTGTTTTCATGTCAATAATGATTCTAAGAAGTCTTAGGAAGTTCTAGGCAATGATCTAGAGGATGACCTCGAATTTTGGATCAGATCTTGGGACCACACCCTTTGAACTGGAAAATTTGGGTCGCAACCGCACTCATGTAGTGTTTTGCATGTGATTGGAGGCCTTCAACCACACTCATGCCTTGTCATGCATGAAATTTGGAGACTAGTTAATGAAAAGGAACCCCAACTTAAGGTTTGGTCACCTAGGGTGGTTCTTTGGCCCCTGAGTGTCCTGTAGCCCTAAGGGATGTTGTGAATTGTCAGTTTTTGTTTGGTTTGTAGGCCCCACTTCCTTAATTGGACCTTGTAGGTTGGGTCATGTCATAGTAAATATTCGTCTCATGTTTACCCTGGCAGGCCAATGAAATTGGGAAAATGTGGGAGGAGGCGTTACATGGTATATGCATTTAAATTGTATTTGGTTGAAAAAAACACATGGGAGTTGGCCATGAGTGAGTGGATGAGCGAAAAAATCTGGAATTTGACTGTAATCCAACCATACAACTATCAAAATCGTGACCTTGTCCTTTACCCTTGATTTTGGGCCTAATTTTTAAGAATCCATATGACAATGCCCCAATGATCTTAGGGGCTTAATGGTCCTTGAAATCCTAACATTATCATGATGCCATCATGCCATGTGGCATCTAATGAGAGGATCCACATGTCATTATGGGACATGCATGTACCCTTGGATAAAATTCATACAAGCTAAGAAAGTATATGTTGTCCAATTCCTCATATGGATATGAGAGTCTTATGATTTGAGAATACTTGCTCAAACTTTAGCATTATTAAATTTCATGCACCTTTTTTACTATTCACCATCGATCATATTGTTGACTCATTGATCCTCCCTTAAGATGCACACTCTTTAAAGTACTTGGTGATTTGGGTTTTTTCCCCATAGTTTGGTTCCTCTACTATTAATGTTTTTCAAATGGCCATAACTTCTCGTTTGGGAGGTCTTTTCAGAGTGTGATATATCGTTGGAAAGGTATCAATAAGGACTATACAACCATACTATCCATATCCTCATTAGGACATCATAACTTCATCAAAAACTCAATAACTTAACTCTTTTTTAACTTCATGTGATGAGATCATACAAGCGATTAGGTTGTCATACTACTTCATAGATGACATTGTTGCTTCCTTAGGCATTCCCTTTGACATGAATGGCGACACTATGTGTAACAAAATCCATGGAATGAGGTTAAATCTTGGCACTATATTTAATATACCAAACAAACCTGGAAATTGCAAAGAAAAAACATTAAATAGTGAGAGTTGAGACCAAACTGTTCTCATACATGTGACCAACATGCTCTTATTTCCCCAAAGTTAGTTGTTAGTTGTTACTTTCAATGGTTTTGAGTTCCAAGCTAGGGTTCAAGTGAATTCCAAAGCTTAGATTATCCACAAGAGAAAAATCACACAAAGGGATGTTGGTGGCCTTTTTCCAACTAATTCTAATCAGTTGTAAATCTCGACGTGCACCTCAGGTTGTGGCAAAATAAACACACGTCACGTCTCATTAATTTAATCAACAGTCAAATATCTCACCATATGGTTCATACAATATCACCACAGGGACGAAAGTATGTTCTGAATTCTCCAATTGGTTTGATATTTACATTTTCTCTTTATATGTGTTGTGTATTTCATATCCTTAGAACAACATAGTTTACACCATCAAATAGATTGTATATAAGTTTATAGTGATGGTGAGATATTTTTTAATAGCTTAAATGAAAAAAATTACAACCATACTTTCACAACTTGATATCTCTACCTTGTGGTTGTTTAATTCCACATATATTCCATGGATTCTCTCACCATGGCATAACTTACACCATGCATTACCTTCTGTATATGTCACAAGCACTGGTGGGGTGCATCACACCTAATAGAGTTTGTAATAACATTATAACCATGTGTTCATGCCATGGAAAACTATTCTATCCATTGTTATATCAAAATATTTGTCATAATATCATTAAGTTTAATATTTAAATAACAAAATTTGATAATCATACTCTCAAAGTTTTTATTCCATTCATGACTTTGAAAATAAATTTTCCAGTTTTAAACTTAGTGTATACTTTCATTTATATGATGTTTTATGCATATGAAATAAATCATGTTGCAAAGAAAAATTGTCCAACAAAGGGAGTAGTCATCGTTTTTTTTTATGCCAAAGGTTGATCATGGAATTGGGATGAAAGTGTGTCCATAGTGAAGTTGTTGTACATATATTAATATTGTTAGTATAGTCAAAACCTTTAAACCAGATTTAGAATGTATATGCAATCATATATAACAATATACAACTCCTTGTAACACCATGTGCTAACATAGAAATGTAACATTATCAAAATATGCCATGTAAATACATCTTATTTCTCCAGGGGACCCTACCTGTTTAGGCATTATTTATTTTAGATGTATTATTTTTAAGCCTTTTTAGGAGGAGGAGTCATGATGAAGTGCAATGGCTTGCACATTTTTTTTTTAAAGTGACTCAACACTTAATAGCTTTGAAAAATCAAATTGCATTCCATTTTTGGTGATATAGTAGTCACCCACCTCTCCAATAGCTTGTATATATTTCCTTGACATATGTTTCGTTGGTGTATAAAAAAGAAATTTCTATGGAAGAGCTATGAATTACACACATATTTGAGTGTAATGGATTCTAAACTATGTTCTTGTATATTTTGATAGTAGATACAAATGGGTATATCAATTGATTGCCACTGAATATCCTTTAGATAGAGAAGGACCCTCAAGGCCTCTCACTCTCAATAGGGATACAATCATTGTTATTCCATCCCAAGTCTAGAAAGGGAAAAGGCCATCCACTCTAACAGAATACAGGGAGATGATTAGACCTGAAAATAACCTTACATGAAATTTGACATTCATACCATTCATATTTATTTATGGGAAATGTGCCTCAAGGTATTTCTTGTAGAAAAATGGTGACATAATTGCAATTTCTTAAAAGTTTAATCTAAATAAAGAGATGCAATTCTACTCTACTACTCTGCAGAAATTAATTCACAATTTAGAACAACATTTTCAGACATGCATCAATTACATACACAAGTACACATAAATATCTAGGGGAAAATAGTTGGTAAAAACCCCTTAAGCATGATTGCATTAATCATATGAATAAAGAATGTATTACAATTGCTAACTCACTCTGAGCTCAACCTGCAAGTGAATAACCTATCCCTCTTCTCGATGAGAAGCTCTGACCTCGACTTAGTCAATTTCTGCCTCTACTTGAGCCCCTATTTCCTTTCGCAAATATTGAGGAATTAGGCTCCTATTTTTTGTGAATTTTCCTCCAATTGATTATGTAATTCAAAAGGTTGATCCTCTAATTGCATGCAACACCTGTATGCTCAAGACTAGTCTACAACTAATGTTACATTGTCTTGGAATCTCCACCACAATTGGGGAATTTTTTATTCTCTGCATGAAATAGATATTTTTGGTTGATTTATTAGTTAACTAGATGATCACTAAGTTAGACTATTGTCCCACTGCACAACTGACCTCCAACAAGTTCTATCAACAGTTAGAACTAGTTTAACTAGCTACCACTGGAAATAATTGAGTTTGATTGCTATAACTTAGAAATCACACATGTGAACTGAACTCCAAGCCCTCTAACTCAAATTTACTGAGCTAACTGAGTGCCAAGAGCCATGTCCCCTCAGCTAACTACCTCCAAGTTTTCTATTGATGTGGAAATTCGATTTTTCTCAATTTGATCAAGGAAAAGTCAAATTGAGACTTTCTTGCTACATTTCTCAACACTCCCTCTTAGTAAGAAATCGATTTTCAACCAACCCTATCCTAAACCTATGGAATTCAAACTTCCCTCTTGACAAAGCCTTTTTCAATATGTCAACATCTTGTTCCTATGTTGGAATGTATTGTTGCAACATTATCCTCTTATGCACATAGTCCTATACATGATGATACCAAATATCTATATGCTTGGATCGATCGTGAAATGCCAAATTCTCAAAGAGCTTAATGTAACTATGATTATCACAATAGATCACACTTGTATCCATATCTTAACTAACTAGTCCCACATGTATCTTTCTCATCCAGATCACCTCACATGTTGCTTGATTTGCAACCATGTATTCAACTTATGTTGAATTGAGTGCCACAAACCTCTGCTTCCTACTATACTAGGAAATTGTTGTGAGACCAACACTGAAAATTCCACCTAATGTACTCTTTTGGTCAGATGGACTCCCTACCCAATCTGTATCTATGAAGCCACACAACTTCACTCCCTTTGTCCGTTTGTACCATAATACATACTAGGTAGTGCCTCTAAGGTACCATAAAACATGCTTAGCTGCCTTCCAATAAAATTTGGTCTACCTACCATAGCTCAGTTGATCTAGGTGGATATTGGTGGCCACCCACCTATTCCACTTAGACCTCGAGTTGGTTTCATCAGTTTCCTTGTTTGTAGCATAATTTACTACTTTTAGTAGTTTTTCGGGTTGTGAACTTCCAAAGCTATTTTGAAACCCTAAATGGTGTTTTTTGATATTTGAAACAACTTTCCACAAATATTGTAGTACTTTGATATACCCTTCTAATAAGGTATTGTATGCACCAAAAAATATCATATGACCAAGTTACGACTTTGGGAAGTTGGCTGCCCAACTAACCCCAATGAGGCCCTCAAACTCTTGGCGTTCCATCTCCTGGGGTTAGGGTATTGGTTGTTTAGGGTTTCCTTTTGTTGTTCAATAATAAAAAAGGCCCTTGATTCTCATTCTAACATAGTTAAAAGGCATGTAGTTGCCACATATCTTCTCAGAGATAAGGTACCATCACCTGAGCTACTTTATTTCCATTTTGTATGTAAGCATATTTCAATTCTTTGTTATTGATGAAATGAAGATTTATTTATGTTTCATCTTTGTGTTTATGTTTCATATATGTATTTTGTTTCATTCCTACATAAGTATGGATCAATGGTATCAGAGCAATCTTCTATTTCTTTGTTTTTCTTTGCATGTCCCTAACGAGGTCATGGTATAAGAAGTTAAGGCTCAAACTATTTTAACCTTTGCAAGATCGACATCACAAACCCCGCTGACCTCCCATGGTGGAAGAAAAGAAATACGAGGGAGTAGGAGATCCTTTCAAAATATTTCTTGAAGAATCCCTTGAGCAACAAAGGAATGCAATGATGGACAAATTTTCTAAGATCCTTAAGCAGATGCCCACAAGTGATGCATCTTCATCCAACAACCACTCTAGAGGTGCCACTACCTTGAAGGTACAAGCAACCTTTGACATTCCCATATTTGAAGGCCAGATAGATGCAAACGTTGTAGATATATGGTTAAATTTGTTGGAAGGATATTTTTTTGTTCATGATTTTTCCAATAGGTGAAAGATTACATTTGAACTCCTTAAAGCCACCTGCCATGTCAAGGACTAATGGGAAACCTACTATGAACAGAGGGATGAGAAAGAACCCTAACTATTTTTAGTCACACCCACTTGGAATTATTTCGGAGACACCATCAAGGAACAATATTACCCCGTGGGGAGTTATGAGGACAAGTACATACAATGGGCTACGTTGCGATAACAAAGGGATCAAGATGTGCATGAGTTGAAAAATATTTTCCATACCTTGTGCAAAAATTTAGGTATTAAATATTCTGAGAAACATATGGTGCTCAAGTACCGTAGTTGTTTGAAAAAATACATTAAGGAGGAAACAGAGTTCCTGGAAATCTCCTCGCTTGGTGCAACATACCAATATGCTACCAATATTAAACAAAAATTCAAGCAGAAGAAGTCAGACTTTGGATCTATGATCCAGGTGGATCAGACAGGTCCAAGAACAAGTGGTTTAAGTACAAAGGATCAAAAATAAGTGTCTGGAATGTGGAAAATTTAATGTCAATTTGAATGTATCGACTTTCTGATTCCAACAGTGCAGACGACACTCAATTTTGAGTTTGTATGGAGGATTTAGGATCAGTCAAAGTTTGAGGGTTGACTTGGTGACCTGGTAGGCTTAAGGAGGCAACAAATTTGTTGAAACTTGGCCATCGGATTCCGGCCAACTCTGGCTAGATTCTGGGAGAATTTGTGGGTCCCTTAATTTGATTCCTTTGGACAAATTTCTAAAGATTTAAAAATATGAGGGTTGTTTTTTAATATATTTTTTTTTTAAATATAATTTTGAGGGCGGGCCATGACCCCCGACCTCTCTATCCAACTTCATACCAAAAAAAATGATTTAAAAATAGGGTCTGACGGCCATGACCTTGCCAGACCCGCGGTCATGCCCCACATTTCACGGCAACATACAATGTAAATTGGGTGGGGCCAACTGCTATGACCCCACGGCCCCAACCCATTACACCTTAAACATATGGTGATCGGAGGGGATTGGGGGTGGGTCGCCTGATGTGGGTCCGACCCCCCTCAAACCTACCCTCATTTAATATAAAATCTCTATTGGGGTTTTAAAAATGCATGACATGGTTTTTTTAAAACGAGTTTTGCCTTATTACAAAGGGGGCGAGGTTTTACCACCCAACCCCCTCCCTCACACTCGGATCTGAAACCAATTTAGCTCATGGGTTTCTTTGGGAAGTTCGTCACACTTCAATATTTAAACCTTCCATCTTAGCAGTGTGCCCAAGCAACCAGGAGTAGGAACCATGAGAACTGTGCAGGAGGGGGGCGGAACCATGATCTGAGCCATTTTCCAGAGGGTCCAGATTTTCACTTTGTCAGATTCAGGTAAATTTTATATGGATTTTGCACCTCTCGACACCAAGAATCCAACGGTGTTGTCCATTTCTTCATCAAAAGTCTTCAATTTTTGGGCATTTTCAGCTATGGTGGTATAAGGGTGTAATTTTTCATTTTATACTTGTACTTTCGTTTTTTTCAACTTAATGAAAGAGGGCATCCCCACTATTTGAGTAGGGCCCGGAGACGTAGTCCCTCCTGGATGAACTCTGATATCAATTCAGTGTCTTCTTGCATGATGTTAATTGCTTCTATCTTCTTATGTTTATGCCTTTAAATTTTCTTATTTAATCTGCAATTTTCACATGTAATTATTTAACACATCTCAAGCAAAATATTTATTGGATCAAGTGGTATCAGAGCAGGTGTTTGTGGATGTGAATTACATGCTTGTATGCTAACTAGAAATGGGCTACGAAGAGGTGAAGGGACACTACAGTAATTTGATCTTGAAGCGGGACGTGCACATCAAGGAAGAAACATGGATGACGATGTTCAAAATGTGGAGGAGCTCAAATTCCACAAGACCTTCTACACCATGGCAGATTGGGTTGAGAAATTGTTCTCTAGACTTGAGAAACTAGAGAAAGTAGGGGAGAATGCTTCAGAAGGACAAGGTTCAGGGCATGGAAATAATGGATGAGATCCACCTCCTTCTCCTCTAGTGAGTGAAATTTCTTCCTCCTCTTCCCACCATCATCATATGAATTCAGGAAATGCATATAATAAACCTTTCTTTAAGTTAGATGTCAAATTTGATCTACCCATGTATAATGGTGAAAGTAATGTAGAGAAACTTAACAACTGGATTAGGCAGCTTGAACTCTACTGCGGGATTCAGCAGATTGTGGAGGACGAGGCAAAGACCTGGTTGGCTTCTCTTCGACTGAATGGCACAACTCTCATCTAGTGGGAGAGCAAACTTCAAGGCATCAGTAATTTGGGTAACCTTCTTTCCTCATGGTAAAATTTTATTGTAGCACTTAAAGATAAATTATATCCCTTGGGTTATAAGCAAAAAGCCTTAATGGGGTGGCAGTACCTAAGGCAAGGTAAAGGAAAAAACGTGAAAAGTTGTACCGAGGAATTTAGAAAACAAGCACTAAGTTTGGGCATTTCATTAGATTCACCTGAAGTCGTAACTAAGCACATTGGGTCATTCCATAGTTACATCAGATATTCATTGTTAGTATTTAAACCTACTACCATTGACTTGGCCAGTGTAAAGGTCATTCATCTTGAAAACAAGGGCATAAATGATAAACATGATCATTCAAAGAAACCACCTTTCAAACCTTCAAATGGAAAATTCAAGGGGAAAGGAAAGGAAAAGGAAAAGAAGATGACATCAACGAAGAAGGATGAAGGAGAAAAGCCTTATTGCACTCACTACAAAAAGGTATGTCATGATGACGATCATTGTTGGAAGTTGTACCCATAAAAGAAGCCAACAATATGGAGGAAAGGGTAAGAAAAAGACGGTAGCAACCGTGCAGAAAGACCTTGGATCTAACTCTGGTGATGAGGCATTGATCACAACATCAGGCACAAAAGGTACTCATTCTCTTCATGTTAATTCTGAATCACATGAAAGCACTAGTTCAACAGATGAGCCTCTTCCTAATGGACAAAAGAAAATTGAGTTGTTTCATATTATATTTGTCATAAATCATACAAAAGTAAAAACTCTATTTTATTTAGGCTCTCAAGAAAATTAACTCTCAGAATCCTTGGTTAAAAATTTAGGCTTAGAAGTTAAGCCTCATCTGAAACCTTATCCGCTTGGATGGATACATGACAAAGTAAAACTAAATGTAACTAAGAAATGTAAGGTTAAATTTGTAATTTCTTCTAAACTGGTGGATGAAGTAGAACTGGATGTCATACCATTGGATATCTGTGGTATTGTGTTAGGGAGTCCCTATATTTATGACACAAAAACAATTTTATTTCGACATGAAAATAAATACCAAATCACAAAATATGGGGTAGAGTATATTTTAAGAGATCATAAAACCAAGGTCAGTGCTAGTCTTGTAAGTGTAGGACATGTGAAGAGATTGGTGAATTCCAGCAAGGGGTGTTTGCTCATGGTTGTGAAAGTAAAATATGCAAAAACATCTGATGCTTTCCAAGGATGTGATCCATCTCATAAACAGGAATTATGTGATATTATTTCTAACTATTATTAGTTGTTTTAGGAACCCAGAGGATTGCATCTGAAATGAGAAATCCAACATGAGATCCATTTGCAACATGATGCTCCATTTCCAAACATTGGTATTTACAGGATGTCATCTATCGAGATGGAGGAGATCAAAAAGTAGGTACAAGAATTGTTGAACCAAGGGGTCATTTGGCCAAGTACTTCTCCTTGCAGCTCGTCAATCGTGTTAGTACCTAAGAGATATGGCACATGGAGGATCTGCATGGATTATCGGGCGCTAAACAAAATCACGGTGAAAAATCGGTACACTCTCCCTCGCATTGATGATTTTTTAGATCAATTAAAGAATGCTATCTATTTCACCAAATTGGATTTGTGTAGTGGTTATCACCAAGTAAGAATTGCAGAGCAAGATGTGTGGAAAACCGCCTTCAAGACCAAACAGGGGTTGTTCGAATGGATGGTGATTCCATTTGGACTGTGCAACACTCCAGCCACATTCATGAGGGTCATGTTAGCCCCCTATAATTTTTTGACAAGCAAACAGGGGGCTAAAATGTTTTGGAGTCTTCAAGGAATGCATTTCCTCTGAAAACACATCATCCTTGAAGTCTCCTTGTGCCTTTGTCCTTTGATAAATCCCCTCTGTTGGTTCCCATTATGAGGCCTCTCTGATTGTAACCAAATTGTGCTCCAAAGGTTTTAATTTTCCCCTTGTATCCCTGCAAAATGCCCCATTTCACTCTGTTGTCCCTTTTCCTAAGTTTCATTTCTACCCTCTTTCCCCCCTTCTAAACTTCCTTCATTAATCCTCTAATCCTCCCAAAACCCTGTTTAAACCCTTCAAATACTTTTGTTTGGTTGAAACAACCCTTTTCTAGCTATCGTTTCCCTTCTCCACCCTCAAATTGCATTAAAAAATGGCCCAAAAATCCATATTCTCCATAGTTCGGGTCTTAGCCCCTTTCAGGCCAGCCCCCTTGACCTTTCTCCACATGACCCGGGCGCCAAGACCAGGCGCCAAGGTAGAAAGTGCTTAGAGCGAATATGTGTCGGGCGCATTTCGAACTGTCGATCTGTATAGATTGGACGGTCATCGCTTTTCCCCACCACGTTCACCATTCAACCCGTTCACTCCTCTGATCGTGCCATCGCCGTTCATTTACCCGCAGATCAATGGTCCAGAATGCACCTGCCGCCTGTGGTCCCCGCACCCACTCACTATAAAAAACCACTGGTTTCTATCGCACTGCCTTTCGGAGGTAGGCGGTAATTTCCAATCGGTCAACGATTCCATACATCATCTGACGCGTGGCACCGGTACGGCTGGAAAACCGCCCGCTCATAGCGTGTTAATGTTCCGCACAAGATATGGAGCGATATGCATATTAGCCATCCGATCTAGGGCGCCTCATCCAATGGTTGTCGCTCCACGAAGCTGCGCATGAGTTAACCCAAGGCAGCCGTACCCCTGGCCCACAGCCCATCGCCCTCCGACGTGTTTTCCACCGTCGATCTCCTTTGAGATCGGACGATCCAAATTCATTTGCATGGCCCGCCATTGACTAGTCCCGCCACGTCATTTTCCACATGATGTCATCATGTCTTCGCCTGTTTCCTATATGTATTCATTCCAGGGTCAAAATTTAATGTTTTGCATTAAGATTTCTTTATCGTCGTCTTCCCATGCATCTCCCTATGTTCTATGGTTTTCTTCCACGGTGTAGCTGCATTCATCATCCTCCATCCATGTTGTGTTACCATTTCAGCGGTCATCCACAACATCTCACCCCGTGCATGAATTCTTGACAGTTTTGTGTGTTGCAGGGTTTCGGGCGGCAATAAACCACCATAATTCACAGTCCCTGTCACAGCGACCGAGAACACAGGAAAGAACCATTTGTAGGAGCTGGAATTATGAAGAATGGCCGGGGAAAATGTTTGACAGGACTAGCAGTAAAATAATAGGTTTCAAACTCCGTAAAAACCTGTCTAGAGCATTTAAAGCACAAATTTCACAGTCAGAGGAAATTGTGGGAGCGGCAAAGAGTATCAATGGGAAATTAGCGCGTTTAAGGCTTGTAATTGCAGTTTTTGAGCATTAAGCAAATTATTTGAAAGCAAAGGTACCAGTTCGAAGACCCCGAGGATCAGTAAGAAGGTCTGATACACAGAAATATAATATTATCAGGGTTTCCGTAGCAGCAGAACGTTCTTCCATGAAAGGACACAGTACACATTATTGTTTCAGTCTACATTGCGTCCAAATGAAGATTTCCGCCCTGTCAGCAGTCCTACACCATCAGAAGCATTTGTTACATGGTATGGCAGACCCTAGCATCATTATTCTGCCTTTTTGTGCAATTCACCAGAACACTGCAACGAGTGCCAAAAATGAATGCTCATAATTTATACAGAATGAGCCTTGACCCTCCTGCTGCTTCAGAGTTTTAATGCTGCATTTAAGTTTACATCTAATCCTCTTATTATTTTCTCCTATAAGAATTCTCGAGAACATATTGTAAAAGGTTGTTGTTTGGCTGCTGCAGTTGCTGTTAAAGGGATTCATTCTAACTGCTAGAACAGTCTTGTGAGGGATTAGTAGATTAGTTATTATGTAGTAGGCTGGGAGGAGAAGTTTGGATTGTAACAGCCTTTGAGCTCAGTGTATGTGACTGGTTTTGTATCAATTAATCAAAGCAGATTTCACAGGATCCTGGTCTATTACTATTGGTGATGTCTTCTAACTTTGTTTATTACATTTCATATTGTTTCATTTTCTGCTGGCTTGCATCAGAAATATGGCATAGGATTTACCCCTGTTAGGTACCCTATGTCTCTGCTCTCCTTGCCTTAAATGTTGTTCTGCTAAATGTGTTATCTGAGGGTTTATTTCAGTCAATTTAACCAGTGTAGTGGATGTTATTGCCTGCTCTCTGATGTATGAATTGGATGGATCAGTTCTTAGATGTTCTTGTTGGGTTTAAGATGGAATATTTGGGAACACTGGGGATTAGAGTTAGCCCTGTCCACTAGGATACTTGTGTGACCAGCTAGCCTTTCTAAGATCTCTTTGTTAAACTTATCTTTGTTTTCCCTTGGAGCATGCTAAAGCTGACCTGGAGTTAAATGACCTCTGGTCCGATCTATAAGCTGCCCCTTTGTCCCTCCTTTGAGAGTTGCCTATGAGTATTTCTAAGCAAGTCTGGATTTAAATGACCTCTGACCTGATCTATATACAGAAATTAGGTTTCTTTCCTTCTCTCATTTTTTTTCCTTGATGTTCCATCCCACCATCTAATCTAAAGATCCTTTATTATTAGATGACTTGCCCTTTGGAAGCCTTGGCTTGTTTTTGCATGTAATTACCTTTCATGACTCCATAGCCCAATGGATGGCACTTTCTTGACCTATCCTCTTTGCTGAAACATCCTACTGTTTTGTTCTTTTCTTTCCATTACTTTCTCATTCCATGATCTCATGACCAACCCAGCGACCAACCAACCAAATCATTTTAAAACCCCCCTTTGTGCTTCATACCTAGCCTAACATCTCATTTTGAGCTTCAAAGATATACCATTCTTTGCTCTATTTGGAGAGATCCCTCTCCGGGTTCAGGAGGGCTAGATCCTAGGGCCCCAAAGTGGTTCTGATGTTGTCTCATCTTTTGGTCTTGCCAATCTGGCCAAAACATGGGAACCCCAACATAATGGCGACTCCGTTGGGGACCGAGTGCATTTCACCTTAAGAATTTTTAGGCACTCAAAGACCCAAAATATCTGGTTAGATTGGCATTCAATTGCTTATGGTGGATAGCATCCTGCTTCAAACATTCATATACATCCACCTGGTGACTCCACACTCCATAACTCTCAAAGACTCCATTGGAGGAAGAACCTGAAATATGGCCAGACCTCATAGAAGTGTAGAACACATGGGTTGGATTTGGTTTAAAGAATTCATTGTTTTTGCCTACCACTATTTTTTGTCCTACTTTAAGCCTGATCAAATGTACAAAGATGAGACCCACACTGAATATGGGAAAGATCTCAAGCCTCAGTCTTCATACCATGAGCAAACCTATACTCCTGTGAAGAACCTGGTGGAACAAGAGTCTCATGTTGTATCTCCCACTCCTGAAGAAGCTTCAAGTAGCCATGAGCCCATTTTTATACCACCTACACCTACAAAGGTCATAGAGAGATATAAGCCTCTGGTTTTACCTCTTATTTTCCAACCCCTTCCTTCAGAACTTATAAACCAGCTGCCTCTTTTTTATGGAGAAAATGAAGGGGCCACTGCTGAAGAACATGTTCAAAACCTTGAGGATTTACTTGAATTGTATGAAATAGAAGAAGATGATGTGTGCATTAGAATGTTTGCCTTGTCTTTACAAGGGAATGTTAAAGGTTGGTTCAAAGGCCTTCCAGTGGCAAGCATTTTCAGCTTTCATCAATTTTCTCAAGTTTTCCTTGATAGGTGGGCAGCCCCAAAGAATGCTCTCCTCATCCTAGGAGAGTATCAAAACTTGAAAAGGCAGCCAGGAGAGACAGTACAATAATTTTCAGCCAGGTTCAATAAGGTATATGATGCAATACCTTCTGATATAAAACCACCTTTGGGATGGGCTCTATTGAACTATCAAGGTTCTTTTGACCCCGAGGTGGAATTCCATATAAGAGAAAGAGAACCTTCGATCCTGGAGGAAATGCAGAATATAGCGATCACTGTCGAATACAACATAAAGTGTAGGGAAGAAAGGTTAAAAGTAGCAAAGAAAGACAGAGCAGAGAAAATAAGGCAGATCTCTTTAGAAAGCAAGCTGGAAAGATTGATAGAGACTGCCAACACACTGCTGAACACAGTAGAGGAAGAATATGAGGTTGAAACCAGAGAAAGTGATTGGAAAATACCTACACCTTGTCCTCAGGAAAGACAAACCATACCACTGCAAGACAGAAGCCACATGCAAAGCATGTATGACGAACCAGAGTTTGAATCAGAAAATGAACTTGCAGACTATATTGTAGAAAGAGTTGCTAAGAGCCCTGAAGATTTGATGTGTGACAAAGCTTATAATTATGATTTCTCTGATGTTGATCTGTCTAATGATAATTTTTTCCAAAGGGAAACTAGGCTTGCAGGGCCATCATCAGTAGATTCATGGGAGGAAGATCATGACCATCAACTTCAGGAAAATGATGAGCCAATGCAGGCCATCTATGATATTGATGAAGAAAGTGCTGAAAGCATGATAGCAGAAGATGACTCTGTTGAGCCTCAAAATTGTGCTTTCCTTCACCTCATTTTACCTCATTTTCCCTTGTCCATTTCTATCTTAGACCCAATTGATCAATGAATATAGTTAAAATTACTTCTAGAATGATTTACATGACTGACTTGTTGAATTTTGTGATTTTTGCCATTGTAAAGCATTTTGACCGGAACTAGCTGCAGAATGCAGACATTCCGTAGCTAACCGGCGATTCTGCAGCTGCCTTCATGTTTGAGTATGTTCCAGGTGGCCTCTTGAGAAAAACCACATATGGGCATGATCCACGTCATGACTACATGGTTCGTTGCTCATCATGGAGGAAGAAACGAATTCTGGGTAAGGTTTTGAACGTGGGGAACACATTTATGAAGGAAGACTCCTATTAGGACTGTCTCAGTCCAGATGTCTTTTCTTCTTCACGCAACCACTTCAAAGAGTTCTAACGTGATTTGGATAAGGAAAGACATTGTTCCTAAATTGTTGTAATTATTGTTACGTGCATTTGCTTTATAAACTCTTGGGAGACCGAAAGCTATGTTAGAGATTTTATGTTAGATTTGCTGCTAGATTTTGTTTAAACTCTGTGTTACGTCCTTGAAGACACAAAGTGTTATGTTCAAACTATTGCATCGTTAATGGAGCAGACAAAGTTATTTTGAAGGCGTGATTTAATTTGGAGTTGAATGCCGTCAAGTGGTAGAGGGCCCCTGCCTCTTGCACGGATTTATTTTGCGCAAATTAGATAAGTTTTCTAGCTGCCTTTACGTTTTGCATTTGAATTAATAGTTGTTTTTATTAGCTACTGTAGTCGTACTCATTCTAACTCTTCCACAAGAAGACACTCTTCCAACAGATTATAATGATGAATGTTGAATGACTATAGTATTGTAAGATTAGGAGTTGAATTTATAGTTGTTTTAACTAGCTACTGTAGTTATATTCATTCCAGCTCTTCCACAAGAAGACACTCTTCCAACAGATTATAATGATGAATGATGAATAGCTATAGTATTGTAGGATTTAGTTGTAGTTTTTTCTATTCACTATCACAGTTACACTTGTTCTAATCACTCTTCCACAAGAAGAAACTCTTCCAAGAAATTCTTAAGAAGTTCAAGACATGACCGTGATAATGAATGATTTAGTTGTGTGTTTGTACTAAGTATCATCTCTGTTCTTGCTCTTAAACGCTTGCCCAAGACATCATAATGACGAGTAGGGTATGGATATGATATCTTATTTTTTCATTCGCTTTCAGTCTATTTGCTTACAATTGCACTCAATTACACAGTCAGAATTGTTCTACCTCTTCCAAAAGAAGGAACTCTTCCAAAATATCACTAATGATGAACAAACAGATTGTGTAACTTCATAGAATAATGCATGTTAGCATAATTAGAATGCTCCGGAGTTTCATTGCATTTAACTCATGTTCAGTTACTTTGTTTCAAGTTTGATGATGACTTATAGTTTAGCATTGTTCTATATTAGTGGCATCTTAAGTTCATTCTTAGATTAACTCATTGCACTTGCACTTCATATTCAAATTGTTATCCATTGCACAATAGATTACTTCAGTTGTTAGGATTAACAAGACAGCCTTCATTATTCACAAACCTCTTCTTGTTCTAAAATCCCTAATTGATCTATAACCATATGAACAGAAGACAACATTATTCTAAGGCCTGAAGTACCTCTGCAATTTCCTCATCATTTCATAAACAGAGCTCTTCCTCAAAAGAACTACTTTGAAAAAGAAACCAATAACTCTTTGAGTAAAGGTTTTGTGACACTCAATTAAATTGTAGAATAGAACTAGGAATTAGTCATAGAATAGAAGAGCTTAGGACAAAATGTTGCATCATGGTAAGATTAGTGTTTAACTGTTTAGTTAGAGGATTTGCATATTTAGTGATCATTTCTCAAGTTTAGTTTGTGTCATTTGCCTAAAAAGTCATTATCAAGCTTTTGCTTTTATTTAGTCATAGTTTAGATTCTGCTTCAGTGTTTCCAATTGCATTTTCCATTCCATACATTAGGCTTAACTCTGTTTTTGACCACCAACTCCTTTCCATTATTTTTCTAGGCATTTTCATTGTGAACATAAAAATCACCAAAAGACCAAAAACATCACAAAACACTACACACAACGCATTAGGAAACAAGCACCTAGGTACATATGGTACACTTCACTTCAGCAGTTTACAAATCCTGGTTGACAATTAAATGAGCTCAGTTTAGGAGACTAGATTGAGACCAAACAGACTCCATGAATTTTCATTCTGCCATATATCAGATCATCAATAATGATTGCCATGAAGGAGGAAATCAACAGCTTTCTAGTGCAGAGGATAAGGAGGAAATGAATGAAGAAGATCTTGAGCAAGATGAATATCCAGAGCCTTCGCCCGAAAGGGTCAAGGTAATAAAAGCAACCCCTGCTGAAGATTATGTTAATTTTTTCACAGAGTTCAGTTCACTTCAGTAGAATTGGCCAAGGTCAGAAGAGGACAGCCCTGCCATATGTGATGAGCCCTCTAGTTCAAGCTGCAGTGAAGATGAGGGAGGCCTTATTTCCCACAGACATCTTTGTCTTGATCCAGTGGAAGAAGAGGTATTCCTGGTTGATGCTCATCTTCCAAATACCCCAAACCAGGAAAAGGAGGAGTGTGATTACAAAGGCCTCATTGCAGATGCAATGATTGAAACTACCCAGGATGCAGACAACCTACCAGTTAGGGGAGGCTTTGAAGAAAAAGGTTTACATCATGTTTTGTTGATCCTATGGCAGAATACATGGAGGCCCTTATTGGCTCAGCTCCTCAAGCATCAATCCTTTGCAAGAGCCAAAAGCATCATAATTGTTCACCACTACTGGTGGCCTCAGTTTTGAAGATCCACATGCAGAGCATCCTACGGTTGTCTCTGATGAGCAGTTAGTTCTTTTTCCCCTTTCTCCTATTACTTGACTGGTTGCATTGGCATTATTGTATCGCCTAGAGCATCAGAGATTTCAAGTTAGTGTAGGGTAGGTAGGAAAAGCTCAAATAAGCTCAGTCTGGGAGCATGTAGTTAGTTGTTTTAATTTCTACAAAGTCCAGCAAGTCAGACAGTCTAATCCTGGCTTGACTGTTTTAAATTTCTGTCTTAGAATATAGAAAAAAAATTTGCTAGACAGTTTAACCCTAGCAGATAGTAGTGTAGGTAGAGAAAGTTATGAGGCCAACAGTCTAATCTGGTCTCATGGAGCAATAAGGGTAATAGAATAGGTTTATTTTCTTTTTGTAAATAAAAAAGATGTAAAGGGTCTGCTAGTCCAAATGCACCCTAAAAGAAAAATGCTAGGACTGTAGTCTGGGTAGGTAGATTGTTTGGGAATGTTTCTATTGATCTATCATATTTGTGGCAGCTGGTCCAAGAAAGAAAATGGATGAGTCAAGTGTCAGGCATCTGGCCTACACCAAAGATTTATCCTCTGAATTATTGACTCCTTCAAGAAGAAGCCATCCCCATGTGGAGCCACTGTTATCCCCCTATAAATTTTTGACAAGCAAACAGGGGGCTAAAATGTTTTTGACTCTTCAAGGAATGCATTTCCTCTGAAAACACATCATCCTTGAAGTCTCCTTGTGCCTTTTTCCTTTGATAAATCCCCTCTGTCGGTTCCCATTATGAGGCCTCTCTGATTGTAACCAAATTGTGCTCCAAAGGTTTTAATTTTCCCCTTGTATCCCTGCAGAATGCCCCATTTCACTCTGTTGTCCCTTTTCCTAAGTTTCCTTTCTACACTCTTTTCCCCCCTTCTAAACTTCCTTCATTAATCCTCTAATCCTCCCAAAACCCTGTTTAAACCCTTCAAATACTTTTGTTTGGTTGAAACAACCCTTTTCTTCCTATCATTTCCCTTCTCCACCCTCAAATTGCATTAAAAATGGCCCAAAAAGCCATATTCTCCATAGTTCGGGTCTTAGCCCCTTTCAGGCCAGCCCCCTCGACCTTTCTCCATGTGACCTGGGCACCAAGACCAAGCGCCAAGGCAGAAAGCGCTTAGAGCGAATATGTGTTGGGCGCATTTCGAACCGTCGATCTGTATAGATTGGATGGTCATTGCTTTTCCCCACCACGTCCACCATTCAACCCGTTCACTCCTCCAATCGCGCCATCGTCGTTCATTTACCCGCAGATCAATGGTCCAGAATGCACCTGCCGCATGTGGTCCCCGCACCCGCTGACTGTACAAAACCACCAGTTTCTATCGCACCGCCTTTCGGATGTAGGCGGTAATTTCCGATCGGCTAGCGATTCCATACATCATCCAATGCGTGGCACCGGTACGGCTGGAAAACCGCCTGCTCATCGCGCGTTAACATTTGGCACAGGATACGAAGCGATATGCATATTAGTCGTTTGATCTGGGGCGCCTCATCCAACGATTGTCGCTCCACGAAGCTGCGCACGAGTTAACCCAAGGCAGCCGTACCCCTGGCCCACAGCCCATCGCCCTCCAACGTGTTTTCCACCGTTGATCTCCTTTGAGGTCGAATGGTCAAGATTCATTTGCATGGCCCGCCGTTGACCGGTCCCGCCACGTCATTTTCCACGTGTTTTTGTCGTGTCTTCGCCCGTTTCCTATATGTATTCATTCCAGGTTCAAATTTTAATGTTTTGCATTAAGATTTCTGTCTCGTCGTCTTCCCATGCATCTCCCTCTGTTCTATGGTTTTCTTCCACGGTGCTACTGCATTCATCATCCTCCATCCATGCTGTGTTACCATTTCAACGGTCATCCACAGCATCCCACCCCGTGCATGAATTCTTGACAGTTTTGTGTGTTGCAAGGTTTCGAGCAGAAATAAACCACCATAATTCACAGTCCCTGTCACAGCGACCGAGAACACAGGAAAGAACCATTTGCAGAAGCTGGAATTATGAAGAAAGGCCGGGGAAAGTGTTTGACAGGACTAGCAGTAAAAGAACAGGGTTCAAACTCCGTAAAAACCTATCCAAAGCATTTAAAGCACAGATTTCACAGTCAGAGGAAATTGTGGCAGCGACAAAGAGTATCAGTGAGAAATTAGCGCGTTTAAGGCCTGTAATTGCAGATTTTGAGCCTTAAGTCAATTATTCGAAAGCAAAGGTACCAGTTCGAAGACCCCGAGGATCAATCAGAAGGTCTGATACACAGAAATATAATATTATCAGGGTTTCCGTAGCAGCAGAACGTTCTTCCATGAAAGGACACGATACACATTATTTTTTCAGTCTACATTGTGTCCAAATGAAGATTTCCGCCCTGTCAGCAGTCCTACACCATCAGAAGCATTTGTTACACGATATGGCAGACCCTAGCATCATTATTTTTTCTTTTTGTGCAATTCACCAGAACACTGCAACGAGTGCCAGAAATGAATGCTCAGAATTTATACAGAATGAGCCTCGGCCCTCCTGTTGCTTCAGAGTTTTAATGCTGCATTTAAGTTTACATCTACTCCAGTTATTCTTTTCTCCTATAAGAATTCCTGAGAACATATTGTAAAAGGTTGTTGTTCGGTTGCTGTCGTTGTTGTTAGAGGGATTCATTCTGACTGCTAGAACAGTCTTGGGAGGGATTAGCAGAGTAGTTGTTATGTAGTAGGCTGGGAGGAGAAGTTTGGATTGTAACAGCCTTTGAGCTCAGTGTATGTGACTGTTTTTGTATCAATTAATCAAAGAAAATTTCATAGGATCCTGGTCTATAACTAATGGTGATGTATTCTAACTTTGTTTATTACATTTCACATTGTTTCATTTTCTGTTGGCTTGCATCAGAAATATGGCATAGGATTTACCCTTGTTAGGTACCCTATGTCTCTGCTCTCCTTGCCTTTAATTTTGTTCTGCTAAATGTGTTATCTAAGGGTTGATTTCAGTCAATTTAACCAGTGTAGTGGATGTTATTGCCTGCTCTCTGATGTATGAATTGGATGGATCAGTTCTTAGATGTTCTTGTTGGGTTTAAGCTGGAAGATTTGGGAACACTGGGGATTAGAGTTAGCCTTGTCCACTAGGATCCTTGTGCGACCAGTTGGCCTTTCTAAGATCTCTTTGTTAAACTTATCTTTGTTTTCCCTTGGAGCATGCTAAAGCTGACCTGGAGTTAAATGACCTCTGGTCCGATCTATAAGCTTTCCCTTTGTCCCTCCTTTGAGAGTTTCCTATGAGTATGTCCAAGCAGGTCTGGAGTTAAATGACCTCTGACCTGATCTATAGACAGAAATTAGGTTGCTTTCCTTCTCTCACTTTCTTTCCTTGATGTTCCATCCCACCATCTAATCTAAAGATCCTTTAGTATTAGATGACTTTCTCTTTGGAAGCTTTGGCTAGTTGTTGCATGTAATTACCTTTCATGACTCCATAGCCCAATGGATGGCACTTTCTTGACCTATCCTCTTTGCTGAAACATCCTATTGTTTTTTTCTTTTCCTTCCATTACTTTCTCAGTCCATGATCTCATGACCAACCCAGCGACCAACCAACCAAATCATTTTAAAACCCCCCTTTGCGCTTCATACCTAGCCTAACATCTCATTTTGAGCTTCAAAGAAATACCATTCTTTTCTCTATTTGTAGAGATCCCTCTCCGGGTCCAGGAGGGCTAGATCCTAGGGCCCCAAAGTGGTTCTGATGTTGTCTCATCTTTTGGTCTTGCCAATCTGGCCAAAACATGGGAACCCCAACATAATGGCGACTTCGCTGGGGACTGAGTGCATTTCACCTTAAGCATTTTTAGGCACTCAAGGACCCAAAATATCTGGTTATATTGGCATTCAATTGCTGATGGTGGACAGTATCTTGCTTCAAACATTCATATACATCCACCTGGCGACTCCACACTCCATAACTCTCAAAGACTCCACTAGAGGAAGAACCTGAAATATGGCCAGACCTCATAGAAGGGTAGAGCACATGGGTTGGATTTGGTTTAAAGAATTCATTGTTTTTGTCTACCACTATGTTTTGTCCTACTTTAAGCCTGATCAAATGTACAAAGATGAGACCCACACGGAATATGGGAAAGATCTAAAGCCTCAGTCTTCAGACCATGAGCAGACCTATACTCCTATGAAGAACCTGGTGGAACAAGAGTCTCATGTTGTATCTCCCACTCCTGAAGAAGCTTCAAGCAGCCATGAGCCCATTGTTATACCACCTACACCTACAAAGGTCATAGAGAGATATAAGCCTCTGGTTTTAACTCTTATTTTCCAACCCCTTCCTTCAGAACTTATAAACCAGCTGCCTCTTTTTGATGGAGAAAATGAAGGGGCCACTGCTGAAGAACATGTTCAAAACCTTGAGGATTTACTTGAATTGTATGAAATAGAAGAAGATGATGTGTGCATTAGAATGTTTGCCTTGTCTTTACAAGGGAATGTTAAAGGTTGGTTCAAAGGCCTTCAAGTGGCAAGCATTTTCAACTTTCATCAATTTTCTCAAGTTTTCCTTGATAGGTGGGCAACCCCAAAGAATGCTCTCCTCATCCTAGGAGAGTATCAAAACTTGAAAAGGCAGCCAGGAGAGACAGTACAAGAATTTTCAGCCAGGTTCAATAAGGTATATGATGCAATACCTTCTGATATAAAACCACCTTTGGGATGGGCTCTATTGCACTATCCAAGTTCTTTTGACCCCGAGGTGGAATTCCATATAAGAGAAAGAGAACCTTCGAGCCTGGAGGAAATGCAGAATATAGAGATCACTATCGAATACAACATAAAGTGCAGGGAAAAAATGTTAAAAGCAGCAAATAAAGAACGAGCAGAGCAAATAAGGTAGGTCTCTTTAGAAAGCAAGCTGGAAATATTGATAGAGACTGCCAACACCCTGTTGAACATAGTAGAGGAAGAATATGAGGTTGAAACAAGAAAAAGTGATTGGAAAATACCTACACCTTGTCCTCAGGAAAGACAAACCAGACCACTGCAAGACAGAAGCCACATGCAAAGCATGTATGACGAACCAGAGTTTGAATCAGAAAATGAACTTGCAGACTATTTTGTAGAAAGACTTGCTGAGAGTCCTGAAGATTTGATGTGTGACAAAGCTTATAATTATGATTTCTCTGATGTTGATCTGTCTGATGATAATTTTTTTCCAAAGGGAAACTGGGCTTGTAGGGCCATCATCAGTAGATTCATGGGAGGAATATCATGACCATCAACTTCAGGAAAATGATGAGCCAATGCAGGCCATCTATGATACTGATGAAGAAAGTGCTGAAAGCATGATAGTAGAAGATGACTCCATGAATTTTCATTCTGCCATATATCATATCATCAGTAATGAATGCCATGAAGGAGGAAATTAGCAGCTTTCTAGTGCAGAGGATAAGGAGGAAAGGAATGAAGAAGATCTTGAGCAAGATGAATATCCAGAGCCTTCACCTGAAAGGGTCAAGGTAATCAAAGCAACCCCTGCTCAAGATTATGTTAATTTTTTCACAGAGTTCAGTTCACTTCATCAGAACTGGCCAGGGTCAAAAGAGGACAGCCCTACCATATGTGATGAGCCCTCCAGTTCAAGCTGCAGTGAAGATGAGTGAGGCCTTCTTTCCCACGGACATCTTTGTCTTGATCCTGTGGAAGAAGAGGTATTCCTGGTTGATGCTCATCTGCCAAATACCCCAAACCAGGAAAAGGAGGAGTGTGATTACAAAGGCCTCATGCATATGCAATGATTGAAACTCCCCAGGATGCAGACAGCCTACCAGTTAGGGGGGGCTTTGAATAAAAATGTTTACATCATGTTTTTTTTTATCCTATGGCAGAATACATGGAGGCCCTGATTGGCTCAGCTCCTCAAGCATCTATCCTTTGCAAGTGCCAAAAGCATCATAATTCGTCACCACTGTTGGTGGCCTCAGTTTTGAAGATCCACATGTAGAGCATCCTACGGTTGTCTCTGATGAGCAGTCAGTTCTTTTTCCCCTTTCTGCTATTACTTGACTGGCTGCATTGGCATTATTGTATCACCTAAAGCATCATAGATTTCAAGTTAGTGTAGGGTAGGTAGGAAAAGATCAAATAAGCTCAGTCTGGGAGCATGTAGTTAGTTGTTTTAATTTCTGCAAAGTCCAGCAAGTCAGACAGTCTAATACTGGCTTGACTGTTTTAAATTTCTATCTTAGAATATAGAGAAAAAATCTGTTAGACATTTTAACCCTAGCAGATAGTATTGTAGGTAGAGAACGTTATGAGGCCAAAAGTCTAATATTGTCTCATGGAGCAATAAGGGTAGAAATAGAATAGGTTTATTTTCTGTTTGTAAATAAAAAAGATGTAAAGGGTTTGCTAGTCCAAATGCACCTTAAAAGAAAAATGTTAGGACTGTAGGCTGGGTAGGTAGATTGTTTGGGAATGTTTCTATTGATCTATCATATTTGTGGCAGCTGATCCAAGAAAGAAAATGGATGAGTCAAGTGCTAGGCATCTGTCCTACACCAAAGATTTATCCTCTGAATTCTTGACTGCTTCAAGAAGAAGCCATCCCCATGTGGAGCCACTGTTAGCCCCCTATAAATTTTTGACAAGCAAACAGGGGGCTAAAATGTTTTTGAGTCTTCAAGGAATGAATTTCCTCTGAAAACACATCATCCTTGAAGTCTCCTTGTGCCTTTGTCCTTTGATAAATGCCCTCTGCTAGTTCCCATTATGAGGCCTCTCTAATTGTAACCAAATTGTGCTCCAAAGGTTTTAATTTTCCCGTTGTATCCCTGCAGAATGCCCCATTTCACTCTGTTGTCCCTTTTCCTAAGTTTCCTTTCTACCCTCTTTTCCCCCCTTCTAAACTTCCTTCATTAATCCTCTAATCCTCCCAAAACCCTGTTTAAACCCTTCAAATACTTTTGTTTGGTTGAAACAACCCTTTTCTCCCTATCATTTCCCTTCTCCACCCTCAAATTGCATTAAAAATGGCCCAAAAAGCCATATTCTCCGTATTTCGGGTCTTAGCCCCTTTCAGGCCAGCCCCCTCGACCTTTCTCCATGTGACCCGGGCACCAAGACCAAGCGCCAAGGCAGAAAGCGCTTAGAGCGAATATGTGTCGGGCGCATTTCGAACCGTCAATCTGTATAGATCGGATGGTCATCGCTTTTCCCCACCACGTCCACCGTTCAACCCGTTCACTCCTCCGATCGCGCCATCGTCGTTCATTTACCCGGAGATCAATGGTCGAGAATGCACCTGCTGCCTGTGGTTCCCGCACCCGCTCACTGTACAAAACCACTGGTTTCTATCGCACCGCCTTTCGGAGGTAGGCGGTAATTTCCAATCGGCCATCGATTCCATACATCATCCGACACGTGGCACCGGTACGACTGGAAAACCGCCTGCTCATCGCGCATTAACATTTAGCACAGGATACAGAGCAATATGCATATTAGGTGTCCGATCTGGGGCGCCTCATCCAACGGTTGTCGCTCCACGAAGCTGTGCACGAGTTAACCCAAGGCAGCCGTACCCCTGGCCCACAACCCATCGCCCTCCGACGTGTTTTCCACCATCGATCTCCTTTGAGATCGGACGGTCCAGATTCATTTGCATGGCCCGTCGTTGACCGGTCTCGCCACGTCATTTTACACGTGCTGTCGTCGTGTCATCACCCGTTTCCTATATGTATTCATTCCAGGGTCAAATCTTAATGTTTTGCATTAAGATTTCCGTCTCGTCGTCTTCCCATGCATCTCCCTCTGTTCTATGGTTTTCTTCCACGGTGCCACTGCATTCATCATCCTCCATCCATGTTGCGTTACCATTTCAGCGGTCATCCACAGCATCCCACCCCGTGCATGAATTCTTGACAGTTTTGTGTGTTGCGGGGTTTCGGGCGGCAATAAACCACCATAATTCATAGCCACTGTCACAGCAACTGAGAACACAAGAAAGAACCATTTGCAGGAGCTAGAATTATGAAGAATGGCTGGGGAAAATGTTTGACGGGACTAGCAGTAAAAGAACAAGGTGCAAACTCCGTAAAAACCTGTCTAGAGCACTTAAAGCACAGATTTCACAATCAGAGGAAATCGTGGGAGCGGTAAAGAGTATCAGTGGGAAATTAGTGCGTTTAAGGCCTGTAATTGCCGATTTTGAGCCTTAAGCCAATTATTTGAAAGCAAAGGTACCATTTCGAAGACCCCGATGATCAATCATAAGGTCCGATACACAAAAATATAATATTATCAGGGTTTCCATAGCAGCATAATGTTCTTCCTTGAAAGGACACAGTACACATTATTGTTTCAGTCTACATTGTGTCCAAATGAAGATTTTCGCACTGTCAGCAGTCCTACATCATCAGAAGCATTTGTTACATGGTATGGCAGACCCTAGCATCATTATTCTGCATTTTTGTGCAATTCACCAGAACATTACAACGAGTGCCAGAAATGAATGCTCAGAATTTATACAGAATGAGCCTCGACCCTCCTGCTGCTTTAGAGTTTTAATGTTGCATTTAATTTATCTACTCTTTTTATTATTTTCTCTTATAAGAATTCCCGAGAACATATTGTAAAAGGTTGTTGTTCGGCTGCTGCCGTTGTTGTTAGAGGGATTCATTCTGACTGCTAGAACAGTCTTGGGAGGGATTAGCAGAGTAGTTGTTATGTAGTAGGTTGGGAGGAGAAGTTTGGATTGTAACAGCCTTTGAGCTCAGTGTATGTGATTGTTTTTGTATCAATTAATCAAAGCACATTTCACAGGATCCTGGTCTCTTACTATTGGTGATGTCTTCTAACTTTGTTTATTAAATTTCATATTGTTTCATTTTCTGCTGGCTTGCATCAGAAATATGGCATAGGATTTACCCTTGTTAGGTACCCTATGTCTTTGCTCTCCTTGCCTTAAATGTTTTTCTGCTAAATGTGTTATTTGAGGGTTGATTTCAGTCAATTTAACCAGTGTAGTGGATGTTATTTCATGCTCTCTGATGTATGAATTGGATGGATCAGTTCTTAGATGTTCTTGTTGGGTTTAAGCTGGAAGATTTGGGAACACTGGGGAGTAGAGTTAGCCCTGTCCACTAGGATCCTTGTGCGACCAACTGGCCTTTCTAAGATCTCTTTGTTAAGCTTATCTCCGTTTTCCCTTAGAGCATGCTAAAGCTGACCTGGAGTTAAATGACCTCTGGTCCGATCTATAAGCTGCCCCTTTGTCCCTCCTTTGAGAGTTGCCTATGAGTATGTCCAAGCAGGTCTGGAGTTAAATGACCTCTGACCTGATCCATAGACAGAAATTAGGTTTCTTTCCTTCTCTCACTTTCTTTCCTTGATGTTCCATCCCACCATGTAATCTAAATATCCTTTAGTATTAGATGACTTTCCCTTTGGAAGCCTTGGCTAGTTGTTGCATGTAATTACCTTTCATGACTCCATAGCCCAATGGATGGCACTTTCTTGACCTATCCTCTTTGCTGAAACATCCTACTGTTTTGTTCTTTTCCTTCCATTACTTTCTCAGTCCATGATCTCATGACCAACCCAGCGACCAACCAACCAAATCATTTAAAAACCCCCCTTTGTGCTTCATACCTAGCCTAACATCTCATTTTGAGCTTCAAAGATATACCATTCTTTGCTCTATTTGGAGAGATCCTTCTCCGGGTCCAGGAGGGCTAGATCCTAGGGCCCCAAAGTGGTTCTGATGTTGTCTCGTCTTTTGGTCTTGCCAATCTGGCCAAAACATGGGAACCCCAACAGGTCATGAATGACCCTTTTAGGCATTTCATTGATGAATTTTTCCTTGTGTATTTAGATGATATTCTTGTATTTAGTAGGACTTGGGATGAACATGTATGCCATGTAAAGAAAGTGTTTGATGTATTAAAGAGGGAAGAATTGTATGTAAAATTGTCAAAGTGTGGGTTCAGGAAAACCTCTTTGGTTTACCTAGGTCATAATGTTGGTAATGGTCAATTGAAAATAGACCCCTCCAAAGTTGAGGTGATTGTAAAATGGCCTAAGCCTACCAATGTAACAGAGGTCCATAGTTTTCTAGGTGCAGTACAATACTAGATGAGATTCATTTCCAACTTCTCTGTTATTGCATCACCCTTACACGCACTGAGTGGGGAGGAAAGCAGCAACAGTCCTTCGAAGCACTGAAAGAGAAAATCAGCACCGCACCAGTCTTGGCTTTACCGGATCTCCAATATCCTTTTGAGATCGAAACTGATGCTAGTGGTACACCATGGGAGTTGTACTATTACAGTAGAAGAATCCAATATGTTACCATTCAAAGAAGTTCTCCCAAACTGTCATCAATTGCCCCACTTATGACAAAGAACTGTATGCCTTGGTATAAAGTGTGAAAAAGTGGAAACACTACCGGATCGACAAGGAAACGATTATCCATACGGATCACCAGCCCTTGCAATACCTTCAGTCATAGACCACGCTACAATAGTCTCATCATTTCAGGTGGATGGGGTTTCTACGTCAGTTTCATCTAGTAATAAATTATAAGAAGGGAACTAGTAACAAAGTAGCAGATATGCTCTCTCGCCCTCCTATTGTTGCTTTTATTTTTTTGCATAATGCTTCGTTTTCTTTTGAAATTTATGATGAACAATACACTAACGATGATGACTTTAAAGCAATATATGCAAAACTAACTCATGGTTCACAGGTGGAAAACTATCATTTGCAGGGGAAGTTGTTGTATCACCTTGGAAAATTGTGCATACCCACAACAGAAAAGGTACATGTAATTCGACAGGCGCATACCTCTCTTGTGTCTGGCCACTTTGGTGTCAAAAAAACCTTATGTCATTTGAAAAGGTTTTTCTTTTGGCCCCATATGAAAAACATTGTAACTCGTTTTTTGAAGGGATGTGTGATGTGTTCTATTTCAAATCCCTCTAATAGAAAACTCGAGCTCTACACACCACTCCCTATTCCAGTTCATCCATGGGAAAGTGTGCCGATGGAGTTTGTAGGAGGTTTTCCTATGTCTAGAAAGGGCCACAACTATTTGTACATTGTCGTAGATTGCTTTTGTAAAATGTGCATATTAATGCCTTGTGAAAAGAAGGTCACTGCTAAGCAGACTGCTTATCTTTTCTTTCAGTATGTTTGGGACCACTTTGGGTTTCTCACATTGATTATGTCAGATCGATACTCTCGCTTCCTTGGAGAGTTTTGGACCAGCTTCTGGCATATGATGGAAACCAAGTTGAAGAGAAGTATAGAATTCCATCCACAAATCGACAAACAGGCAGAGGTCGTCAACCGTACTATGGTACACTTGCTATGGGGTTATTGAACCAAACATCCCAAGTTTTGAGATGAGCATCTTCCATATGTGTAGCACGCCTACAACCGAGTAGTGCTTTCCTCTACACAACGTTCACCATTTGAGACATGTTTTTTTTTCTTACCAAAGGACCCTTTTGACATTATCTATGGAAGGGATGAATATTCCAGTGGACGCGATGACAGGGACAAAGCACAGCGGTTCATCTAGCGAATACAGAAAATTCACCAAGTAGTGCAAGAGAAATTGGAAAAGAGTCAAGCTCGATATAAGGCTCAACATTATAAGCACCAAGTCGACCATAAATTTCAAGTTGGTGACAAGGTGTGGTTCCATATCAACAAGGATTGAATGAAGGGGGAAGGAAATAAATTGCTACCAATCCGGTATGGTCCATTTACCATATTGGAGAAGATTGGGAATAATGCTTTCTGACTCAATTTTATAGTATACATGCAGATGTACTCAGTCGTGAATGTTGAAAATCTGAAGCTTTATGAAACACCATTGATTATGGACACCGAGGAGGTAGTATCAGTTCCTAAAGTGGATAACTTTGCACCAGAGTATCTCGATGAACTTCCAGAAGACATCATTCTAAATCGAAGAACCAAAAATTCATGATGAGGAGATGTGGAATATCTTTGTGTTGGTTTCAAATGGATGCACCCAAGTAAAGCTAAATGGCTTGAAAAGGAGAAGGTGAGGGAGCAATTCCCTCACTTGTATGTTGATTGATAAGGCTTTTGGGGTCCAAAATCTCTTTAGTGGGGAGGAATGATCCAAGTGGATCGAACAGGTCCAATAACAAGTGGCTTAAGTATAAAGGCTCAAAAACAAAAGTGTCTATAATGTGTCAAACTTAATTTCAAGTTGAAGATCTCGTCTTTCTGATTCCAATGGTGCAGACGACACTCAATTTTGAGTCTGTATGGAGGAGTTAGGAGAAATCAAAGTTTGAGGGTTGACTTGGTGACTGGGAAGCTTAAGGAGGCAACAAATTTGCTGAAACCTGGCCACCAGATTCTGGCCAACTCCGGCCAGATTTCGGGCGAATTTTTCGGTCCCTTAATTTGACTCCTTCGGTCAAATTTTTGAATATTTAAAAAGATACGGGTTGCTTTTAAAAATAAAAATAAAAAATAATTTAAAAAAATAATTTCGAGGGCAGGCCATGACCCCTTCCCTCTCTATCCAACCGCATGCCCAAAAAAAATGATTTAATAGTAATTTTTGTCACCCATGACCCCGTCAGACCTGCGGCCATGCCCCACATTTTACGACAACATATGTAATATCCCAAAATGGAATAATGCATTGATACACAAACACAATATTTGAAACACAAAAAATTTACATGTAAAATTGTGATCAACACAGATATAGATAGACTAGCTAAGTAATTGTATTCATAGGAGATGGATTACAGTTACAACAACGTAGAAATAGAGGTACTCTAGCCAAATACATGGCCTAGAATAATCCTGAAAACATGCCAAAGAAGGCACTGCATAACTGGAGAGTTGCTGGAAGCAATACTGCACTGTCCTTTCAGCAGATGATGTACATATGACTGTTGGCTGAATAGGGAAATGAAAATCTATAGAAATCTGGAGCTCTAATGATGCCAATATTCTAGATCTGGGCTCTATGATGGTAACCCAAGATAACCTAGAAAGGAAATTCCAGATCTATTAGATTGGAAATTCATCCTCTTGGGGTTTGATCCCTTGACTGTTGGGTTATGCAAATATAGAGCTAGATCTGATCATATTATGGTTGCAATATGATGTACAACTAGATATAAGGTTGAATGGTTGATCCCTTCTTCATGTCTCCAAGCTAGAAGCTTGGGATCTTGTCTCTTCTTCCTCCTCCTCAAAATGCAACAACTGAATATGTAGTTGATGGGAAAAATGTGTTGTAAAAGAGGGAGAGAATCAATGCCTACTAAAATATGCTGCAAATAAGCTCCAGGCTGATGGAAATAGTGATGGCAAGGTGATGCGATGATCCCTCACAGGATTCCTAGCTGAAGTGCTAGAAACTTCCTTCCTCCTCTGGATCTACAACGATGGACTGTGAAATCCTTGATGAGACTGTTGCTGATAGGAGGTGAATAATGTTTGGCCCAATGCCAGATCTAAAATGAGGCTCTGGGAATGCTGATCTTGAATTCAAATATGATAGGAAAAATCCTTCACTGGTTCTCCACCTGAAATACTGAAGACAACCTCCTCCTCCCAAACTGATCTTCAAAAATGCGTAATTATTGAAGGTATATGTTTTGCAGAGAGTGGAAATAGTGTGACACCAATACCTGATGATGAATAGCAGCTCAGAATACCTTCCCAGAGTAGGCACTCGAAGTCCCCCGTGGGTAAGGGTGGGATTCCCGCTCGGGAACACCCTGTGCTAAACAACATAAGGGTGCATGGAATGTCAAATCGAAATTCCATATATAAACAGATCTCAAATCAATAATACCAAGACTCCCCTCTATTCTTCCTTCATCTTCATTATATACAAAGTGAGCCTTCCCAAGCTCTGGCCCACCTCTAAACTGTGTTGTGCATGTGGACATAAGTCTCCATGATTGACTGCGCTGTCTCTCCAAGTCCTCCATCATGTCTACATGCAATGTGCACCCTTTCAATCATGTGTTCATTAAATGCACTACTTCCTCCATCACTTCATCATTAATGCTCTATGATCTTACTTTGGATTCCCTCCATGATCTATCTCATTAATGAGACATGACCTCCACTCCTTTCACATTAGTAGTTGCTCCACTACTCCATTATGTAGATCTATGTTTAATTAATCCACATTCACACATCAAAAGTGGATCTTTATTCATCTTTGAGGATTATCGATTGTCCACCCTTTTATTTACTTAATTAATTAAGTTTATTAAGAACTTTAATATTCCAAATAACATGTGAAAATTTTGGAATATTACAACATACAATGTAAATTAGGTGGGGCCAATGGCTATGACCCCACGACCCCAACCCATTACACCATAACCATATGGTGACCAGTGGGAATCGGGGGTGGGCCGCATGATGCGGGTCTAGCCCCCCTCAAACCTACCCTCATTTAATATAAAATCTTCATCGAGGTTTTAAAAAGGCATGACGCAGTTCTTTTAATGCGAGTTTTGCCTTATTACGAAGGGGGTGGGGTTTGACCACCTAGCCCCCTCCCTCACACTCGGATCTGAAACCAATTCAGCTAATGGGTTTCTTTGGGAAGTCCACCACACTTAAATATTTAAACCTTTCATCTCAGCAGTGCACCCAGGAAGGCAGGTGCGGGCATGAAAATCGAGACAGTGGAACCATGAGCACTGTGCAGGAGGGGGCAGAACCATGATCTGAGCCATTTTCTAGAGGGTCCAGATTTTCACTTTGTCAGATTCAAGAAAATTTTATATGGATTTTTCACCTCTCGAAACCATGAATCCAACAATGCTTTCCATTTCTTCATCAGAGGTCTTCAATTTTCGGGCATATTTAGCTATGGAGGTATAAGGGTGTAATTTTGCATTTTATACTTGTACTTTCATTTTTTTCCACTTAATAAAAGAGGGCCTCCCCACTATTTGAGCAGGGCCCGAAGACGTAATCCCTCCTGGATGAACTCCAATATCAATTATTTGTCTTCTTGCATGATGTTAATTACTTCTCTCTTCTTATGTTTATGCCTTTAAATTTTCTTGTTTAAGATGCAATTTTCACATGTAATTCTTTAACACATCTCAAGAAAAAAATTATTGGATCAATCTTGAACCACAGAGCAAAGGCGCCCCTAAGCTTTAGAGAAAAGGGCATAATCAGGTCATGACCCCCTAGGAAAACTCCTTGAAACCGTAAGCCAAGAATAATGGGAAGGCGAAGAAAGACACCAGAAAGTGGTGTGAGTTCCATAAAACTCCCACACACAACAGAACGAATGTCGCGCAAAGTAGGCATTGGTGGCCGAGCTAAAATAATCAGAGATAGATGCATGCTTTGATTCTGAGCTAGAACCCAATAAGAGAAAGTATATCATTGACGTCAAATCCACATTGACGGTAGCCACCACAAAGCTCCAAAAGGCATAACTTGAGGACCTAGAGGAGGGTGAGTGCCTCTACCACTTGTAGATGTGGGTAAAGGGTTCACAGATGTAGTTCATTGTTGATAGTGGGAGCAAGAAGAAAATGATCTCAACTGAGGTCATTAATAGATTGAAGCTGCTAACAACATCGCACCCACAGTTATACACCATCGGGTGGCTCCACCAAGGGCGAGATCTCTGTGTCATCCAACAATGTTTCCTACCTTATAGCATCAATCCCTTTGTAGATGAGGTATTATGTGATGTTTCCCCTCTAGAAGTTTGTGATGTTTTATTATGTCTTTCATACCTATGGAAGCGTCATGTTGTATATTAATCTAGACCTCGTTTTGTTTTATTAATTTTGGTTGGAAATTGTACAGGATACCAGAGATAGCACCGCCTACCGCCTTTTCTTTGATCTCCGCTAAACAATGCAGTACGATCATTTCCCAAACCGGGAAATTTATCTTCCTTATGATTCACCCTCAAAGAAAGAGAAATATTGTGGCCACATCCATAGCCTCCAAACAAGACTCCTCTTCCTGATAACAACATATGGAAAATTTCATGGAGGAGTACAAGTACATATTTACCTCACCCACAGGGGTACCCATAAACTGTTAAGTCATGTAATCCATCGATTTGAACCCTGACGCATCACTACCCAATGAAAAAATCTATCAATTATCTATTATGGATAACGATGAAATCAAGAGGAATATTTAGGATTTGTTGTAGAAAGGGCACATCAGGTCAAGTTCATCACCTAGTGGGAACTCGATCGTGTTGGTACAAAATAAGCATGGAACCTAGAGGCTTTCAATTGACTATTGGGAACTAAATAAGATCAATTTTTGGAATAGGTATCCAATCCCATAGATTTATGACCTTATGGAACATCTCAAGGGGAAAAAATATTTCACAATACCAACTTGAAGTTTGGTTATCACCAAGTACCCTTCAAACCCTCTGATGTGTGAAATACTACCTTCAAATCCAAGGAGGGCCTTTTCGAATGGTTGATCATGCCTTTTAGTTTGACAAATGCCCCCGCAACCTTCAGGTGGCTGATGGATGAAATCCTGTAGCCCTTCACCAAATATTTCATGGTATTGTATCTGGACGACGTCCTCATCTTCAAGCAAAGTTGGGAAGAGCACATACACCATATTTGACAAGTCCCCCAAACCCTGAGCCAACGTAAATTGTGTGCCAATTTGGAGAAATGCACTTTTAGTATGACCCAATTTCAATATCTGGGGTACATCATTGATGAGAGAGGTGTGCATGTGGACCCAACCAAGATACAAGTTATTTTGGATTGGCCAACACCGGCCACTCTAATAGAGCTTTGTAGATTTCTAGGTCATGCCAATTTCTATCACAGGTTCGTGTTGGGATTCTCTCATATCACTTTACCTTTGAGTCAAGTCACCAAGGGCGGAGTGAAAGCAAACTCATTTTGGTTTTAATCCCAACAAAATGCATTTTCCAAGTTGAATCAATACCTCTTCTCTGCACTAGGCTCACACTGAAAAACCTGCAACAACCATTTAAAATTGAGACAGATTCCTCCAACTATGTTGTTTGTCCATTTCTTATCCAGCAGGGGCATCTAGTCACATATCACCATGAGACTCTTTCAAATACAGTCTGAAAGTATCCCACCTATGACAAAGATATGAGTTCCATTGTGTAGGCATGTCGAAAATGGAAGCATTACATTATGGGGAAGGAAATGGTCATTGACATAAACCATTGACCCCTGTAGTTCATACAAACACAAGGAAAGTTGCAGAATGATCGCCATCATAAATGGTCCACATATATGCAACATTTCCATTTGAATATTAAGTATAAGAAGGGAAACCATAATAATTTTGCAGACTGTCACATCCGACCACCGGTTATGGTGCATACCACTGTACTCGACTCTTGTGGGCATGAGATTTCAGGATGGTCACATCTTTACAAGAGTGGTCCATAATTTGACACCACATACCAGATGCTCCTGGAAGGTAAGAAAGTTCCAGAATTTCAACTCAAGGACACATTGTTATGCCACTTGGGACACCTTTATTTTCCTTCAAGCGAGTTTTCCAAGATGATTTTGGAAGCACACTAAATTCAGGTCACTGGACATTTTTGGGTAGAAAAGACAGTGATCATGTTACAGAAGTATTTTTATCGTCCAAACCTTCGACAAGATGTTGGGAAGTACATCAAATCCTACACTGCATGTGTCATTTCCAAACCTAAAATAAAGAATCAAGGCCTATATACTCCTCTTCCTACTCTTATCCAGCCTTGGTAATCCATATCCATGAATTACATGTTGGGCCTTACTTCTACCAAACATGTCAACGACTGTGTTTTCATGGTCATCGACAAGTTCTCTAAGATGGCCATTCTGGCGTCTTGCAAGAATAGCATCACAACAGAAGCCACTGCCAAAATATTCTTTGTTTGAGTATGGGTACACTTTTGGATCCCACAATCTATTATCTCATATTGAGATAGTAGGTTCATAAGTGCATTTTGGTCAACCCTCTGGTTGTTGTTGGATACCAATCTCACTAAGTCCATGACCTTCCACCCCCAAATTGATGACCAGACAGAGGTCATCAACAAGATGATCATGCACATCCTATGCATGTACAACACGAAGCATCCACACAAACTAGATGAAATCCTCCCCTATTCTAACACAACTACAAAAATGTTCTCCACAACTCAACTAGCCACAACCCCTTTCAGGTGGTATTGGGATTCCAACCACTATTTCCCATTGATATTGCCATACCACTTGTAGCTACTCAGGAAGATTTGGCTCATGTATAGACTGAAGCTAACAGAGCTAACAACTTCATTGAGTGCATTCAACACATCCTCCAGCAAGTCCATGACATATTAGATAGAGAAAATTCCAAGTAAAAACAATGTCATGATCAACATTAAGTGCCACACAAGTTCCAGGTGGGCGAAAAAGTTTGGTTACATTTGCTTAAGGAGTGCCTCATTGGGGCCCACCACAAGCTTCGACTACTTTGATATGGGCCTTACACCATCACTAATTTTGTAGGGGACAATTCTTTCGATCTTAAAATTCCATCGTTCCTTGTCCTGCACCCAATATTCAAGGTGGACTGATTGCGGCCATACTTTCCCCCATTGTTAGACACATCCGATGTTGTTGAGAAACTGAAACCAACAAAGCTCAACCAAAGTTGTATCGAACAATCCACAACTAATCGAATCATGGAAACACAAATCAACAACACTCACCAACGAAGGATCCAACTATATTGAGTTGTCAAAGCAATCCAACTCCTTCACCAGGGCAAGTGGCTTACCATAGCCCAGGTTCAACATAAATTTCCGCACCTCATGTAGGATTTTCACAAAATGGGGGCCATTGCTTCCTAAGGGGGAGGAATTATCCAAGTGGATATTTGTGTCCACCATCCTAATCCACCTGGATCTCCAGTCGGTTTCATCGGTTTCCTTGTTTATAACACAATATACTATTTTTATTTTTTTTTCGGGTCCCAAACTTCCAAAGTTGTTTTGACCTCCTAAACGACGTTTTTTGAGGTATACAACCTCTTTTTGAAAATATTTTAGT
This sequence comes from Pinus albicaulis, assembly GCA_034641835.2. Lineage (NCBI taxonomy): Eukaryota > Viridiplantae > Streptophyta > Pinopsida > Pinales > Pinaceae > Pinus > Pinus albicaulis. Next base: position 775,515,942 of record CM076577.1, on the reverse strand, counting down.
ACTCGTAGATACCTTTCTAATGAGGTATCATACACACCAAACAAAGATCATATGACCGAGTTATGACCTCGGGAAGTTGGCTACCCAACTAACCCCAACGAGGCCCATAAACGCTTGGATTTCTATCTCCTAGGGTTAGGGTTTTGGTTGTTTAGGGTTTCCATTTATTTTTCAATAATAAAAAATTCCCTTGAGCTTCATTGTAACATAGTTCAAAGGCATTTATCCACCACATATCTTCTCATATATAAACTACCATCACCTGAGCTAGTTTATTTCCATTATGTATGTAATCTTCTTTCAATTCTTTGATATTAATGAAATGAAGATTTATTTTTATTTCATTTTTTTTATGTTCATATTTGTATTATGTTTCATTCCTGCATAAGTCTGGATCATTGGCATATATTTTTGATTGCATAACACATATACAATTGTGTGTTTAGAAGGTACATCAGTGAACCCACTAGCTGCCGGTAAATGGTAAAATCAACCTCTTCACCTGAAGTGGCATTCTCTTTCCTCTAGTTGGTCACTAGACGTGTCTCCATGGGCTTACAAATCTCCATGCAAATATCTACAGTATCTTGGTGGCATACTTTCCTTTAGAAACAAATAATTCCCCATCACCTTGAGATACTTCCAACCCAAGGAAGTAGTGCATGGGACCCATGTCTTTCATCTCAAATTCCCTGGTCCTCCTTGCAAGTGTTGATTAGCTTCTCATCACTTGTCAATATTAAATAATAAACATATAAAAAAATGATAAGAAATTTACCTTCTACAGAAATATGATAGAGGTTCACATCCGCTAGAATTTTAGTGAAGCCAAAACCAGTGAGATATTTGTCGATCTGAGTGTACCAAGCATGGGGTGCTTGTTTGAGACCATACAATGCTCGCCTGAGTCTACACACATGAGAATATTGATCAAATGTCTCAAAAAAATTTTGGTTGGTTGATGTACACTTCCTCCTCAATAATACCATTGAGAAATGTTATTTTTACATTCATCTAGTGGAACTTCCACCCCATCTACGTAGCCAGTGTAAGAATTGATCTAATGGATTAATACCTTGCTACAAGAGAAAAGGTTTCCTCATATTCAATTACCTCAACTTGAGAGAATCCTTTGGCAACAAATCTGGCATTATACTTCTCTATGCTTTCATCTGCTACATGCTTATCCTTGAAGATCCATCTCAAACCCACAATTGATTTATCATTCAGTCTAGGGACCACTTCCCGAACAATTCTCTTCATGATGGATTTGTATTCTTCTGCCATTGCATCAACCCAAATAGGTTTCTCAACTACTTCCTCGAAAGATCATTCAGTCTAGGGACCACTTCCCAAACAATGATCTTCATGATGGATTTGTATTCTTCCACCATTGCATCAACCCAAATAGTTTTCTCAACTACTTCCTCGAAAGAGAATGGCTCAGTCTCTACAAGCTCAATCATTAGATCCATGTAGCTAGTGTACCTCTCAAGTGATCTCCTTTTCCTGCACAAATTTGAAGGAGCTCCCACAATCTCCTCACATCCTGCACCAATCTATCATGTTCCCTAGTTATTTTTCTTCCTTATCTGGATGGTTCTGATCAAGTGGATGTCTCCACTCTTCCTCCTCTCTACCCATCCATTTGTGGCTTATCCACAAATTCCCGACCCTCCTCCTTTGGAGCTAAAATATCCTCTTCTAGTGGGATATGAAGCTCCCTCTCAAGAGAGCACTACATCACTTTTTCCTCATCAAACTTTACATCCCTTCGCACAACTGTCATTCTAAGGGAAGTTAAGTACACCCGGTAATTGTGCGGAGTTTCAGTGTAACCCACAAAAACTCCCCACTCTATTGTCGACCCAAGTTTCTTCCTCTAATCTTTGGAGGCATGGTAGTAAACAAAGGCTGCAAAAAATATGAAATGAGACACATCTAACTTTCTCCCTGAAAACACCTCCTTTCGTGTAATCATACCAAGAATCTGATGAGGTCTGTGGTTTTGCAATTATATTGTTGTGTTACATGCCTTTGCCCACAAATGCAATGACAGACCTTGGTCATGTAGCATAGCTGTCACAGCTCCCACAATGTTGCAATTATTCCTCTCAGCTACCCCATTCTGTTGTGGGTTGTGGGGTGTTTTTAGTTCTCTTCGAATTCCTTATTTGGCACAAAGTTCCTTTAAGTCATTCGAAACATACTCACCTCCATTGTATCTCATGAGATTCTTCACCTTATTTCTGGTCTCTTTCTCAACTAGTGCCTTGAATTATACAAACTTTGAGAATGCCTCATCCTTCTTCCGCATGAAGAAGATCCAATACTTCCTTTAGAAATCATCAATAAAAATAACAAAATATTTATGTCTGGCAGTAGAGGCTGTCGAGAAAGTTCCACAAACATCAGAGTGGACTCTTTCTAAGACTACATATGCTTTGTTGTCTCGATCATGGAATGTGTATTTTACATACTTCCCCAAGGTAAAAACCTTTTAGACATCCTTATGCTCAAGTGCTCCTTTATGAAGGCCAGTGGTTATTTGTTGCATAATTTTAAGTGTGCCATGGTGAAAATGACCAAGTCTTCTATGCAAGAAATCACTGATATCGTGACTCTACACTTTATCTGCCTTACTAGTTAATGCAACACAATATTCCACATCAATTTTATACAAGTTATTCACACAAATCAAAATCTGCTTCACCTGTCCAATAGCAATTTTCCTCAGAAAGGATTTACATTTACTGAAGATGACATCATAAACACGGTCTTCCAAAAATGCTACAAATATGAGGTTCTTCTTTAGGCCTGGAACAAACATGAAATATTTGAGGCAAATAAGGGATCCTAACTCCCTCTTAAAAGTTATTGTACCAATCCCGATAGCATTGTACCTTCCACCATCCTTAAGCACAATATGCATCTGTAGATCTTTCTCCTTCAGGTCATTGAAAAAATATCTACACCCTATCATGTGGAACGAGCCACTTGAGTCCAAGTACCAAACACTCCCCATCACCGAGCTGGATATGCATGTGCTAAGGGTGAAGTATATCTCTAACTGTGAAGTCAATGCTTCACCCACTATCCTCCTGAGTTCTTCTTGCTATAATTTTTGTGTGGACACTTTGTAACATAGTTACCAAATTCATGACAATTGAAGCATTTTATTTTGGACAAGTCTTTCTTCTTTCCCCCTTGGCTGGATTTTGGTTTGGCTTGATATTTATTCCCTTTGCCCTTCTTTCCCTTTCCAACCAATGCAAAAATTTCTTCATCCTCTCCCTTGGACAAGATCCCATCTCTGGTACTTTGCATGATCTCTTCTTGTACCAAATCAAACCATAAGCATTCCCAATTTGGTAATTTCTCCCTCCCGTTCACCGAGTTCTGGTAGCTATGCCAAATTTTGGGGAAATAAACTCATAAAAACCCCTTCAACATGCTTACATTAATTAGATGAATATATAATGTATTACAATTTCTAGCTCACTCTGAGCTCAACCTGCAAGTGAATAACGTATCTCTCTATTCAATGAGAAGATTTGACCCAGACTTAGCCAAATTTTGCCTCTACTTGAGCCCCTATTTCCTTGTGCAAATATTGAGGAATTAGGCCCCTATTTTTTACGAATTTTCCTCCAATTAATTTCACAATTCCCAAGGTTTATCCTCTAACCGCATGCAACACAAATACACTCAAGACTAGTCTACAAGTGATGTTACGCTGCCTTGGAATCTCCACCACAACTAGGGAGCTCAAATTCTATACATGCGCTAGCTATTTTTGGTATATTGATCAGTTAATTAGATGATCACTGAGTTATACTATTGTCTCACTGCACAACTAACCTCCAACTAGTTCTATCAACAATTATAACTAATTTACCTGAATACAACTGGAAATAACTGAACTAGATTGCTACAAATTAGCAATCACACATGCATAATTGAACTCCAAGCCCTCTAACTCAGATTTACTGAGCTAACTGAGTGACAGGAGCCATGTCACCTCGGTTAACTACCTCCAAGTTTTTTGTTGATGTGGAAATTAAAATGTTCTCAATTTGACTAAGGCAAAGTCAAATTGAGACTTTCTTGCTACACTTCTTAACATTTATACATACACAAAATTTATTCATAGGAGTAGAATTTATAACTAGAAACCACACACAATACCCATTTTCTCATCTCATTGTTATATTTGCACTATCATATTCAAGGAATAATAAAAAAATTACCATCCCATACACACTTATTAGGTTTTGATAACATACATTAGTCCATTATTACGAGGTAGTACAATAACCAACATATCATCATTCATAAACCCTCAATAAAAATACCATTTCATTCAGTAGAGATAAATACTCTTATCTTGTGCATTTAAATGGCTAGAATTTGAAGGAGGGTGAGCCACTCTTCACCCAATGTTAATCTGAACTACGTTGTAGTCTTTTTTGCATCTTGCCACCCTTGAGTTAGATCTGATGCCTTTGGAAGAGCTCCACTTAGGGTCAATAAAAAAACAAAGTTAAGTAACTCTCCTTCACTTATAAGAATATATATATAATATTTACTTCATGATAAAGTTTGGTATAACATCCATGTTGATTATCCAACATTACAATCTTAAATTTACAAATTTGGGGAATTAAAAAGGGACCTTTATAAAAACAAAGTAGTGGACCCTTTCAAATTAAATACAATTTGGCTCAAAGGAAAAAATATTTCCACAATTTTTAGGGAAGAATAGAGACACTATTCTTTAGTAGTAGGTGAATCAACAATATGTGAGTTTGTGGAAAATATAAAGCAAGTTAAAAAAAGCCAATTTTTTTTGGGCTAAGGGAAAGTACTAGACCTTAGAAGAACAATTAAGGGATGTGGAAGGAAAGATCTCGACCTTGTATTTGAATTCTATTGGAGTCCTCACTCAAGAGAATAGAAGTATGCTCGAGTAGTTGGAGGAAACTAAAATGAACCTAAAGGCATGGGAGGATTCCAAGTGGAGTATGCAATGTAGGTTTTTTTGGGTAGTCAAAGGGGATGAAAATACATTTTTTTCAAATTTATGCAAGATAAAGAAAAAAATTAATACCATATGGGAGATGAAGTGTGAGGACAAAGATACATTAAGGATATTTACATATATAGTAATATTGGGGTGACTCTTTTCAAAAGATTATATGAGGACCTGAGTAGACCTAATATCATAAACATACTTATAATAACTTAGTTTCTTGAGAATGGTTGAGGAAGAAATAAATGAAGACTTAATGGTAGAGGCCACAAAAAGGGAGTTCAAAATAATGGTTGAATCTTTTCAAAAGGATAAGAGTCTTGGATCATACTTCTATTATATAGAATTTTATGTGGGTTTCTACGATTTTCTACAAGAAGACCTGTTAAGAGTTTTAGAAGAATTGAGAACTTCGAGAACTCTAATTTATAACCCTAATTCCCCCAAATGCACAATTATTCATCATTTGAGAGTTTATATCGATCTCACTTTGTAATGCTTTGTATACAAGTTTCTCAAAAGTCATAAGAAGAAGACAAAATTTTGTTCTTCTAAGTAGTTTTTCTTATATAATAATTGACATATCCAAGAAATTGTAGGGGTGGCTCAAGAGGCCCTGCAATCAATCAAGACTGAGAAATTATAAGCAATGGTGATCAAACTTGACTTTCTAAAGCTTATCATAGGGTGGAATAGTTGTACATTCATCTTATTTAATATTCTTAAGTTGGGTTGTTCCTTTGTAAGCTAGATAATGGGTTGTTTAAACTTTGTCTTTTTCTAAATCATTATAAATGGCTTGGCCTTGAGCTTTTCACCCCTTTTAATAGTCTTAGGAAGTATTGACCCTTATCTCCTTTAACTTTCATTATAGCTATAGAGGGTTTGAGTAGAATTTTTAATAGTTAAAAAAAGAAAGACGACATTAAAGATGTCAAGATAGGGGAGATTTTAGCCATTACACACTTACTCTTTATGAACAATGTTCTCTTTTTACCATAGAAACCTAAGGGAGGCCTTGAGATACAAAGAGGCCCTCTCATTATATTGTGTTGTTGCATGTATGAAATGTTGGAGAGGATAAAGAAGAAGTGCTTCCACTTCCTGTGTGCTAGTAGGAAGAAAAAAGATAGAGTATCCCCTGCGAAATGGAAGGGAATAACAAAGCTAATGCAACCAAATGTTGGAGCCTAAAAAACATTCATAACTTTAGGAACATGTGCAACAAAACCCTCCGAAGATTGAAAACATGTGAAGAGCTGTGGGATAATGTTATAACACAAAAATACATGGACCCTTTAATGTGAAGTAATATATCATATCCCACACTAAATCTTAATCAAAGACATCAATAATTTGGAAGTATTTATACATTTCTTTTCATTTCATTACAAACTAGCTAGGGAGAAATGTAAGGTTGGGGTGGATCCATGGATGGGTTGTGGAGGCCACATTCAACTATCTCAAACTATCTTAAACCTGTAGAAATTATACAAACATATGTATATCAATGGATTCAATATGATCAAGAAATGTACTAAATCAAGACACTGAATCCTTCTACAAATCAATTGTGGAAAATAAACACAATCGCCAATCACAACAAGTAAAGAAAGAAGCAAATCAAACCACAACACAGGTATTTTCCCGACAAAATATTACTGCTCAAAACTCCTCTATCTTCTATTGTATATTCACCATGGAATCATGAAACAATTACAATGCACTCTTCTCACAAGAGTCTCCTACACTCTCACAAATGTCTCACACTGACCCAGAAAAAATTGACCAACACTTGGCCAATTTCCTACCTCTAATCAACCAACCTTTCTTGTGTAATTCTTGTGGAATACAATCCCTATTCTTTAGGAATTTCAACCTTTCAAAATTGTGCAATGCTCATGGGCAATCTAATGGATGTCTTGTTGCATGCGGGCAACCTACTAATGATACAACTGATAGTTAACATCCCTTTAAAATTTGCTTCAATTGGGTCTCCACTGGAACTGACATGCATGCAACTATTAATAGTAAATGATCAGTTGCATGGCAGATCACTGCATGTGAATTAAATCTGATTTAATTCACTTGATCTCTCACTAGTGCAACAAACAATTACGACTAGTTCAACTGAATTTAACTCAATTAAATGAGTTAACTGATTTCTCATGCATTAAACTAATGCGCTAACTGAAATTCGAACTCCATAACTAATAGAATCACTCTGCATGCCTCACCAACCACCCTCAACTCGAAATTCATGAGATAAATGAGTTTATCACACTCAGTTAACTATTACAAGTGATTATGAGATAGGATTACATTTTATTGTCCAAATTAATTAAGGGAAAATTAAATTAGACACACACTTCTTGTTGACTTTTCAACACTCCCTCTCAACAAGAAAGGGATTATCTGCTACCCCAATCCTACCTCTATGGTATTCAAATTTTCTCCTAGCGAGCACCTTTGTCAGAATATCTACATCTTGATCTTTTGTGGGAATGTACTGAAGTAACATGATGCACCTATGAACACAATCTCTGAGATGGTGGTACCGGATGTCTATGTGCTTGGACCTATCATGGAATATTGGATTGACCGAAATTTTGATGCAACTCTAGTTATCACAATGTATCATCTTCGGATCCATATGAGGACCAAAAAAACCAACTAGTATCTTTCTCATCCAGATGGCCTCACATGTAGCCTGAATTGCTGCCATGTACTTTGCCTCAGCTGAACTGAGTGCCACAGATCGCTTCTTCCTTCTGTACTAAGAAACTATTGTCGATCCGATGTTGAAGATCCCTCCTGATGTGCTCTCTCTCTCTGATGGACTCCATGCCCAATCTATATCCATGAAGCCTTGAAACTTCACTCCCTCTGTCCTTCTGTACCATAATCCATACTCTGTAGTGCCCCTGAGATATCTCAAGACATGCTTTCCCACATTCTAAAAGAGCTTGGTCGACTTAACCATAGTTTGACTCAATTGGTTAACTGCATAGCAAATGTTTTGTCTGGTGTTCACCAAGTACACCAATGAACCCATTAGCTACCTGTAGACAGTAGTACCCACTACTTCTCTTAAAGTAGCATCCTCTTTCCTCCAATTTCCTGGAAGAGGAGTCTCCATCGGTTTACAAATCTCCATGTGAAACTTACTCAAAATCTATTTGGCATACTTGCCTTGAGAAACAAATAGCTCACCATCCCACTGCCATATTTCCAACCCAAGGAAATAGTGAAGGAGTCTCATGTGCTTCATTTCGAACTCCCTTGCAAGATCCTCCTTGCAAGAAGTTATTAGCTGCTCATCACCTGTCAAAATTAGATAATCAACATAGAGTACAATAATCAAGAGCTTACCATCAACCACAATCTGGTATAGGTTCGCATCCACTTCACTTTTGGTGAATCCCAACCCGGTGAAATAGTTGTCAATAGTAAATATGAGTGTACCAAGCACGAGGTGCTTACTTCAACCCATACAATGCTCTCTTGAGTCGACACATACGACTCACAGTCAAATATCTCGAAACCTTCTGGCTTCTCTATGTACACTTCTTCCTCAATAACTCCATTGAGAAACACAGTTTTCACATCCATCTGATGAATGTGCCACCCCATCTGCATTGAGAGTGAAAGGATAGATCTAACATGTGCGAAAGTATCCTCAATGTTAATCCCCTCAACTTGTGAGAATCCTCGGGCTACAAATCTAGCCTTGTACTTCTCCACACTCCCATGTGCCGCCTGCTTCACCTTATAGATCCATCTAGATCCAACCACTGATTTTCCAACCGGCCTTGGGACAACTTCCCATGCACTGTTCTTGACAATGAAGTCATACTCCTCAACCATAGCATCAACCCAATTGGTTGTTGCACTGCTTCCACAAAGGAAAATGGTTTTGTCACAATACACTTGCTCATAAGAGCCTTGTATCCAGAAAAATTGTCTCTGGACTATCTCTGTCTACGTAGTGAAGTAGGTTCTCCTACATGCTATGTCACATCAAGTCTCAATCTATTAGCTTCTGTGGTGCGCCTTCTACCAAGTCTAGTGGATGGCTCTGCATGAGTGTTCTATGCAACTCCATGATCCTCCACATGTGGTTGCTCCACATCTTGGGGTTCATTCTTTGGAACCAAGAGTACCTCATCTGCATGCAAATCCACCTCCCTCTCAAGGGACAATCACATGGCTTTCTCCTCATCAAATTTTATATCCCGTCTCACAACAGTCATCCCGCTATTTGGAAAATACACCTGATAGTTGTGGGGAGTATCAATGTACCCCAAAAATATCCCAATCTCAGTTGTTGGTGTGAGATTCTTCCTGGAGTCTTTGGTCACATGCACATAAACAAATGAGCCAAAAATTTTAAAATATGAAATATCCGGTTTCTTACCAGAAAAAGCCTCCTCTGGTGTACTCATGCCAAGTATCCAATGAGGACTAGGATTTTGCAAAAATATCGTTGTGTTGCATGCCTCCGCCCACAGATGTAACAGTAGGACCTGATCATGCAATATCGCTCGTGCCGCACCCACAATTGTTCTATTATTTATTTCTGCAACCCCATTCTGTTGTGGGTTATGAGGTGCAATCAACTCTCTCTGAATTCCTTGTTTGATATAGAAGTTATTGAATTCATTGGAGATGTACTCACCACCATTGTCACTCCTAAGAGCCTTCACATGCTTCCCCGTATCTTTCTCCACCAGTGCTTTGAACTCAAGAAATTTTGAGAACGTATGATATTTCTTCTGCATGAAGTAGATCCAACACTTTCTAGAAAAATCATCAACAAAGATCACATAGTACTTGTGCTTTGTTTTCGAAGCAGTAGATAATGGTCCACACACGTCTGAGTGAATTCTCTTAAGGATTTACAAAGCTTGGTTCTCCTTCTTGTGAAAAGTGGCCTTTGCATCCCCATAGTACATCACTTGCATGTGTCTAACTACGCAAGAGTACCCTTGGGAAGACCCGTATGAATTTGCTACATGACCTTCAAGGCTTCGTGGTGTAGATGGCCCAATATCCTGTGCCATAACTCACCCTCATCCCGGCTCACCACTTTGTCTACCTTACCCATCAACGTTGCGTAGCCATCTACATGAATTTATAGATATTCTTCACAAAAATCCCAATATTCTTGGCTTGTCCTATGGCTTTGTGTCAAAGGAAAGCTTTCTCTTCCCTAAAAACCACATCATAACCTTTATCCTCCAACATTGTGACTAAAACTAAATTTTTCTTCAAGCCTGGTACATGAATTACATCTTTTAATAAGAAGGGTTTACTTGACTGTCTCTATAAGGTAACTGTACCAATCCCGGTAGCACTGTACCATCCATCATCACCCATTTCGATATGCATCTAGAGGTCCTTCTCCTCCAAGCTACTGAAAAGTTCTTTGTCTCTCGTCATGTGGAAAGATGCACCACTATCTAAGTACCACACTGATCCCAATGCACTTGACACCATGCATGAAATGGACGAGAAGTCAAGCTCAAATTACGAGGCCAAAGCCTTACCAGTTGCAGATCCCGAAGCCTTCTTGTTCTTCTTCTTTGTGGACAATTAGTGGCATAATGTCCATGCTCGTGACAGTGAAAACACTTCACTCTGGACATGTCACACTTCTTGCAATCTTTGCCGGACTCAGACTTGGAATAGGATTTCTTTCCTTTCCCCTTCTTTGCCTTAGCAGCCAAAGCACAATTTTATTCATCATCTGTCGTAGATGAAGATCCATCCTTGGTATTCCGCATGAATTATTCTTGCCCCAATTCCGACCAAAGTCGTTCCCAATCTAGCAGCTTCTCCCTCTCATTAACAGAGTCTCGATAACTATGCCAACTCTTGGGAAGTCCTAGAAGATCTAGGCTCACCAAGCCATCATCCGCGACAATAATTCTAACACTCCCAAGCTCATCTCGACATTTGACAAACTTTGTTAAATATTTTGGAATAGTGTCACCTTTCTCCATTTTGATTTTCCTGAGCTTGTCCTTCAGTGCCAATTTTCTATGATCACTGCTGCTCTGAAAGAGATCTGTCAAAGTTTTCCACATTGCATATGGTGTCGCTTTTCCATGGAGACTTGAGACAATGTGGTCTCGTACTCCCTCCAGTAAGGTCCTCCTCGCCTTTTCAACCTTCTTTTTCCAAGCATCAAGATTTGTGGCATCTGCTGCAGCAGGTTTGGGAATGTCATTATCAATGAATTCTTTCAACCCATTGTACTCTAGTACTGCCTCCATCCTGTCTTTCCATGAAATATAGTTAGAGTTGTCCTCGAGTGCATACTCCAATCTCAAGCCATTGAAAGCCATTTCGATCATGCTCCACCTGTCGCACCATGAATACTTTTGCAAATTCGAATTCTATTCAATCACAAACTCAATTTCTTCTTCACTATAGTGATTTCGTGTTCTCTAATACCATGTAGAAATTATACAAACATATGTATATCAATGGGTTCAATCCGATCAAGCAATGTACTAAATAAAGATACTAAATCCTTCTACAAATAAAATGCGGAAAATAAACACAATCGCCAATCACAACAAGTAAAGAAAGAAGCAAATCAAACCACAACACAAATATTTTCTCGGGGAAAGCTTACTTCTCAAAACCCCTCCATCTTCTATTGTATATTCACCATGGAATCATGAAACAATTACAATGCACTCTTCTCACAAGAGTCTCCTGCACTCTCACAACTGTCTCACACTGACACAAACAAAATCAACCAACACTTAGCCAATTTCCTGCCTCTAATCAGCGCACCTTGCTTGCACAATTCATGTGGAATGCAATCCCTATTCTTTAGGAATTTTAGCCTTCCAAAACTGGGCAATGCTCATGGGCAATCCAATGGATGTCTTGCTGCATGTAGACAACGTACTAATGATACAATTGATAGTTAACATCCCTTTAACCTTTGTCTCAACTGGGTCTCCACTGGAACTGACATGCATGAAACTACTAATAGTAAATCACCTGTTGCATGGAAGATCACTGCATGTGAATTAAATCTGATTTAATTCACTCCATCTCTCACTAGTGCAACAAATAGTTACAACTAGTTCAATTGACTTTAACTCAATTAATTGAGTTAACTGATTTCTCATACATTAAACTAATGCACTAACTGCAATTCGAACTCCATAATTAATAGAATCACTCTGCATGCCTCACCAACCACCCTCAACTCGAAATTCATGAGCTAACTGAGTTTATCACACTCAGTTATCTATTACAAGTGATTATGAGATAATATTAAATTTTATTGTCCAATTTAATTAAGGGAAAAGTAAATTAGACACACATTTCTTGTTGACTTTTCAACAAAACCATCTCAACAATCACGACATATAGGCGTTGGAAAACGTGGTTGATTGAGTTGCCACAAGTCTTTGGTAGTAAGGTTAGAGGTCAACAAGATCCCTTGGATTAGGAGTAAATCAGACATATGAAAGGGTTACATCATGAGTCTAGTTTAAATCCATATAATGTTGAGATTGGAAGATGATGCTTCAGTTTGCTCCAAAAATCCATTTTAAGCATTGTTCATAACTAGTGTTGGCTATAAGAATTTGTTCAAAGATGAGGCATTAAAAGTAGTTTGGTGGTGGGGAAAACCATCGAAAATAAAAGCCCCCCCAAGTTATCTAATTTCATGTGGTTATCATTGGAAACCAAATCTTTGAATTGGGAAGTCCTCCAAAGGAGAGAAAAACAAGGTTTGGGGAGGTGTGTCTTGTATATAAATGACTATGAAATAATAGACAGCCATTGGTATAAAATCCTTTTACTAAAAAAACATGGATAAATATTCTTCCTGTAACAAAAAGTCAAGGTCTATGATAAGAATACATTTTTTATGAATGCTCAAAGAAATGGTTTGAGAATACATCACTCAAAGACTTTAGATTTCTAACCTTAATTGTTTTAGAGCCTTATGGCTATCCAAAAACTTTAGTTCCCTCCAATTCAAGTCCAATATCATATTACTTTTACATTTGAGGAAATAACTACTCTTTTTTTTTTCAAATTAAACAAAAAAAACTTAAAAATAAATAAGTCACACCCACCAGCCTTTTTTAATAAAGTTAGCTTAAAAAACCCCTTAAATTGTAAAATTAGAAATGTCAAAGGCATATGTTTCTATGAGGAAGGGGTAGATGCAAATAATATGACTAATTGAAAGGTAATGTGTTTGCTTCATAAGTCAACCTTAATTAAAAAAAAAACATACAAAAATTTGGAGTTTAAATAACTTAGTTAATTATTGATTAAATTAAATAATATTATTAATGAGATGAAAATAAGGACTTTTGAAATCAATTTTTTTTTTTATTATTCATTAAAACTAAAAATATCAATGATGCTTTATCTAAATCAGCGTTGTAGTTGATAAAGGATCTCGAAAATGATGGTATTCTCAAGTAGTTATCAAAAGATTCTTCCCATCGGTATTTTATGCTACGGAATGGGTGCAACTCTTTTGTTAATGATTTGGCTTGATCAGAAAATGTAATCATCACACAAAATGCGATAAACGTTTTTACTCTTTTGAATGTTTAGAATTTTCTGATGTCATCTAATATTGGACCTTTGGCTCAATGATTTAGTAAGATGAAATATTTTTAAATAAAAATGACTTTGACATAATATTGAAATCAGAGAAATTTCAAAATTTTAAGAAAAATACACCAGCTCAATTTTTTTATAACTCCCTTATTTTTCCATAGAATAAAGTTTTACTTTGATTCTACCTTGAGAGAATAATTAAAAAAGTAATGTGTACAGTCATTAACTACATTGTCGAGAATAATTAAAAAAGTAATGTGTACAGTCATTAACTACATTGTCCTGAGCCTTTCAATTAGGCTTCTCGTGAATATATATTACATTGGTATTTACTTCGGCTTTTCAATGGTTAACTTCAGTGGGCGCGAGTGCAAGTACGTGGGTAGCAGGGTCTAAGCACCACAGAGCTAATTCAACCTCAAAAATAACATATTAGAGCAGAGCTTAACAAAGCTTTTCAAATATTAGGACCATCAACATCGCCATAACCAGTATGCAACACCATATAGATATGGCCAGAGTGTTGGGATAACGGTTTAGGTTTAGGGTGAGGCCGAACTATATGGATGGAGGCAGAGGAAGGAAGGCTTACTCGTTGGGCGCGAGGCGTACCAGTCTTTGTTTAACAGAAAAGACGATGACAGATCTTGTATTTTGAAAAGGGTGCAATGCAGGATTGGAAGGTAGGTCAATACAATGATGGAATGGCTATTTTTGAAGCTGATTCGCTGGATGGGATGTCTATTTATGCAAAGTTTGAGGTAAGAGAAACAGTAACAGTTTCCGATATATGTTTACACAACGCACCAGTGCTTACTGCAAGTTTATTAAGAGGAAGGATTGATCTGGAGATGGGTGTTAACAGTGTTATGGCCACCCTAATTGGCCCCAAACTGAAGGAGATAAATGGGTTTGGACTGACTAGAAATATCCATTCAGGATTTACTTTTGTTGGACATTTCATAGGTATACCCATAATGAAGGACGTAAATGGGGTTGGATTGATGATAAATACCCATGGAAGGATTGCTTTTGCTAGATTTTTTGTGACGCAATTCATGAAGTATATCATCGATCCAGACTTCATTTGCTGCAATGCCTTCATTAAAAATACGCTCCTGTTACCACTGGCATCTTTAATGCAGTCACTGCTGAGATCTGTCAATGCACGGTGTCATGCGGATGCATTGTATTCTATACAGTGGAAGAGATCACAATCATGCTTGTTGATCAGATGCTTGGAACAAGAAAAATAATTTTTTAGACAATGGAAAAGATGGGTTTCTGAGCTTGCATTGTATTCTGGACAGTGAAAGAGATCACAATGTACTCTGGAAAGGAAAGAGGGAAATTTCACAGTCAATGGAAAAAGTGAGCCCCTGAACCTGCTTTGTATTCTGGACAATGGAAGAGATCACAATGTATTCTAATTTCACAGTCAATCCTGAACCTGCATTGTATTCTAGACAGTGGAAAACATCACAATGTATTCTGGACAGAGGAAAGTTTCACAGCATTGTTGATCCGATATTGGGAACAAGAAAAATAAAATTTAGGACAGTGGAAGAGATAAGATTACTCTAAAACAAACTTCAATTTTCTCATCTTGATCCGTCTGTAAAAGGGGATTGGCTCTAACAACCTACCCCTGAAAGTAGAACACATTGGATCGAGTGACTTATCTTCAACAAAAAAATCTCTTCGAAAAGGGAGCAATGTGAGGACATTCGAGAGCCCTTAGAAGAAGAGAGGACCCGTACAGAACTGGACCGCGTTCAGATTCTCTGCCAATAGGGATCCGAAGCTGCATGACGGGACAGAAGAAATAAGAGGTCACCGTGTATCCCTGTAGCAATCTAGAACTGCGACTAATGGAAACAGAATGGAGGATTTACAACATTGGAATTTAGAAACTTTAGACTAAAGGGTGTAGGTGGCAAGCGATACACGGTTTGCTTTGTACTGTAAAATCTTTCAATGTTATGAATAAATTCTGGATAAATTCTGGAGTGTTTTTTCTTTATTAAATTCCACATAAGGGTTTTTCTCCAGTTAATTTTTTTTTGTGTATCTGCATATTAAGGCTATAAGTAGTCTTAGCTTTGGATTTGGACGCCTTTTGTTCCGTTATGTTTTTGCTGTCCCTAGTGGTGTTTCTGCACAAAACTTTACGGTTCTTAGTTGTGTTTCTGCACATAACTTAGCAGACTGTAGCGTGCAGTTTCTTGTTTGTTGTAGCGTTGTTATTCTGGCTTGTTGGCTGTAGAAGAGCGTCTGCACATTGTTTGTTTTGCTACTGCAGGGTTTTCTGGCACAGATTCTGCTGTTTCTGTTGTTGCAATGTGTTCTCGAGTCAACTACATGCCCAATTCTTTATTCAGACATGGCAATTCGTTCATGATATAAATCTCCTGTGTCCATAAGCTAGATTCCATACTTACAATCCTAAAATGCCTTCCTTTGGAATTTGCATTAGTCTTTATAGAAGTATCTGAATGTATGTAATTTGCACTGCTTTCTTTTCAGATCCTGGAACACTGAAATATTAACTACTTAATTTCCTCTTCTTGCATCCATCTCTGCACTTTCTGACAAATGGTTGTCATGGGTGCAACTGTGGTCTGGGCAGTTGCACATTAAAATTGATGTATATGCAAGAGAGATTAACAGACTGTGTCTTGCAGATTGAATTCCCTGCTGCCGTCAGTGAATCATGTTGTGAGCTCCATCCAAGAAAAGGCCTACTTTGTTTCCAAATTCCTTCACCCTATGATGAGTAACTGGACAAAGCTACTAATCAGATTTTTCAGGAGTAAAGATCAGAAAACCAGAGAGCTCAGATTGATGGCTCCAGAATCTCTGGAAAACTTGGCTGAGAACAGAGGAGCCACAGTAGAAAGAGTAGAATTCAACATTGCCTCCGTAATAATCTCAAGGCTCATACAACTATTAGTCAATCTTGTATGACCTGGTTGGTTTAGACTGGATGGTTTCTTTAGCTCAATAAAGGATAACAGTAGATGAAATATGTTTATTGCCAGTGTGTTATTTGGTCAGTGCAAGTGCCAGTAACGTCCCTTTTTGTCAAACATTGTCTTCTTCTGGGCCTCAAAACCATATCATTGATACAAAGGTTTTCAACTTAATCTGCTCAGTTTGGTGGATTGTCGCAATTATTTGGAGCAAGTGCTGGCAAATAGTCTCATATGTACATGCCAACTTCTAAATCTATTGTTGCTCTCATAATGGCATCCACTGGTATTGGTTTGGGCATACAATTATAGAAATGTAACGTTTTGAAAACTATTTCTAGGCGAAGCCTGTTATAAACAGAAAATTCTCAGAAAGGCCATTTCCATCGTGTGTTCCTCATTTCTGAGTGGGTAATGCATTGGTGGAGAAACCCATTATATTTTCATCGAACCCCAGGATAAATGGTGTACATAACACAAGAAACATTGTCCATCTCTCCAGAAACAGTCCATAGTTACTGCCTACAACTTTCCAAAGAACTTAAGAAATGTGCAGAGAAAAATAAAAAGAAAGAAAGAGAAGCATAAACGTAAATGATTCAAACTCTTAATATACCTACGAAGCCATCAATTGCTCTCATACAGTGTGTGAAACCTTACCTTTGATCACTATGAGCAGTGTGAGTGACAAAGGTTGCTACGAAACAGCCAAGCCTGAGAGTGACCAAGACTGGTACTGATTAGTCTATTCTGAGAGTGAAAAGTTTACTATTGAAGTCTGGTCTTCTGCTACAAACCTCAGTTTTGAGGCTGGTTTCATGTTTTTGTTTTCTTCTTAGATTTTCATTTATCAATGTATATTATTGCGTTTAGGTTATATGACCTATCAGGGTTATATCGAATCAGCAGGAAACTCTGCTTTTTCATTATTGGGCCTTGGGTTTCCACCAGAGTCAGGAAATTTTATGAACTGGGTTGTTTAATTTTGTTTATGGGGAATTTGTATTGCCTTGTATTACATAGTAGTTTTCTTCCAGTGGGCTTTTGGATTTCAGTTAAGATTTGGAGGATTTTCATCGATTGTGGGTGTTCTGAAATTTTGATTACCTTGCATCAGTTATCACATATCAGGTTTCCTCAAGAATGCTATTGCATTATTCCAGTTTACTTAGATTAAGAATCATAGAATGTGTCTTGACTCTTGATTGCTCTCTATCAGGCATTGTGTTATTGGTGTGGATAAGAAACCTGAGTATCCAGTGTTAGAGACAGATTTTTTTTGCACCTGGGTAATTGGATTGGTGTTGTCTAACTATTCTATTAATTTGACTTATTTTGATCATATAATCAACTTTTTTTGGTCATGATTTGACTCATTTTTGGAGTATATGGGTTGAAGTGGAAGAATAATAAGACTATGCCAATTGAATTTAGATTGATTACTTGGAGATTTTGTGCTATTAAACTTTTCTTAGATTGTGAATATGTCAAGATTTTTCTATAAATCAGGGATTTTGGTTCATGAATTGTTGCTTTCGATAGGAAATTTGAGTGTCAGGTGTGAGAAGATTAGAGTTTTCTGCGACAGGGTAAATGGATATAGTCTGATTTTAGGCTATTGAATTTTTAACTTAGATTGTGAATATATCTTCATTGCCTTATAGTGGGCATCACATTCATGGCTTGTTGGCTTTCATATGGAATTTGTGTCTCTAGTTCTGGACATCGAGTTTTTCTTTTATGAGGAACTTGGATTTAGTTTTACTGGTTGAAGATTTTGGGATAAAAGCATCAATAAAGAACATGGTATATGAATGAAAGTTGAATATTAATACTCGGAGTTTTGGTTGTCAAATTTGAGAGGTTGAACAGGGTTGTTGAGGTCCCACAACTATAAGCCTGTGAAATTCAATGCATTGCTTTCAGTCTTCAACACTCCAAAGAAATGTGGCCGAATCATCAGTGAATGGGTGCTCTTCAAAAATAAATCCTGTCCTCCAACAATTAATTTCAATGCACTGCTTTCAGTCTTCAACACTCTAAAGAAATGTGGCGGAATCATCTGTGAATTGGTGCTCTTCAAAAATAAATCCTGTCCTCCAACAATTAAATTCAATGCATTGCTTTCAGTCTTCAACACTCTATAGAAATGTGGCGGAATCATCTGTGAATTGGTGCTCTTCAAAAATAAATCCTGTCCTCCAACAATTAAATTCATTGCATTGCTTTCAGTCTTCAACACTCTAAAGAAATGTGGCGGAATCATCTGTGAATTGGTGCTCTTCAAAAATAAATCCTGTCCTCCAACGATGTTATTTGCATAATGAAATGTTTACCATCCTACAATACTATTTTGCACACTTTCCTTGAAGATAGATGACTGAACACTAGCCTGAAATGCTATGGCAGAGTTTTTGTTACCGGTAGCAAAATGATTATGTACACCGATGACTTAGGCGTGAGTAATAGATCTCAATCTTGTTACTGCAGTCTGGTAGTAGTTTTCTTCCTTGCAAGCAATTATCTTTCGACCTGGTTTCTGTTTTGATTATGGATATACTTCGCTGGATGAGAATTTGTGACAACAAATATGCAAGGTTGCAAACATCGGAAAAAATAAATGCATTGACACATAAATATGAAGAAAAAACTAATATATAAGACATGTAATATCATGTCTAGTGCTACATCACACATAATAGTGAATCATGTCTTGAATACTAAGTCCTGAGTCTCAACTCAACCTCAAAATATCAACAAAAAATATAATAATGTATCTCATATCATGAGTCATAATGTTATATACAAAGGAATGCACCAAATAAACTATACTATTGATTTTCTTTGCCCCTCTTGCGAGAAAATATAACAGCTTTCCCTCTAGACGAAGAAGCTGGCGGGGCTGGCAATGGACTCTGTTGTGCTCCAGATCCTGAAGCACCAGGAGCTAAAGGAGGCAGACCACGTCCTCTACCGGTAGCAGGGGTAGGTGGTGTCACCTCCTCCTCTTGTTGTTGCTCCTCCTCCTCCTCATGAAACTCATCATTGATTCATCGCTACTAGAAATGGGATCAGCAACAAGAGGTACATAAACATCATCTAGCTCAAAGTCTTCAGACTTGGATTGCTCAACCTTATAACATGATAGAAATTGAAAAAGTTTAACATGCCTAACCAATGATTTTGGTTTGAGTGAAGGGTTCATCTCCTCAACCTTAAAATGCGGTAGAGAAAGATTAACATGCCTAACCAGTTGTTTTCCTTTGAGTGAAGGGTACATTCTTGTTAAGGCCACAGTAGGGGAGTTCAACAATCAATACCACCAACATCAACAAAGTTCACCAATCAATGCCACCAACATCAAGGTTCTTAAAGGACTTCATACTCTTGATCAAATGCCAATCTCATACCCTTACACATAATAGAATCAAATGGAAATAATGCAAATCCCTAAACCATGAAACCCTGAAAACCATTAAGTCTGTTGAATTTTGAGTGAAATCTAAAATTCTAGTTTCTCCATATGAAATCCAATGAGGTCGAAACCACTCTTAAACATCCTGAGTCATTTCATGGTAATGTTAAAAATTTAATTAAAAGTGATATTTCCTTTATTTTTCATTTACTTTAAGAATTTAACATTACCATTAACTGCCAACAGAGTGTGTCAGGAAAATGAAAGGGCTGCAAAAATGACAAAAAAAAAAATCGACTTTTTGAACTTATAGGGTTGCTGTTTGATGGGCCCACGATTTTTACCAAAAAAATCGCGATTTTTTCCCGATTAGCGATTTTTTCAAAAAATCGTGCAAAACATCGCCGATTTAATCGTTTTGTTGAAAAAATCACGATGTTATTTGTTGTCTAAAATACCTTAGACCTATCGACATGAATGGTTTATTTCCTATGATGACAGACGATGTGACTGAACTCATGTAGGAGAATGCCTTAAGGATTGAACATGATTGGGGTTCAGATTCAGGAGGAGGGACCAATAATAGCACAATTATAATAGCAGTATTAAAAGTTCCTTTAGGCATGTAAACACCCTGCAAGTGTTTAGAATGCTTCTCCTTATTGTCCATATATTCGATGTCATTTTGCACTCATCAATCGAAGCATTTTTTCTTGATATTTCCAGTTAATGTAAGAGAAGGCAACCTTCGATTGATCAAATTCCATATGCCACATACTTCTTTTCATCTTATACGTAGTAACATCAAATACCACTCCAGGATTCTATAAATTATTCCAACCTACTCTTCATGGAAAATATATGGCAATATTGATAAATTTCATGTTATACACAGTAACATGAAATTCCACTCCAGGATTCTATTAATTATTCCAACCTGCTCTTTGTAATATTCCCTTTATTGATCCAGTCAAAGTGCATAGAATCGATCCATGGTACTTACCGTGGTATTTTCCCATGGTATTGACCCATGGTATTTGTTGTTGGTTTTCGAGAAAAATAATAAAATAAGGTCTCTAGAAAGTCCATCAAGCCTATAAAAGGGGAGAGAAGCTAGGCATTTAGATGCATTCTCGTATTATCTATCTTATTATGTTTGGGTTGAGAACCTGGCCTGGCCAGTTCTAGCATTGATCCCGGGATGAAAACCCCGCGGTGATGTTTATGTGGTGAATCCATCTAGGATTCACAAGTGGGCTTCAGTTTCTTATATTTGTCATTGTCAAGCAGCTATGCATGCCATTTGTAGGATTTTATGCTCTGGGCATGTATTTTACTTTCAGTGAATAATATAAATAAAATGGCTCCATTTCTTGTGTTCTGGTTCTTGATGAAAGACTGTATTAAATGAGAACACTAATATGTTTTAGATCTATCAAAATTTTTATTGTTTGGAATCATACAGTGGTATCAGAGCTGTGCATCCTGCCAGCCTGAGAGTTTTATTGAAGGAACTTCGGTGAAATTTATTTTTCACTCTAGCCAACATTTCTCACTTCGGTGATATTTATCACCCTAGTTGGATTTTTATTTTTTAGTAAATTATTTTTATTGGGAGACATAAGTGAAGGGGAAATCATTTATAAGTCAGTGGGTTAAATTTGTGAAAATATTTGAAGGCATGATTGACAAAATCTTCCTATAAAAAAATAATATATTCCTGTTTGGGTATGGGAGAAGATGGACTGTCTTGAAGAAATTTTGAAAAACAACTAGAAAATTCTTGATTTACTAGTGAGGTTATATGGTCCTTTAAGTAGCCATATCTCCATAGACCAAAATGATAATCAAAGCAAGAACAAAATCAGCAGCAAGAATGAAATAAGGAGGAGAGGACTATGCTTTATCTGCAAGGGACCTTGGGCCCTTAACCATTCCTGTCCAGGTGATAAGAAGAAGGCAACAAAGTCAGAACAAGAGGAGATTACTTCAAATCATGGGGAATCTTTTGTAGATGGGTCTATTGATCTTCAGGATGGTGAGCAACATCGTGACATTATTCAGGGAGGCTTGCAGGATGACAAGCATTTGGAAGTTCATGAGGGAATTCTACCTAATAATATCGATGAGGTAGACTCCTATACAATGGAGTTCGTAGATTCCCAGGTGAATATCCATAAAGAATATGAACAATCAAGTATACATAAAATTCCACCAATGTATCTATGTTCGACAGTTGAAAGGGATGAACATATTGTCTCCACAGATGAAGGAGACCTGAGAGATTTGAGTGAGGATCCAGCCATAGTGAACCAGCATGATGAGTATGATCACGAGGAGCAACATGACAAACATAATGTGCAAAATGGACCATTCCTAGAGAGTTGGTCAAAGGCTCAAGTTGAAGATGTGGTCGTGGGGCATCTAGTGCAGTCAAATACAGAGACATTCAGCAAGGCACTAGAATTTCCAGTGAAAGACTTTCAGGAGAGGATCATGCATTTCAAAACAGATCTTATGTTGTTGAAGCAAAGAGTCTGGACAGTCCGAGACACTGTCTTATAGGAGAACAGAAAAATTGAAGAACTCATAGGGAAATGTGCCAAATCATCAATCAAGCTGTCTAGTATTGAGGAACAACTCAAGCCCCTCACAAGGCCGCATGAGGAGTGCAATTGGGAGTCGCATAGCAGCGCTCTACAGGAATACATAGATAAGGATTGCAACATCGACAACCCACCTTTATACATTGAGAAGAGCAGGGAGAGTTCTCCAAATACATCATGTTCGGTAACCAAGTAGAGCAGCATGAATCGAGCATCGAACAACATAAACATAGTATATTTGCAGGTATTCATTCTTTCCCAAGTATGGATTGGCGAGATATTATGAGTTGGTATTCTATTGATGGGTTGATTATTTGGAGGATACCCATAGCCAAGGGAAAATTACATCTTGGACCATTTGGTGCGGGCAGCAATGTAGAGTTGAAATGGTACCATAACCCACAGGTCCCAGGATTTAGGTGGCATTGGGATCCAGGAGAATCCATTGGGGGCAGGATTAGCCAAAGGATTGTTTGGGATCCAGGTAAATCTATTGAGGGAAGGGTTTTTCAGAGGATTGTTTGGGATCCAGGAATCGAAGGATCCATTCAGGACCATTCAACATGGAAGACACATCGGATTGTATGGGATCCTGGTATTAATGTACAAATTTTTCTGTTGTAGATAGAAGTGGATTGCTTGAGGACAAACAATCTTTGGGCAGGAGGATTTGTAATATTCCCTTTCTTGATCCAGTCAAAGTGCATAGAATCGATCCATGGTACTTACCGTGGTATTTTCCCATGGTATTGACCCATGGTATTTGTTGTTGGTTTCTGAGAAAAATAATAAAATAAGGTCTCTAGAAAGTCCATCAAGCCTATAAAAGGGGAGATAAGCTAGGCATGTAGATGCATTCTCGTATTATCTATCTTATTATGTTTGGTTTGAGAACCTGGCCTGGCAAGTTCTAGCATTGATCTCGGGACGAAAACCCCGCGGTGATGTTTATGTGGTGAATCCATCTAGGATTCACAAGTGGGCTTCAGTTTCTTATATTTGTCATTGTCAAGTAGCTGTGCATGCCATTTGTAGGATTTTATGGTCTGGGCATGTATTTTACTTTCAGTGAATAATATAAATAAAATGGCTCCATTTCTTGTGTTCTGGTTCTTGATGAAAGACTGTATTAAATGAGAACACTAATATGTTTTAGATCTATCAAAATTTTTATTGTTTGGAATCTTACACTCTTCATTGAAAATATGTGGCAATATTGATAAATAAATGGAGTGTGATATATAAAATAACACTGATAATTGTCTATGTTCCACCAAGCTTTTGGGATGTGTGAGCGTCAGAGGTGGGGAGATGCACAAGGGGACTGCGGGGAACATCTACAAATTTTAGAAAATTTCAGGGGAATGGGAACATCAGGGTCCACCAAATTTACAGCACATGTTAAGTTTGAGCGGAAATAATATAATATATTAAAATTTAATATATATTAAAAATAAGAATAATTTATTTATTTCCATCCAAATCTTGCCATTCAAGATTGGACACGAGCCTCATCTTCATTTGGATAGAAGAGCTTTCCATAAATGGGTTGTTTCGCTTAATTCCACACCCATATTCAGATCTAGACCTAGCGACATACCCTTTCCCTTCGCATAGTTTCATCAGTTTAAGCAGCACCCAAGCTGGTAGTGTCAAATACACCTAAGTTTGCACTTATTCATTGCAGTGAAACTCCCAAAACGTCAAAAAATTGTTGCAGTGAAGCTCCCGAAAAGCTTCAAAGTACCTGATGAAGCTCCCAACGGTTTTGGAGCATTTCCTACTAGCTCCCAAGCTTCTAGGAGCAAGGGAGCTTGGGGTACGTGCTTTCCAATGCCTAGGAACGGTACCCGTGTAACTATACATTATTATCAAATCTAGTGGAAATTCCATAATTTTTCCATTCCTGAAATCCTGAAAACTGTTGACTCTGTTGAATTCTAAATAGGATATGAAATTCTACTCTCTAAATGAAGTCCAATGAGGTTGGAACCACTCTTAAGCATTCTCAAACAATTAATGGTAATGTTAAATATTTATGTAAATGGACACAAAGGGTAAGATAAAAGATAGAAAGGGCAAGATAAAAGAGAATATCTCTTTAAGACTTTAATATTGCCATTGATTACCAAAGTCACAGAGTCATCAAATCTCTATCCCCTATCTTTGTTTTGTCATCATGTGTAATATCCCAAAATGGGAAAGACAGGAATAGAGAGCATTTGCACAATTCCAACTATGGTAAAATAACAATAAAACCACGTAGAACTGGAAAAATGCAGGAATACATCAAAACATCAGACATATGAGCAGAAACAACTGAGCCATATCATTATAATCAAAACAAATGAATATACATAGTGCTCCAAAAAGAATGCACTCAAGTCATCCAAAGATGGTTGAAACAACTTTAAATCCTAGCACTGGAAATGTTGTGTTGTTGTTGTCGCTGGAAGGATTGCCTCAGCACAGTGATGTTGGAAACTAATATTGCAGGAAAGAAGAACCATGTGAGAGAGGCTGTTGGGGTGCTCAGAAAGATCTAGGATTTTAAACACAGGAAAACCCAGAAAAACCCAAAAAAACCCAGAAATGGTTTGGCCAGATTTTGAGTTTGGAATTTCGGCCCTTTTGGGTTGCAAACTGCACCCTTGCTGGCTGACTTACGCACTCCTGCTGGGTAACTGCTGAGATGGGGTTGATTTGATGATCTAACTACTGCAATAGCACCCAATCAACTCAATGAATAAAGGGTTGGCCCCTTTCTCTTGATTCTCAAGCTATAAGCTTGAGTTCTAGCTCCTCCTCTCAAGTTGTAGCCGCTGAACTACACAACTGCTGGAAGGGACTACGTTGTCAAGAGGGATAATGCTGTAGCCTGCTGCTAGATGATGAAATGCTGCTCACAACTGATGGAAATGATCTCACCAAGTGAGGGGCTGATCCCTCACAGGATTCCAAGCTGAGATGCTTGGAACTTCCTTCCTCCTCTCAAACTACATTATTGAAATGCGTAATTCCTGTAGGAACTGTTGTTGCATAAAGGAGTAGAATGATGGCTTGATGTCGGATGTAACAATGTTTCTCTCAGAAGACTGCAATGGATGCATAAGGTGAAGGAATGATCCCTCCACAGGTTTCCCAGTTGAAATACTGAGAAATACCTTCAACCTCTCAAACCCTAGGGCAAGGATGTGTAATTCCTATAGCTGGAAGTGCTGAAGAGAGGGGTTGAATGTGGCATTGTTTCCGGATGATGAATCGCTGCTCAAAGAAACCTTTATAGAGTAGGCACTCGAATTTCTCTGTGGATAAGGGTGGGATCTCTGCTCAGAGACACCTGTGTGCTAAACATCACAACATACTTAGCTAAATAGCTGAAGCGTTCAGAAAGTCGTAAAGACCAAACAATAATAATATTCAGTCTCCCTTCCTTTGCTACCCTCATCTTCCTTTTATGGTTGTGAGCCTTCCCTAGCCTTGACCCACCTCATAACTGCGTTGCACATGTGGCCACTAGCCTCCATAAAGATTGCGTTGTCCTCCACTATCTCCATCTTCTCTGCAATTACTCCTCCACTATCTCCATCATCTTGCATTTATTCCTCTACTATCTCCATCTCTGCAATTGCTCCTCCACTATCTCCATCATCTTCCTCATTATTGCTCTATGAACTCCACTCTTTCTTCATTATTATGCTGCTCCACTACTCACTAATTCCACTCCACTACTCAATTAACCCACATTCAAACTATAGAAGTGGATTTTATTCATCTACTAGGTTTATGAATCCCTCCACCCTCTTATTTACTTAACTAATAAAGAAAAGTAAGAACTCTAATATTCTAATTAGTTGATGGCTAATTAGGAATATTACAGTCCTCCCCGCCAAAATGTTCTTTGTCCTCAAGCAACTACAAAAGTGGATGCTGCAGAACTTTCTCTCCCTTCCAAGTGGCACCGTCATTTGGAAGGTTCTCCCATCTGCTCCAATGTGATATCACTGCCCAACTCCATAGTTGCCTCTCTATAATGTCTAGAATGGCCTCCGGTTGTATAACCATATGCCTCTCCTCATCAACGAGTCCCATAGTGGCAACTATCTGCTGTCCAAAATCCTCCTTCCGGCATGAGACATGGGAAGTGTTGTGCTTCCTTCCTCCAAAGGAAAGTCCCAACTCATATGCAATCTCTCCAGCCCATGCTACATGGAGTATGTTGTGTCTCTCCATGCTCCCATACTTGGCCCTGGTGGCCTTGCTTTCTCCAAGCACTATGATAAATGATGCAGGGCAGTGAGGAAGTAGAGACAGCATGCCAGACACAGGAAATGTAGACCATACTCCC